>JAGGCT020004101.1:1298571-1345199 GCA_017654935.2 Phymorhynchus buccinoides
AAGATTTTTGGATGATCTAACTCAGCATATGTATACAATTAATCAGCCAGGGGCTCTCATAGCCCTTGATTTCTCCAAAGCGTTCGATACATTGTCTAAAGACTGCATTCTGGAAACGCTTCAACTTTTTAACTTTGGACCGCGGTTCGTAAACTGTGTAGCAACCATAATGAAAAATACTCAAAGCTGTATTCATAACGGTGGTTGGCTATCAGACTGGTCTCATACTCAGAGAGGAATACGACAAGGGTGTCCAGTCAGTCCACTCCTTTTTGTAATTGTAGTTGAAACCTTAGCTATGCGAATAAGAAATTGTAATGAAATCCAAGGAGTTAAACTAACAAAATCTATTCATAATAATAATAATAATAATAATAATAATAATTGGCACTTATATAGCGCACATATCTAGACAATTCTATTCATGGCGCTTTACAAAGAAATAAAACTATAAACATTCACACACACACACACACACACACACACACACACACACACACACACACACACACACACACACACAAAGAAAGACGATGAAGGGGATAGGGTGGGAAGGGGGGTGACGCAGGTGGGGGGGGGCGTCACACACACATACACGCTGCATGCACACATACACGCACGCACGCACGCACGCACGCACGCACGCACGCACGCACGCACGCACGCACACACACACACACACACACACACACACACACACACACACACACACACACACACACACACACACACACCACTCAATTTCCATACGGCACAATCAACACACACTGCATACACACACACACACACACACACACACACACACACACACACACACACACACACACACACACACATTGCACGCACACGCACACGCACGCGCGCACGCACACGCACACGCACACGCACACGCACACGCACACGCACACACACACACACACCACTCAATGTCCACACTGCACAATCAACCTATGCATGTCAGCTACAACTTAGAAAAGAGATGAGTTTTTAGACCGGCCTTGAACGCGTCCAGAGAGTCAGAGTGTCTGAGAGACAGGGGTAAGTTGTTCCACACAGATGGAGCCTGGAACGAAAATGACCTTTCACCATAGGTTTTGGTTTTGACAGTGGCTGGTTGCAGGAGGCGTGTGTCAGAGGAAGAGCGGAGGACACGAGAAGGTGTGTAGAGATGAAGTAGGTCAGACAGGTAATCAGGGGCAGAACCAGAGATGACAGTGAAGGAAAGATTGGAGAGTTTATAGTCAATCCTATCAGAGATTTTTAACCAGTGCAGAGAGTGCAGAAGTGGCGTGACATGTTCATACTTAGAAGACTTAAGGACTAATCGGGCAGCATTGTTTTGAATTCTTTGGAGGCGACTGAGAAGATACTTTGGGAGGCCAGCAAGGAGAGAGTTGCAGTAATCGATTTTAGACAAAACAAAAGCACAGACCAAAGTTTTTGTGGCGTCAGTAGATAGATAGTGGCGAACAGAACTCATTTTGCGCTGCTGAAGGTATGCAGATCGACAAACATTTGAGACATGGTGTTGGAGAGAGAGGGTCTGATCTAACGTGACTCCGAGACTGCGAACAGAGGGGGACAGAGAGACAGGAGTGTTGTTGATTGTAGCAGAATCTGGAAGAGATGGATGGCCAAGTAATCTCTTTGAACAGGCTAACATAAGTTCAGTCTTGTCTTCGTTCAACTGCAGTTTATTAACAGTCATCCATGTTTTTGATATCTGCTATACAGTTCTGTGACCTTGATAGTAGCCCATCAACTTCGGCAAGAGAGGCTGACTGATTGATCTGAGTATCGTCAGCAAAACTCTCGTGGGACAATGCATGCTTACTAACGACATCAGAAACAGGAGCAGCATACAGTACAAAAAGAATGGGCCCCAAGACAGAGCCCTGGGGAACACCAAGGGAGAGGTCGGAAGGCCCTGAGTATCTGCCATTCACACAGACAGTCTGTATGCGATGTTTCAGGTAGGACTCAAACCAGGAAAGAGCAGGACCCCGAATGCCAAAAGAGTCATGGAGTCTGTGAAGGAGGATGGAGTGGTCTATTGTGTCAAAAGCAGAACTGAGGTCTAATAAAGCCAAAAGAGATATTTTGTTGTCATCAAAAGCAAGGAGGATGTCATTTACAATCTTAAGGAGGGCTGTTTCAGTGCTGTGACACTTTCTGTATGCGGACTGATGGGGGTTGAGGAGGTGGTTTTCTTCAAGATGGGACAGAAATTGAAAGATGACAACTTTTTCTGTGAGTTTTGAGAGGAAAGAAAGATTAGACACAGGTCTGTAATTTTTCAGATTGTCTTGATCTAAGGAGGATTTCTTGATCAGAGGTCGGACAATGGCAGGTTTGAAACAGGAGGTGAAACAGCCAGACAACAGGGAGTCATTAACAACATGGGTAATAATTATATGGTAACAAAACATCAATACATTCACAGAGCAGTGGGGAGGGGAGGGGGTCAAGTTCACAGGTTTTGGGGGCAGTGCTCAAACACAGTTCTTTGATAAATTGTTCAGTTACATGGTTAAACTGCTGAAGAACAGGACCACAGTACATCTTTTCAGAAATTGGTGAAGATGCGGAAATGGAAGAATCAAGTTTTTCTCGAATTAATGCTATTTTTGTTCTGAAATAATCTGATAATTTCTGGGGGAGTTCTTCTACATTAAACTTCAATGGGAGTGGGGAACTGTTCACTTTACCTAGTATGTTGTTTGCAACAGCGAATAGCTGTTTGACTGTGGTACACGCAAGGATTTTCGAAGAATAAAAGGCGGACTTAGCACTGTCTACAAGATACATGACATGATTCCTTGCAGCCTGGAACACCTCCCGATGAACCGTCAGGTGGGTGACACGCCACTGCTCCTCAGCTCTCCTCCTCTCCCTCTTTGCGTCCTGGAGCTCAGGTCCCACTGCGTTGTACCAGGGAGAAGGGGGACGGTCCGACACCAAGCGGCGTGTCACGGGGGCGTGTAGATCCAGCACGGCTCGTAAGACACGGTAGAGCTGCTCAGCAGATGGTTGTAGGGGCAGGTCAGCCAGAAGGTTGTTCTTGAAGGCCTCGATGTCCAGAGAAGCCAGTCTGCGTACTTGCCTGAAGACTGGCAGAGGGAGGCTTGGCGAGGTGAATCCCACATCTGACACAAAAATGGTCAGACGACAGAGTGGGCTCCACAGTCGTCGACTGCAGCAGACAATCCCCCTCTCTGTACACCACCCAGTCGACGATGTGGCCACGAACGTGAGTCGGTTCAGACACAGACTGGGAGAGGCTGAACAGACTGATAATGTCCAGGACTTTAGACGTCAACACGTGGGATGGAACATCAAAATGAACGTTGAAGTCACCCATAATGAGTAATGAACCCGGCAGACTGTTGGCATATTCAAGAAGATCAGGAAGTTGATCAACAAACATAGAGTCAGTCAATTTATTTATTTTGCTAGGAGGGGGGCGGTACAGACAGAAAAATATTGAGGGTGGACTTTTGACAAGAGAGAGTCAGTTGTGACAGTTCAAAGGAAGGGTGACTGAATGGAAAATTGGATGTGAGATTAACGTACGGTTTCAGTTTGTCCGACACAATAAAAGCCAGACCACCGCCACACGTAGTTGTAGAATGGGGAAAAGAGGAGGTGGTGTATCCTGGTGGGGCTAGATCGCGACACTTTGCTTCATCTCCAGTTTCACGGAGCCATGTTTCTGTTACACAGAAAATGTCAACATCGTTTGAAAGAATGAACTCGTTTATGGCCAAACGCTTTTCTTTGCGACCTACTGATTGAGCTTGTACACAGCAACACAAACGTTGGGGGATGACACACTTTCGAAAGGACGGAAAACAGGCACTTGAATTAAGTTTTCGACATTAACAGCTCTCGCCTTCTTGCCTGTCTCACTTGTTTGTGTCCTATCAGTCCAAGACACCACAGTGATTTTTCTCTGCTTGCGACGGCCTCCTCGATGTTTACGGGTTCTAGGCAGGCGACATCCAATACCAGCAGCTCTGATGGCGTCAGCAACAGCAGAGTTGAGAGGGGCAGGAGGGATTGACAGAAGTTGTTCCCGTGTGTAAGTCAGAGAGGAGGGTGGTGTAAACACAGAGAATCCAACAGGCGGGCGCCTGTAGTGGAAGGCAGAGGGGCGGTGGGTGAACAACAAAGCAGGTTGCACGTGCGTGAAATCGCGAAAGAATGGCGACTGACATTGTGACAGCAGAGCACTAGCAAAGTTTAGCAGGAAACATGTCCAAACAACTCGAAGATGTTGAGGCAACATTTCACAAAAAAAGACACCAAAATAAAGTAGGATCCATAACGAATACAGTGATACACAAATGACGATCATACACAACCACAGTCCGTCACAAACAGCACTCATTCACAGAGACGAAACCGTACAGCCAGTCAGGCGTGGCTTCGTACTCTACAAGACCATTCCAAAATCAAACAATATGCAGATGACACTACGCTTACACTTAAGCATGAAGAGGATATTCAAATAGCCACCAATATTGTAGAGGAATTCCAACATTTCTCAGGCCTTAAACTAAATAAGCAAAAATCAGAAGGCATATGGCTCCAAAAAATACGAATCAGGCAATGTTCATAATATATCCATGAAAAACGGAAAATTAAAAATATTAGTTTATTTTTCTGCAGATAAGGACATCTCTGAAATCGAGGAAAACTGGAAACCCAAAATAGATGTCATTAAGATTATCAAACGCTGGGAAAATAGAAACCCATCCCTTTATGGTAAAGTTATTCTTGCGAAAACATTCCTGTTGTCCCAATTCTCTCATATTCTACAAGTTGCATCAATACCCCAAAAAATGCTCCACTCCATCAATTCTATTATCTACAAATTTCTCTGGAAGAAGAAATTCAACAACAAAAAAGCATTTGAACAAATAAAAAGAGGAGTATTAAGTTTAAGCAAAGAAGAAGGGAGCTTAAATATGATTAATATTGTGAATGTTCCTGGTCAAATGGACAGCTCGACTTCTAAAGCAAGCCAACGCTGACTGGAGTATCCTAGCCATCAATAATCTCCTTCCATTTAAGAACTTGCATTGTATGTTTAATTGTAACCTTGATCCGAAAGAAATTATATGTTTAGATAAAATAAAATCAACATTCTGGAAAGATGCTCTAACCACAATCGCAACTTTTAATAAAGATCGGCCTGTAGAAAATGTGAAAACAGAGCCACTCTGGAATAATAGAGGCATAAAATACAAGGGAAAGCCTCTTTATTTTTCAAATTGGTGTAAGGCGGGCTTCTTCGTAGTCCAGGATCTCTGGCATAATGGAAACTTAATGACCTACCAAGCAATAGAACAGAAAATAAGAAGTTCTCCAGCACTTTTATTTGAATACAATGCATTAATAAACGCGATTCCGCTCGTGTGGGAACAGCAGTTAAACGAAAATGATGAAAAGATGGAAACTCCAAACAATGTACCATCTGAAAAAGGTCGCTTGACAGCTTTATCTAACAAAGAAATACTAAAAACATTTGCTCTTAAACAAAATCACGACATAATTATGTGCTGCTCACTTTTGGAAACGTAAACTAGATATTGACGTGAAAGATTACTTCAATCTGGGATATGAATGCAGCAAAGAGTCCAGACTAAGGCTGTTGCACTTCAAATTCATACACAACATATATCCAACGAATATATTGCTACACAAAATGGGGGTAGCAAAGACAAACAGATGCCTTCAATGCAGGGAAATAGATTACATTGAGCATGCTTTCTATCTTTGTCCAAAACTGTCTTCTTTCTGGAGCAATGTGAAACAATACATTCTCACACACTATGACTATTCAGTTCCCATGAGCGCAACAACGGCGCTGTTTGGGTTACCAAAAACAGTCATCTTTTCAGATAGAACCAGGAAAGCAGTTAATAACGTCCTCTTAATCGCCAAGCTGTCCATATCAAAATTTAAGTATGGAAAGTGTAAAAACTTACATTTAATATTTGAGACTGAACTTCAGTTACGGTCTATGTAGGATTCAACACACTCTCTCACGCATACACACGCACACGCACTCATGCACACGTACAAACACACACACACACTCACTCACACACACACACACACACACACACACACACACACACACACACACACACACACACACACACACACACACACACACACACACACACGAGCACAGACACACACACGCATACACACAATCACACACACATACACACAAACACACACACACGCACGTACGCACACATCATCGCTTGTACACACTCACACACACACACACACACACACACGCGCGCGCGCGCATGCGCACACGCACATACAGAGAGAGAGAGAAAGAGAGACAGACTGAGAAGGGGAAGGAAACATTCAAAGTATATAACAAATGAGCATGATGATGTAAAATGAAGAAGAAAAATAAAAGAACTAGAAATACAAGAAAGAAAAAAATGAAAAGAGCCACTGGAGAAATGACGAACACGGGGAAATTATTGCTATTATGAAATGACGAACACAGGGAAATTAATGTTATTATAATCATTTGTATTTATATTATTATTTTAAGTTTAGAAATGTAACCCACTCCTCGTAAAACCCCAAATTACCAAATTACAGGAGCGGGACTCGGGTTCGGGTTGAGCTACAAAACTAGAGCGTTAGAGTCAATCTTTCAGAAAGTCTTCCAGAGACACAAAAAACACCGAGATTCGGTATGAGTTCACTGATTTATTAAAATAAAAACAACTTGAAAAATAAACGAACAAATGAATAATCTTAAAAGTCCAAACCCAAAGAAATGTTATCCAATTACACTAACTAGCTAAATGATACCGCCAGTGTCAAATTCAAACAAGATTGATATAACAAAAGAAATAAGAAGAATCACTGAGAGGCGAATTGGGTTTAAAATTAGAAATAGGCAAAGAAAGGAAAGAAGAATATGCGCTCCTGAAAGATAAACAATATTAAGCATTAATATTTATCAACTAAAACCTAAATTGACTAAAAATAACATTATAACAATGCGATCATGTTTTACTTTGATTTCACCATCAGGTATCAACTAATAAGATAACATCAAATCAAACAAAGCAATTATTACTGACATACCTGAAAATAACCGAATGTAAACTTACCGGTACATTATTTTCACACAACACAAATATAAAACATGCTTAAAAAGTCATACTCCCATTAATCCATTATAACTATAAGCAACTACAGCACAAAATTGTTACACTTGTTACACAACAGAATACTCTGACTGGTAGTGGTATGCACTTGGATAACTCAAACCGAGTTCCCTCAAAATATTATTGGTTTCCAATAATCCATTTACCCCGAGCTGATGCCACAGCTATTCAAAACCAAAACCAAAATATCATGGAAAAGTCAAGTTATGTCTAACTCATATTGAGGTGATCACATGGAACACCCAGTTAGGCTATACTACTTTCCATGGATGAATAATCCTATTCATCCTCAACAACTAGCCTTCCCCTGGTAGAAGCATAATAATTTTACATTCTAATTACATGATCTACACCACATGGCTAGTTGCAATGTTCTCTTTATACCATTTCTAAAAGAGAACATTTCCATCCAGAACTTTCCAATAGTTTATCCCCAAAATACCTTTAACCAGTTAGTATATTTTACCTTAAAACCCACACAAAAATAAAACACAAGAACATTCATTCATGAATACCAAAATAACATCCAAATAATACAACCAAATCCCTAAACTCACTGATGTTCTTTGCATCAGTCAAATTACAGCTTGCCACGGCTCTTTGTCTCCCCTTTCACCTTGCCTCATGGTATCAGCCATGTGGCTCTCACAATGAACTACTGACACAGCTCTTTGTCTCCCCTTTCACCTTGCCTCATGGTATCAGCCATGTGGCTCTCACAATGAACTACTGGCACAGCTCTTTGTCTCCCCTTTCACCTTGCCTCATGGTATCGGCCATGTGGCTCTCACAATGAACTACAACCTGGCCTTTTAATTCAGTCTTCACTATAATTTAATTTACAATATTACTCTACAGCTGTATTAGTATTACATTTCTATTAACACCAAAGACTAAAATGACCATGATTACTATACCTTGTCCAGGCACGCTCTAGGTCTTCTTTCTTTTCAATGAGAGACTTCTACTCTAGGTCTTCACCCTTTCAAGTCTGGTGGAACACTGACAGAAAAGTTGTAAAGGAAATAGGAAGTTAAAATGCGGATTAGTTAAAATAAGAATTTGTAACAATAATAACATTTTACTTTATTCTTTTCAAATAACTTCGCATAAAATCTTAAATATATAGTAGAACTAAATAATCATTACTATGTACCTGTTTTCTTTAATATAGTTTTCTTTCATTTATAATTACTTCCTAAAGCAATCCAAGGGAAGTAAATCAACTGTCTGTTACTAGTGTTAGTAGAAGAGAGTTATGTCCCCTGTGCTCCTTATTTATTCATTCTCTGTCTCTGTCTCTGTCTCTCTCTCTCTCTGTCTCTGTCTCTGGCATGTAAATCCTCCTAAACTTAGCCATCAGTTGGAGGAGGTTACAGAAACATTATGTGTATGTATGAATATAGTAGCAATGTATTGCTTTGGTATCAAGTAGGCCTTCGCAGTTGCAGAGAGGAGAGAGAGAACCCAGGCAGCGCTGCAGCCAATCGAAAGCCAAAGTTGCAGAGTCACAACCCACGCGGCACACAGCTAACCCATAGGCCTATCACTGGACTCGCTCACCTTCCAGCCACGAGATTCGCCCAAGCGGCCCGTGAGTGAAGAACCAAATCAATCAAATCAACTTTATTTTTTAAAAACCTCGGGGCACAAGAAAATGAATACACGTACCATTCACACCTGCGGCATCAAACATTACAAACAATAGCCCAAAAGACCCCATAACAGTGCACATCAACATAGTATTACATGGGCTCCAAACCAAAAAACATTTTTTTAACAGTACTCATCACCATATAAACAGGCACATTATACCATCATGCACAGATATACCACCATACACACACACACACATATGCATGCACAACACAGTTGCTGGGATTTCACATATGAATCCTTTTATTTAACCCGCTAATTAACTTATCTCCATTAACAAATATTGACATATGAAACAAGACAAGAAACAATTAGGACATAAACTCAGACATGGTGACCAAGAGGTGTGAATAATAGTAACAAAAACAAAAAAATGTGAATGTGGTATGAGGTACGTGGTATCAACTAAGGTTCAGAACTCTTTTAAAATAACCTTTATGAAACAAACTAAACGACTGAGAGTTCTTTTATTTTTTGACTGAAATAAGGAATTAAACTTTATTACGTTTGGGTTTTTTAAACAATGATTTGGCAAATAACGTTTTCTAGCATCCTGAAACGTTTAGCATTCAAAAACATAATGAAATTCATCTCCTAGAGCTTGGTGGTCGCACTTCGAACAAAACCTTTCACTATATGGGATATTTTGGATTCTCCCCGTTTGGATGGGTAATCTATGATTTAATGTTCTGAATTTTACAAAAAACAATAATAAGTTTTCGGGTAACATTTTGAAGTAATCCTCACAAGAAAACATATCTTTATACAATTTATAGTTACTGAATATTTGTTTTTCTTCCAGCTGCGAGAACCACTGTTGGATAAATTGATCTTTAGGGTGAGTAAAACTTTAGATTTAAAACAGTTTTGTGAAATATTGGTGTGTGGTTGCTGTAGCCACAAACCACTCAATCCAAGGTTATCTAATAAAGTTTTGACAGATAAAATGAAAGGTGACACATGTTTGTTTTCTTTATACAAATGTAACATAAAACGATACATGGTACAGGATAATTTGGACTGGTTAGCATCATTGACAAGTTTAAACCAAAAATTCAACATTCTGCTCTTCGCTTGAATCTCTAAAGGGTACTGCCCCAAACCGAACGAACAAAGAACGCAGCAAGCCAGCCGCAAAAAAACAGTGGAATGAAGGGGAACCTAAGATCAAGCCGGAAGAGCATCCAGGCACGGAAGAAAGGAACCACCTACTACCTACAAGGTGAACACGATCAGAGAGAGAGAGAGAGAGAGAGAGAGAGAGAGAGAGAGAGAGAGACCGACTATGTTATTATAACATGTTATTAGAGAGATTAATGTGTGCTATGTTTATGATAAAGAATATACATTAATTCGCATTTACGATGCATTAAATATTGGCTGAAAATCTTAAGCATGAATGATAGTAGATTACCACACAAAGCCTACAAAATGCTATTACGTTTAGAAGAAAAAGGTAAAAAGTGTTGGGTTTCAGATATTCGTGACTTTCTGTATAAAAATGGGTTTGGTTTTGTCTGGATAAATCAAGGAGTAGGGGATATTAACGTTTTTCTGAAAGAACTTTGCCAACGACTAATTGATAATAGATGGCAAGGGTGGGAGGATCATGTATTTACTAGCGACAGATTTTCCTTTTACAGTTCATTTAAATCTTCATGGGACTGTGAAGCATATTTGCTACTTGATATTGATAGACATCTAAAAAATCAGTGAACTAAGTTAAGGTTTGGAATTTCGGATATGTTATCTCATAAACTTCGTTATAGAAATGTTGACGAAGAGTCTATGATGTGTCCATTATGTAAATCTGCTAACGAGGATGAAAAACACTTCTTGCTTTGTTGTCCAGCTTATAGAGATCTGCGAGATAATTTGTTACCAAGAAAATATTCTAGAAACCCATTTTGTTTAATGTTACATTGTTATTAGTGAATCAGAATGAAATGTTGCTTAAGAAAATTTGTTTATACGTTTATAAAGCCTTCAAGCTGCGTAGTATATTACTTAGCTAAATTCGCTTTGTTTACTCCTTATCATCAGTGTAATGTTATTGAATATTGCATTACTTTTGTATCTATTGTTTATTGTCTTTTGTATTCATGATGTTTTGTAACCCCATCAGAAGGGGCTGTGGCCTATCTGATTAAACTTCCCCTTCTTAACTTCTAAACTTCTTCTCTCTCTCTCTGTCTTTGTCTGTAGGGGCTATGTCTCTCTGTCTATCTCTTTCTCTCTGTGTCTATCTGTCTGTCTCTACAACAGCATGTTAAGAACAGGACTCTTCGTATTAGTTCTGCTGACAAGGGTGGAGCAGTGGTTGTGCAGAACGTGACGGACTATGAGAGGGAGGAAGAGAGGCAGCTCAACAACAACACCTACTACGAACCTGTTCGAACAGATCCTACCTGTAGTGTAGCGAAAGAGTCCAACAAAATTATTGATGACCTCCATACTCAGAAATTCATTGATGACAACACCTACAAATGGGCCAGGCTGGAACCCAACAATGTTAGGCCTCACCTCTTCCACCACCTCCCAAAGATCCACAAAAACCTACAAAATCCACCTGGACGCCCGATTGTTTCAGGAATTGGAGGCCCTACAGAGACCTTGTCGAAACTAGCGGACCACTGGCTCCGCCCCCTGGTTGTCAGCTTGCCCTCGTACATCAAAGACTCCACCCACATGCTGAAAGTGATCAACGAGTGGAACACCAAGTACGGGCCCCTTCCTGTCGACGCCCAGTTGGTCACTATAGATGTCGTCAGCCTCTACACCAACATCCCTCAACAGGACATGGTGGAGGCCATCACAGATCTGATGGGATGCCACCCTCTCCCTGATTGCCCACCAATGAACAAAGCTCTCACGGTGGTGAACCATGTTCTCACGAACAATTTTTTCAATTTTGAGGGCCAGACATACAGACAGAAGTCAGGGACAGCCATGGGAACACCGATGGCACCTACTGTGGCCAACATCTTCATGGGCTGGCTTGAAGCCAAACTGTTGGAGAACAGCCCTGTGCGGATTGAGGAGGATGTATGGAAACGATTCATCGACGACATCCTCATCTTGTGGACTCGGTCCCAACAAGACCTAGACCAATTCACCACTTACATCAATTCCATCCACCCAACCATCAAGTTCACCATCAGCAACTCCAAGACCAGTATTCCCTTCCTGGAGGGGGGTGGGTGCGGGGAGTGGTGTGTGTGTGTGTGTGCGGTGGGGGTGTTCAGGGGGCGGGAGATGGGGGGGATGGGGGATGGTTGGGGGGTGGGGTGCGGTGGGGGGTGTTCACGGAGAAGAATGAATGCTTTTGTTGTGGGTCCCGAGATTTACCAAAACGGACCTACAATGGTTGAACCACAGATTAAGAACCTCTCTGGTTTAACTAAGTAGGCTTTCAGTTCGTTTTTCCTTTTAGTCCTTTGCCGATCTACGATCGCAAAGGATTATGTTTTCGTTCAGGTTTGTTTCCTTTTTTTTTTTGTTTGTTTTGTTGTTCTTTTCTGTCTGTCCCAAGGATCTCCCGAACCGCTTGACCGAATCGCTTCAAATTTTGTGTGGTGGCGTGTCACCATGAGAGGAAGGCATCCGCGCAAAACGTTTCGCCGTCCTGACCTTGACCTTGGTGTATGACCTTGAAAACCGAAAATCGTTAAGGGGCCATAACTTCCACACCGTAGGTCCTAGAGTCTTGAAACTTGGCATGGAAGTACTTTCGCTTATGGCCGTTCTGATGATGGCATACCAATGAAGGTCAAGGTCAAGGTCAGGGAGATCGGTACGCCTTGAAAGTGGTAGGGGTCTAACAATTGGGGTTTTCTGTCCCAAGCATATCTCCCGAACCGCTTCACCAAATCGTTTCCAATTTTGTGTGGTGGCGTGTCACGATAAGAGGAAGGCATCCGCGCATAAATTATCACCGTTGTGACCTTGACCTTGGCGTATGACCTTGAAAACCGAAAATCTTTAAGGGGCTATAACGTCCACACCGTTGGTCTTAGAGACTTCAAACTTGGCATGTAGGTACTCTGGCTTATGGCCGTTCTGATGAGTGCATACCGATTAAGGTCATGGTCAAGGTCAGGGAAATCGGTAGGCCATGAAAGTGGTAGGGGTCTAAAAATTGGGTTTTCAGCCACAAAAGTAAAAATATAATATTTTGCGGACCCGGCGAAACCGGTACTCAGCGTTACCGGTGCTTGGTGTTACCTGTACTAGGCGTTACCCGTACTCGGCGTTGCGCTAGTAAAGATTAAAAGAGGAGCTCCACTGGTACATAGACACAGACACACGCAGATATGCCGACATGGATGAAGACACACAGACGCATGCACAGAAATGAACACACACGCACGCATACTCGCAGGCACAAACTCACCACACACACACACAAACAAATGATGCAAAAAAAAGCATACTGCTATGCTTATTCAATGTCCAGAACTGGAAATAAACTTTTGACTTTGACAAACACATGCACCTCCCCCAGACACACACCACCACCACCCCCATACACACACACACATCATGTGAAAGCCAGAAAGTACTCTCACAAAAGGAATAAACAGGGCTGATGCTACTTTGAGAATTATTGTTTTCTAACAGAGTTGTTCAATGTTGGAATTCTTTACCATCTAACATTAAGCTTGCACCAAGTACTAATATGCTTAAAAATCTTTTGGATAAAGAACCATTTATGAAAAAAACATTATAAGGAATTTGACGAATAAAAATATTGGCCATTCCTATTTCTTTATTTGTAGCATAGGAAAATTTGCAAACCACCAATACAAATACTCAAATTTAAAAAAAAAAAATTATAAGAATGATTAGCATACAAGGGCCGCGAGGCCTATATCAAGCCCTTATCACTACTACTGCTACTACTACTACTACTACTACTACTACTACTACTACTACTACTACTACTACTACTGTGTTGTCAACTAGCACACTAAATAAGGGTACTTGGAGATCAGTATCAAGTTGCTACATTGTACAGTGAAACCGGCTTTATTTCAAGTGCCTTGGGACCACCAACTGACTTAAAATTATCCGAGTGCTCGGTCAATTTCAAGTTTTTGCCTTATCTAACACAAAATTGAAATTAACCGAGCAAAGTTGAAATTAACTGAGCAAGAGGGGAAGGGAATTTTTTATAGTATGGATATTTTCACATTGATTTATGTGTTTATAAAGTGTACACTTGTATCTTTTATATATTTTTACCAGAAATACAAACTGTTCTACTTTGGGCTAAATGATGTTTGAACCTTAATCTCATATAAGCGCTAAGGTCTATACTGTATTCGAGAAAATTGCGCAATCAACGGACGGATTGTGTGCGCGTGTGCGTGTGTGCGTGCGTGTGTTGATAAAGTGTACATTACTTTTCAATGAGGCTTTATACTGCTTCTTCGTGTTGCCCAAGGGCGGTAATTTTATGTAGGTGGCGCTTTCAAATGAGGCCATCTGTTCATTTGAGAGAGAGAGAGAGAGGGGGGGAGAGAGAGAGGGGGAGGGAGAGAGAGACACACAGAGAGAGAGAAACAGAGAGAGAGAGAGAGACACAGAGAGAGGAGAGGAGAGAGAGAGACAGAGAAGAAAGAGAAGGAGGGAGGGAGAGACACATAGAGAGAGAAGGAGGGAGAGACACAGAGAGGGAGAGAGAAGGAGAAAGAGAGAGAGAGGAGGGGGAGAGAGAGAGAAAGAGAGGAGGAGGGATAGAGAGGAGGGAGGGAGAGAGAGAGGGAGAGAGTGAAGTAAGGAGAGAGAGAGAGAGAGAGAGAGAGAGAGAGAGAGAGAGAGAGAGAGACTGAGAGAGAGAAGGAGGGAGAGAGAGGAGGGAGAGAAGGAGGGAGAGAAAGGGAGAGAAGGAGAGAGAGAGACTGTGACAAGGTGGCACGCGCACCCCCACTTTCTTATCTACACCCCCCCCCCCTCCTTTTTTTCTACTCGGGGCACGTCACTTTAATTACAATTCGGGGACATTTCACAGAGTCACTGATGCTTAGGCGCTATCTCTTTGAAGCCCGGTTTCCCTCCTTGTGGTCTAACTTGTGACACCCATAATCGCTGCCCTTTGAAGAGATCTTAACACTAGCGTGTGAGGCAGGATAGGAATGTTGACACGTGCCAGTGATGTAACAGGCGCGTGAGCGTTGTACTAATATGCATAATATTATAGCGTCATCTCGTGACTTGTCGACTGCGTCTAACCAATCATAGGCCCTCGGGTGTTTAAAATTAAGGGGAGATGGGTAGTGGGAGAAAAGAGAAAAACGGCCTAAACATTCTCTCTCACAAGACCACCAAAACCTGGCTGAGCAACATTGTAGAATCAACCTCTCTCCCAGCCAGTCATAATTTATTAGCCCAACTCGTGAGTAGCCTACTAATTGAATAAGACAAAGTTGTGTAAAATATTTAATTGGGATTTGTTTTTGTTTGATTCTATTTTTGATCTAGATCCTATGTTCCATGATGAATAAGGAGTAGATGTGTCAGTGAAAAGAATTGGTAAACATGTTGTTCTAATTATGTGCACTTATTATTTGTGGGTGGGTTTTTTTTACTTTAACATTTTTGGGACAAGAACCGGATTCTATGCCTACTAACCCGTTTGTATATTTTTAGTAGGAAATCTCTGGGTTGCAACCTTGCACGTTATGATAACATTCCTTTCCAGGTGTTGGATTGAGAGTGATGTTGGCTTGATCATAGACTTTGATCTAGCCGGTTACTGAATCATAGCAGTTGATTCCATTACCCCTTTTATGTTTTACTGATTTCAGTTTGGTACCTGAAATTCAGGTTATTTGTTATTAGTGCCATTGTACAAGGGCAGCCTTCTAGCCGGTTGGGATCCACTAATTCCTTGCCAGCTGAATCCCCTTGTCTCTAAGCCATAGAGATCTACATCCACCTTCTCCTGTGATTATCAGCAGGGCATCGTGGTCAGGAGGCATAATCCCTGACTCACAAGCCACAAGACGGGGCCGCCGCAAAGATGCCACCGCATCAAGAATCCGCGAGGAGACCACGCCTGAGCTGTGCCATCCTGCGACACGGCAACCGGAACGACTGGGAGCTACTCTACTCCAAAGAGCAAGCCTAGTCACCACAGCACTCGCTGCTCCCGATGGAGGAACTTTAAAACAGTTAAGTCCACAGGACAGTGCCAATCATTCGAACTTTCCTCCGGACACTGGATAGCATTAGGGACCCTTCCGGCTTGGGGCTAACCTTCTAGAAAGACAAAAGTCTTGTAAATCCTTTCGGATTCCATTGTTTTTCATTCATATTTTGTTTTGGCGCCATTGAGCTGCTTTATTCTTATTGCTGCATAATCTTATGCAGATTTGTGAGTAAATGAAATACAAGTGTACACATAATTCTGAACCCTTTGGTCAGACTGATGAGAATGGAAGTTTTGTCATTTTCATGTAAAAACCTACTTCTATCTGTCTGCCATTTAGAGCAAACTACCCCTTGTATTTCTTACAATCATACGAGCCAGAATCCGGGCACAAATATAAATTTATTAAATGAAAAGGGGCCGGGAAAGTTGCTCACCTCCCACACCCTAGAGAAGTGGGCTAAAGGCAAATTTTCTATTTGAAAATGTAACATACTAAAAGTCTTCCCTAGAGACTTCGCCTTTAACCCATTACCTCGTCACATCTAATTGGGGGCTCGCGTCCGGGATTTTTTTTTTCATAAAGTCTAACAAATTTCATATTCAAACTTTAGTTACTTTCCAAAACTTATCTTGTGTCCACTTGGAAAGTTATTGTGATTTGGTTCACTGTGTTTTTATTTGATTTGTTTGAATGCTATTTATGACTTTATTTTGATGTGCATGCTATTTCTGCTTATGTTGAAATAGTTAAGTGTTGTTTGATACATTCAACTTTGCAGCTTTGTTTAATTTTGGATAGTTGTATTTGCAACCATGGCACAGACTGTTAAACTTAGGAGGGAACTTAAAGAATGGGGAGAATCTCTAGGATTGTCAGGCCAAGAGTTAGCTAATTTTGTCATATCTGAATATGACAAAGAAAAAGCTCGGGAGGCTCAGGAGGCTGACAAAGAGAAAGCTCGCGAGGATGCTGAAAAAGACAAACAGAGAGCTCGTGAGGCTCAAGAGGCTGATAAAGCTCGCGAGGCTCAACAAGCGGATAAAGATCGGGAGGCTAAGGAGCAAGAGAACATCCGGGCTCATGAGTTGAGGCAGAGGCAACTAGTGCAGGAAGCCAAAAACAAAGAACTCGAACTTGAGGCCGCTGAGCGGGAAAAAGCACGGGATCATGAGCTGGCTATGAAGCAGCTTGAAAACTCAGCGGACTCCAAAATGTTCACCCTCCCAGCCAGACCCCAGCCATGACCTTCACATTGGAGGCATTCAATGAGGCAACCGAGTCTATTGATGCATTCCTCGATAGATTTAAAAGACTGGTCCAGGAATTTGAGCTTGCTTCAGAAAAGTATAACCTCAAGCTTGCACAAAGTCTCAGGGGTATGGCCTATGAGGTGTACAGCAAACTTCCATCAAGCCAAGTTACTGACTACCCAGCTTTGAAAGAAGCCCTGCTCAACAGATACCAGTTGACAGCTGACGCCTACCGAAAAAAGTCTAGGGCAACCAGAAAAGGCCGGGGAGAGTCATATGCCCAATTTTCAGATAGACTGGGAAACTATCTGACAAAATGGGTGTCCCTGTCAGCAAAATCAGAGTGCTATGAGCATCTCCGGGAACTGATGGTTGGCGAGCAGCTGCGCGAAACCATGTCCCCAGAGTTACGCACCTTTACCGCCGAGCAAGGTGCCATGACTCTGGCTGACCTCATCCAGCTAAGCGACCGGTACACCACAGCCCATGATGAATCCAGTGCCCCTAAAAGGCCAAAACTGCAAGCAGGTTTAACCCCAACTCCAACCAGAACCCGCCAGGGAGATGGAATTCCAGTGGGACAAACGGTTCTACCCATGAACAACAACCACTGGGACAACAGCTATGCTGCGCATACTGCAAGTCGAACACCCACAACCGGGATGACTGCAGGAAACTTGCTTACAAGCGGCAAAATGTGGCAACTATGCAAGTTGTCTCCACTTCGCAGGTCTGCGCCAACTCCTCCCCGATGCAGTGTCCAGGCACACCGTCAGTCATCGGACAGGCAACTGTCAACAACATCCCGGTTCAGTATCTCTATGACACTGGACTGTCACGCGACGCCATCGTCTGCGGATACTTGGTCCCCGCGTCGGCATACACCAGCGACTTCATCACTCTGCAGGGCCCTGATGCTTCACTCCCCCCATCCACATTGCCAGTCGCCATAATCAATGTTGACACCAGATTTGTTAAGGGACCCATCAAGGCAGTGATTATGGACAGTCCTGTCTATGACCTCATACTGGGATCACAGTATATGTTTTTAGAGTACCCCTCTCAACCTGCCATTGTGTCCACAGCCTTCCCTTCTCCCCAAGCCACAAACCAACTCCCACCCTCCTTCCCAAAGAGCAAATCTCCCTCAGCAGGGAAGAAACCTCTCAAACAAAATTGCCGCGCGAGCATATCCAGAGTGTCCCAAGTCCCCAAGTCCACCACAACTTGGAAAATCCTTCCAGAGGAATATTCCGCCCCCAACGACACAAGACCACTCGCCACCGGTACCTCAGGTGACTGCACCTAAAGGCAACCCTGGACCCGCAAACAACCACTGACGTTACCATCGGGACAGGCCAAAACGACACACAGTGACATATATGTGCGCGAGCGTAGAGATTTTAGACAAGCCTGAGAAAAAATTGAAGTAAAATTGTGTTGACTTGAAATTAGGCGAGCAAAAAAATAGAATTTAGCCTATCTCCTCCTCTTGAAAAATGTGTTGATTTGAAATTAACCGAGCACTTGAAATTAACCGGGTTTCGCTTCAGTTGGGACTGAGATTTTACTTGAAATTAACCGATAATTGAAATTAACCGAATTGAAATTATCCGGGGTTTTCCAACAAGATAGAAAGAAGGCCTCTGGCCGGGACCTTAAAACGACTTGAAATTATCCCGAAATTGAAAATAACCAAGTTGAAATAAAGTGTGTTTCACTGTACTTTTATTCCTAAATTCTTAGGATCCCGCGTGCTGTGTCGAGCGGGGCGGAAGTGGCTTCTCTCTCTAATGCTAACCTTGCGTTTTCTGATTGGCTTAAACAGAACGAGACTAAAAATCGAAAACTAATACAATATCGTGACAACTATACTACTTGTGGTTTTCACCCGACAATTTTATCATCATGTCCACCAACCTGCGGGATCGTTGAAGGTGACATACACCAGCTTCTTATGTTTGTTGACGTTCACCTCCTCCACCTCCCCCCCTCCGTGCCGCTTGCTTTCAAAGTACAGCTCGTAGGTGTCGCGATGATGCAGCCCCCCATCATCACCCACCCTCACCAACACCGTCTTCAAAACGGGCTCCTCCTCTTCTTCTTTGTCGTCCTCTTTCATGGGTTCTGTTGTTTTCGGGGGTGGTGGTGGTTCCGGAGTATAGATGGCCACCGTCAGTTTGGTCTTTCTCACTTTGTGCTCCATGTTTACCAGCCGCTGAGCAACTGTCAAGGGTTTGAAGGGGAAGAAAATGATAACTTAACTCTTCTACTTAGCGCCATTCCCACCAAATGCAAAGACATTCACTGCCAAGCTGTTATTTTTTTTACAGTTTATGTAATTGATTTTTCAGTTAAAGCAGCGCATGCCTACATGGAAAAATCATAGTTACTCCCCTCTTGTCAGTTTAGATACAAAGGACAATCAAGAATGTCAAAAAATACATGGCACTAAAGCCGGCGACAGACTATGTGACTGCCTCATGTGACTCGATCAGGTCATGACGTTTCACCTCATTTGCATACCATCCTGCTCGATCAGTCTGACTCAGTCGGGCCCAGTCAGGTGACAGGGCCGAATACGGCTGGTTCTAAATTTCACTGATCGAGTCTGATCGAGTCAAGTGGCTTGTGACCTCTTCTGTGCGGGAAACAAAATTTGATCTACGTCACGACCTGATCGAGTCATTTGAGGCAGTCGCATAATCTGTCGCCCGCTTAAAAGAGTTAATCAATTTACAAATGACCTGAAGAAAGTGTTGTAATAAAGCTGGAAATCTGCACAGACATGAGCGTGTGGTTTTTGTTTCTTCTTATGAATTTTTCTAACATTTCAGTTGCCTCTTTGTATAAGGCATGCAATCCTGATGTAAAAGAAAAGGAAAAGGTTTATAAAGGACAAAATGTTTTGAGATACGGCGCGACAGGTGATAATTCATTTGACATTTTCAGTGTCAAGAACGGTGTTTTTGGGGTTGGTTTGTTGTATTTTTGTAATGCCAGCCTGCTCTCCAGTTACTCTTTCTTCTTCTTCTCCTTCTGCGTTCCAAGGCCGTATGGCCATCATGGGTAAGGTACGTATGTATCCAGTTTTCAGTTTTCATTGGTCTCCCCACTGTGTACAGCCGACACATTCCGATTTCGGAGGAGCCCAAAGGAGTAATATTATTTGAAAGATTTTATTGAAAAAAAGGCAGGAGAATGGGCCAATAAGTCAGAAAGATAGCAGATGACAGAAAGCAAAGGGAAAATGCAGAGTCAAAGAGAGTGGCAGATTAGAGGAAGCTACAAGCACAGAACTTCCAGAAGGTGGGGGAACTATTTGTACGGAAGCCGCCCCCCCCCCCTGGTATTCCCACGTGGGGGGTTACTCTTTCAAATACTGGTGTTTAAAAAAAAAGTTAATTGCTAACATTTATTTTTTACGTTTTTCTTAATTCTTTATTTTTATTCCATGGATATCTTGTCCTTTCTACCAACCAATGTAATATTTTACACTACCTTTTCATGGGGGGAAAAAGAGGGGGAAAAAGAGCAGTACAATGCTATCTCTTACAAGTAAGTCTGGCATCAGTTTGATTAGTAAGTCTCTCTTGGAGGAGGGCTGCACTTGCGCTGTTCTTATGAAAATGCAAACCACAGCTGTTCCGTCGCACACAAAATCGAGCTATACAGTTAAAAGGCTGAATCTGGAAATATCAGATTTTTTTAAAATGCACCAAACACTTCCTTTAAATATGTTGGCTGTATGTTCTACATAGTATTTCAAATCTATTTCTTTCATCAGATTAATTGTAAAAACTTTTTTTTGTTGAGCAGTATCATCAAACATATTCATAGAAGAAAATGTTCATAAATAATTCACTTAGTATATCGCAAACAACTCTTTGAAAGGTCGTTCAGTACTAGTGGGGGACTTCAACTTTCACTGGGACAATCCATCAAACAGCTACACAGCTCAGTTGAGGAACCTTTTTGAGTCTTTTGGTCTGAACCAGTCCGTCACCTCCCCCACTCACAAATCCGGTCATGTCCTCGATTGGGTCGTCCATCCTGATGGCGATCTGGTTGAATCAGCCACCCCCAGTATGACTCTGACCTCTGACCACTACGCTGTCCTAACCCAACTCAACATCTCCATTCCTGCCAAGCCTCCCAGGTACGTGGAGACCAGGGACTTCGCCTCCATCGACCTCAAAGCCTTCAGAGCTGATCTGCTGGTGTCTCTCCAGTCAGTGCCAATTCCCTCTGCTGAGAAGTTTCATGGCCTTCTCCTGGACGTCATTGACCGCCACGCCCCTGTGCTTCGACGCAGAGTCTCCAGCCATCCACCCTCGCCCTGGTTCCCAGCTGCCGCCCCCCAAGTGCTGGACGCTAAACGAGATAGGCGTATGGCAGAAAGACAATGAATCAAAACTAAGCTGGAAATTTATAAACAGATATTGCAAATTGCAAACAATGTTGTTAATGAAATTGTACAACAGGCTAAGTCAGTGTGCTACAATGCAAAAATTGCAGAATGCACTACCACCAAGCAGCTGTTCAATGTCACAGATGCACTGATGGGGAGATTGAAACCATCCCCACTTCCTTCATCTGTCTGTCTTTCTGATCTGCCCGAAACATTTTGTAACTTTTTTACTGGCGAAATCAGAACTCTCCGAGAGAGCCTGGACTCTCAGTCTGTGCCAGTATTTGATGTTCATTATGCCTCTTTTACTGGCAATCCTTTTACAGGCTTCGAACCTGTGACTGACACTCTGGTTAAAGATATTATCCAGAAAACTGCTATTAAGACATGTGTGCTTGATCCCCTTCCCTCCTCTTTGCTATCTGCAGTCATGGATGATCTGTAGCCTTGCATCACCGCTATTGTAAATGAATCCCTCACTTCAGGCTGCTTTCCCTCTGCACTAAAAACTGCTGTCATTCGACCTCTGCTCAAGAAATCTTCTCTAGACCCTGAAAACCTGAAAAACTACCGTCCTGTTTTTAACCTTTCCTTTTTGTCTAAAATCATTGAAAAAATCGCTCTTCTCCAACTCCAGGATCACCTGGACCGCAGTAATCTGCTCTATCCTTTGCAATCTGCCTATCGCTCTGGTCACAGTATCGAAACTGCTCTTCTGAAAATAGTCAATGATCTTCTCTGTGCTCTCGATGATGGTCAGATCTCTCTTCTCTCCCTACTAGACCTGTCCTCTGCCTTTGACACTATCGATCACCAAACACTTATATCTCGACTTCAACATACCTATGGCGTCTCTGACACAGTACTCTTGTGGTTTCATTTATATATCTCTGATCGCACTCACGTTGTCTCTGTTAATGGCCTCTCTTCTCGTTCAGCTGCTTTGGAGCATGGTGTTCCTTGGGGCTCTGTCTTGGGACCTATTCTCTTTGTCCTTTATACACAACCCATTTCCGACATTGTTTCTCATCATAGCATTTCCCATCACTGCTTCTCTGACGACAACCAGATTTACTCGTCTGCTGATCCCTCTCTGCTTCCATCCATTATCCAACGTACACAATCAAGCATTGCTGACATTAAATCATGGATAACTAACAAGCTCCAACTGAACAATGGTAAAACAGAAATGATTTTCATTGTACCCAAGCAAGTCTTGTCAGGAAACTGTCCCTACTTCCATCCAGTTAAAAAAACTCTCTTATTCACACTTCTACCACTGTACGCAATCTTGGCGTCACACTTGATCAGACTCTCTCCTTCCAAAACCAGATTTCCTCTGTTTTACCATTGTTCAGTTGGAGCTTGTTAGTTATCCATGATTTAATGTCAGCAATGCTTGATTGTGTACGTTGCAAAATTGGTCGACTTCAATTTTTTGAACTTACCAGATGATATAGACAAGCTGCATCATCTAACAAAGCTGTGAAACAATAATTTGCACAGATAAAACACTGACTGTGACTCTAAGCTAACAAAACAATGACGTAATTTGACCTGAAGTGACCAAACTGTTGAGTTTTTCATTCCTCATGTGAAGTGACGTCTTTCGACTTAACGTCTCTTTTGCATGCGGGCGACGATTTATGAAAACTTACTTATGGTAAGCTAAAGTTAGCTTGAAAAAAACTTCTGAAAATTATAGATGAACTAAATGTTCCTCCCGAGACAGCTGTAAAAATCCACCACCTCCACCACACCTCTCCGCATTTTTCTCTACCTTCAGGGTCTGTGAAAGTGATGAGAATGGCGCCCCTGGCTTCGTCCACCGTCAAATCCTGGATCTCTCCACCGCCCCTCTTGGAGTTTTCAAAGTAGTAGCGGTAAGTGTCGGGAGTTGCCAGGTTGCACCCTGTGACAATGATGGTGGAGGGAGGGGCCGGGGGTTCCATTCTCAGCGTGGGGACCACCTCCAGCAGACGCCCGCCTACGGTGTGGGTGCGCGCGACGATTCTCTCCACCACTGAAATGAACACACACACACACACGCACGCGCACACACGCGCACACACACACACGCACACACACACACACACACGTGCGCACACACACACACACACACACACACACACACATTATTAGCATGGGTGAACGCAAAACATTCTCTCAAGAATCAATTGTGGTATTCTTGTATTCGTTCTGGCCCTACTCTAGGTCGGTCTAACTCTACTAAGCACCCCTAAGCTCATTCGCACTTGTAGCAGTCCAGACAACGGTTTTAGAGTTGCTCCATATTTAATACCCAGAATCCAACTGTCCGTTTCCATAACAACATTGTCTTCTTACATAAACCTATGCAAACACAACATCCCTCCTTTTACAATTTACAATAACCAAAATTAATAAAACTTGCTATACATCTTACTCGTTTTCTTTGTAGAAACCAAAGTTAATGAAACTGACTATACATACTTATTTACTTTAAAAGTTTCCTTTTTCCATCAAAGCTGACATTATTAATTCTGTCACATATTATTCTAATGTTTCTTCTTGTCAGCGTTAATTTCAACACATGTAACATATGTTTGTCACAAAAGTAATTATCACTTGATGAAATGAA
Organism: Phymorhynchus buccinoides; assembly: GCA_017654935.2. Classification (NCBI taxonomy): domain Eukaryota; kingdom Metazoa; phylum Mollusca; class Gastropoda; order Neogastropoda; family Raphitomidae; genus Phymorhynchus; species Phymorhynchus buccinoides. The sequence continues at coordinate 1,322,880 of JAGGCT020004101.1, forward strand.
ATAACAGCTTTAAAGTCTCTGTGTTTCACAGATTAATAGTCACTTTCTCACTGATGCTTCCCGCGATGTGAAATGTCAACTTCTTGTTGTAAAGAAATGTCCTAACATTTAACAAATTAAATTGAAGTAAATTGAACTTGTACAACAAATTGTAAAACAAATGTTCAAATGAATAAAATTGCTTGCAAGTAACTTATGCGTTAATAAACAAATAATGAATTGTGTGGCTTTGCTTTACAGTCTTCACATTGAATGTGTTTCACTTTTGTCTAGGACTTTAGACTTCTAGTGCATGTAGAGCTAGTCTGTGTTAGGTCATTACAAAGTCATCGAATTTGCTTGGTGTTTTCTTTGTTCGTGTGGGTCTGAGCTTGGGGGTTGTGTTCTGCTCGTTGTTTGCTTTGTGTGTCACTGGCACAGTAGGTGTTTTTGCAGTGTCACGGGTTTTCTCAGTGTGTGCTGTGGGGTTTGAAGTGTCTCTGGGCTTTGCAGAGTGTGGTGTAAGCACACTGGGTGGACAGGTTTCTTCCTTCGTTGTCTGCTCCTCTCGGTCTGGTGTGGCGGCCATGGTTTCATTGGAGACAGCTCCGGCATCCTCTCCTTCTTCATGATGAAGATATTTCTTCATGTGGGACGAGTTGCGGCTGTACATGGCGCCATCTGATGACTGCACGGTGATTTTGCTGCCGTGCTTCTGAACAACTTCAAAGGGTTCAGGGATGAATGGGGTTTGCAGCTTTCCAGCCTTTTCGTTCTTCATCAGAACTCTGTCTCCGAGGTCAATGTCTGAAGATGTTGCTGATCTTTTCATGTCAGTGTACAGTTTTGAAAGTCCTTTTTTGCGTCGTGGTCTTGAGTTTCTTGGTCGATTGTTTCTGGTGTCAGTTCGGGAATTTTCGTTCGAATTTTGCGTCCGAACAGAAGTTCTGCGGGACTTTTTCCGGTCGTTGGGTGAGGAGTTGCTCGGTAGGCAGCGAGGTAGGTCAGGATTTCGTCTTTCCAGTTCTTCCCCCCAGCTTTTGCGATTTTCATTCGTTTCAAGAGTGATTGGTTTTGTCTTTCGACTTCTCCGTTCGCTTGTGGCCATTTTGGGGTGACTTTGATGTGTTTGATTCCGTTTCCTCTCAGGAACTTGGCGAAGATCTCAGAAATGAACTGTGGGCCATTATCTGAATGTATGTAGAGTCAGTGGCAGTCCATGTCTGGCGAAAATTGTTTTCAGGACGGAGATCGTTTTCTCAGCAGTTGTTGACTTCATGACAGCGACTTCATAGTATCTGCTGTAGTAGTCTATGATCACGAGGACTGATTCGCCCATAGGAAATGGGCCTAGGAAATCAAGTGCGATGTCTTCCCATGGTCCTGGTGGTAGTTTGGTGTTCTTCATAGGTTCTGGTGGGTTTGGTCGGCTTACGAGTTGACAGCCGTGGCAAGTTTTGCAGTATTTGTCTGCTTCTTTTTCCATTCCGGGCCACCAAACTTTGGTTCGCAGGTTTGGTTTTGTTCCCACGATTCCCAGATGTCCTTCGTGTGCAAGGGCGATGATGCGTGGACGCAGTTTCTTAGGCACGACGATTCTTGAGCCTCTCAGCACTAGCTTGCCGATTGTACACAGCTCTGGACTGACTGCTGCATACATTTTCAAGCTATTATCGTCCCATGTTCCTGTTTTGAGGTTTTCTCGAACTTCTTGCAGTTCTTCGTCTTCGCCTGAAGCTCTCTCTATCTCCCTTGTGGTCACTGCGTTTGGCGTTGCGTTCACTGCTATGAAGTGGACGTGGCTTTCTGTTTCTTCAGTCAGTTTTGACTCAGTTGGTGTTAGCGTGAGCAGGCGTGACATCGGGTCAGCGATGTTGCTTTTGCCTGGGATGTAGACGACTTTGAATTTGTAGGCTTGAAGTCGAAGGACCCATCTTTCTATTCGGGCACTTGGTTTTGAGCGGGGACCATAAATGACTTGCAAGGGCTTGTGGTCCGTCAGAAGATCAAATTCAAGTCCGTAGATGTATGGGTGGAACTTTTCACATGCCCAGACAATGGCAAGGGCCTCTTTCTCTGTTTGGGAGTACCTTCTTTCAACATCGGTTAGGCTTCGGCTTGAGTAGCTGATCACTCTGGGTGTGTTCGCATGGACTTGGATGAGAATTCCGGCAATGCCCACTGGTGATGCGTCCGTGATGATCTTTGTTTTGGCTTTCGGATCATAATATCCAAGCGCTTCGGCACTGGCCAAGGCTTTCTTCAATGCCTCAAAAGCTCTTCTTTGCTCTGGTCTGAAGGTGAACTTTAAGTTCTTTCTTGTCAGTCTTCGAAGCGGTTCAGCCAATGTTGCGAAATTCGGGATGAATCGTGCAGAGTAGTTTGCAAGTCCCAAGAAGCTTCTGACTCCGCTTGCTGTTTCTGGTTCTCTGGCGTTCAGGATCGACTCAAATTTTTCCTTTGTGGGGTGGATCCCGTTAGATGTCAGTTTGTGTCCAAGGAACGTGATTTCAGATTTTCTGAACTTGCATTTTTCTTTGTTTAGTGTCAGGCCAGCATCTTGCAGTCGATGTAGGGCTTGACGCAATCATCGATCATGCTCTCCTTTGTTTGGACCATGGACTACGATGTCATCTGTTATGTTTGCCACTCCCGGAATTCCTTGCAGGACTTTCTGGATTTCATGCTGGTAGATTTCACTTGCAGCACTAATTCCCATAACAAGACGTTTGTACCTGAATAGACCAGAGTGTGTGACGAAAGTAGTCAGGTCTCTTGACTCTGGATCTAGTTCTAGTTGGTGGTATCCTAGCTTGAGATCTAGCTTCGAGAACACCTTGCTTTCACTCATGTCTTGCAGGATTTCATCCATTGTCGGAATTGGGTGTCATTCTCTCATGACGGCTTCATTCAGTCTTCGCATGTCGACACACAGTCGAATGTCTTCATTCGGTTTCGGCACGATCACAACCGGACTGACCCAAGGCATTGGCTTTTCAACTTGTTCAATGATATCTTTGTCCAAGAGTTCTTGAATTTTCTCTGCCACTTTTGCACGAAGTCCAAATGGCGTGCGTCTCACCGGCTGAGCGACGGGTTTGACGTTTGGATCAACGGTAAGCTTGACTTGACGATCTTTCAGTTTCCCGAATCCGGTGAAGAGTGGTTGAAAGTCGTTGAAAATGTCAGCGGTTTCTTCATTGCTTGAAGACACATTCTGGATGTCAATGCCAATTTTAAGTACTCCGAGCTGCATGGCAGTGTTTCTGCTCAGCAGTGGTTCTCCTTTTTCTTTGATAACGTGGAATTCAGCTCTGACGCTGGTTTCTCCTGCTATGATTTCTGCGTTGAAACATCCAATGGTGTGTAGTGTTTTTTCTGACGTGTATGGGAACAGCTTCTTGACGCTCTGCCTTGAAGTGCATTCAATCTTCTGTTTCTTGAGTTCCTTCCACAGATTTTCATCAATGATGTTCGTGACACTTCCTGAGTCGACAATCATGGTGAGTGGGATTCCTCCTATCTTCACAGGGATCTTGTTGTTCTTGACGCTTGAACTTGTTGCAAACACGTAAGTGTTTTCTTCATTCTCTGACTGACTTGCTTCTTCTTTCTTAGTAGCAACATTTGCCTCTTTGGAGCTCTTTGTCATGAAAATATTTGTGTCCTCTTCTTCACTCTCTGTGCTGTCTACACCATTCAGTTGGCGAACTTTGTTTCTTCTCTTTCCATGGAAGTAGGGCTTCTTCTGGAACTTTTCCTCTTCTCTTTCTTCTCTGTTTCTTGCAGGGTTCTTTGTTCGGCACATTTTCTGGAAATGGTTTGCACCTCCGCATTTCCTGCATATTTTCCCTCTGGCAGGGCAATTTTGATCTCTGCCGTGGTGATTGAAACCACACCTGTAGCATTGAGTGAGTCTTTGGGGGCTATGGTGCTTGGCACTCTTGACCTTTGACACACTTTCTCTGTTGAATTCGGGCTTCATCTCATGTGCTTGCTCTTGTACAGCTTCGAATATGGTTGCTATCTTGAGGGCGTTTGCGAGATCGAGGTCGTCTCCCCTTTCTAGGTACTTTCGTCTGAGCCTGTCTGACTTGCACTTCTCAACGACTTGATCATGGATCTGGTTTGCTAGACCTTCAACTCCGAAATCACAACCATCAGCTTGCTGACGTAAGCGTGTGACGAATTGTGCCACAGTTTCGTCAGGGAGTTGTTCTAATTTTCTGAACTTATGACGTAAGAACGTTTTGTTTGGTTTTACGTTGTAATGTTCTTTCAGAGCCTTCACTGCTTTGTCATAGTCTTTTGAGATGCGTATGGGATGTCAGACACACTTTCAGGTATCAAACGTTTTGATTATCCGTCGTTTCACTTATTACCGTCGGAAAGTTAGTCTTCCAAAGAAGGGCTCTGGCCGGGAAATGAAAATTGCTTTCATGTATCAGAAGTTTCGCTTAACCGACTTTCAGGAAAACGTACGTGCACTGTATAATAACAAAATCTCAATTTTGTGTACAATTTGGGGGGTGCGCTTTATAGACTTTTTGAGGTCATGGGTGCTCCTGAGAAATTTCAAAGATCCTGCAAGGCTGCCCAGTTAGCCCAGGGGCTGCCCAGTTAACAACAACTTGACCAACAACTTGACGTAAAAAATCCTAAAAATATAAAGTTTGTATTAAGAAGTGAACAAAAAAAACCTGATTTAAGTCATATAGAATCTATAAAAAGTATAAAGTGCCTGGTAAAGGCATGTAAACATTTATCTGTATTCATTTTTGTTTTTACATTCTATACAAACATGCGATAAACCGACAAAACGTTTATAAATAGAAAATTCGATGCTTCTCAAATTCTCAAAATCCTGCATTTCAGGACATCCTGAAAGCAGGAGCATCCATGTAAGCCTTATAGTCCAAAACATATGGCAATATATATTATTATTATGGCACCCAGGTTAAGCTGTAAGTACTGTATATTACAGAATATACGACAGTGCTTTTTCTTTTTAGACTGAGATACCTGCACCTTATAATACGACTATTGGGAACCTTCCCCCATGCCAGCTGTCCTCAAGCTCTCTAAGCTGAGAGAGCGGTAATGTACCCTAGGCAAAGGCATCTTTAGCAAAAACGAATTCCAGCCTAGCTCTCCATAACAGCAGCTGCCTCGACAGCTATCTGAATGACAGTCATCAGAAAAACAACACACTGGCATAAAATAGCTTACCGTATTTTACGGAGTATAAGACGTATCTTATTTATTGTAAAGCACACGCCCCTTTCCCCAATCACGCAAAATTCTGATTTTAACACACTCAGATGCCAAACCACAGATAGAAAACGAAGAAAACTGTCAAACACACACACAAACACAGGATGTAAAAAAGCTTTATCAAGCTTATTCTTTTATCGTCAATAAAGATCATTTTGACTTGACTTGACTTGACACACACACACACACACACACACGTGCGCGCGCACTCTTCTCATTCAGCTGCTTTGGAGCATGGTGTTCCTTGGGGCTCTGTCTTGGGACCTATTCTCTTTGTCCTTTATACACAACCCATTTCCGACATTGTTTCTCATCATGGCATTTCCCATCACTGCTTCTCTGACGACAACCAGATTTACTCATCTGCTGATCCCTCTCTGCTTCCATCCATTATCCAACGTACACAATCAAGCATTGCTGACATTAAATCATGGATGACTAACAACAAGCTCCAACTGAACAATGGTAAAACAGAAATGATTTTCATTGTACCCAAGCAAGTCTTGTCAGCAAACTGTCCCTACTTCCATCCAGTTAAAAAAACTCTCTTATTCACACTTCTACCACTGTACGCAATCTTGGCGTCACACTTGATAAGACTCTCTCCTTCCAAAACCAGATTTCCTCTGTTTTACCATTGTTCAGTTGGAGCTTGTTGTTAGTTATCCATGATTTAATGTCAGCAATGCTTGATTGTGTACGTTGCAAAATTGGTCAACTTCAATTTTTTGAACTTACCAGATGATATAGACAAGCTGCATCATCTAACAAAGCTGTGAAACAAGAATTTGCAAAGATAAAACACTGACTGTGACTCTAAATTAACAAAACAATGACGTAATTTGACCTGAAATGACCAAACTGTTGAGTTTTCCATACTTTATGTGAAGTGACGTCTTTCGACTTAAGTCTCTTTTGCATGCGGGCGACGATTATGAAAACTTACTTATGGTAAGCTAAAGTTGGCTTGAAAAAAACTTCTGAAAAACATAGATGAACTAAATGTTCCTCCCGAGACAGCTGTAAAAATCCACCACCTCCACCACACCTCTCCGCATTTTTCTCTACCTTCAGGGTCTGTGAAAGTGATGAGAATGGCGCCCCTGGCTTCGTCCACCGTCAAATCCTGGATCTCTCCACCGCCCCTCTTGGAGTTTTCAAAGTAGTAGCGGTAAGTGTCGGGAGTTGCCAGGTTGCACCCTGTGACAATGATGGTGGAGGGAGGGGCCGGGGGTTCCATTCTCAGCGCGGGGACCACCTCCAGCAGACGCCCGCCTACGGTGTGGGTGCGCGCGACGATTCTCTCCACCACTGAAATGAAACACACACACACACACACGCACGCGCACGTGCGCGCACACACACACACACGCGCACACACACACACGTGCGCGCACACACACACACACACACACACACACACACACACACACACACACACACACATTATTAGCATGGGTGAACGCAAAACATTCTCTCAAGAATCAATTGTGGTATTCTTGTATTCGTTCTGGCCCTACTCTAGGTCGGTCTAACTCTACTAAGCACCCCTAAGCTCATTCGCACTTGTAGCAGTCCAGACAACGGTTTTAGAGTTGCTCCATATTTAATACCCAGAATCCAACTGTCCGTTTCCATAACAACATTGTCTTCTTACATAAACCTATGCAAACACAACATCCCTCCTTTTACAATTTACAATAACCAAAATTAATAAAACTTGCTATACATCTTACTCGTTTTCTTTGTAGAAACCAAAGTTAATTAAACTGACTATACATACTTATTTACTTTAAAAGTTTCCTTTTTCCATCAAAGCTGACATTATTAATTCTGTCACATATTATTCTAATGTTTCTTCTTGTCAGCGTTAATTTCAACACATGTAACATATGTTTGTCACAAAAGTAATTATTACTTGATGAAATGAAATAATAGCTTTAAAGTCTCTGTGTTTCACAGATTAATAGTCACTTTCTCACTGATGCTTCCCGCGATGTGAAATGTCAACTTCTTGTTGTAAAGAAATGTCTTAACATTTAACAAATTAAATTGAAGTAAATTGAACTTGTACAACAAATTGTAAAACAAATGTTCAAATGAATAAAATCGCTTGCAAGTAACTTATGCGTTAATAAACAAATAATGAATTGTGTGGCTTTGCTTCACAGTCTTCACATTGAATGTGTTTCACCTTTGTCTAGGACTTTAGACTTCTAGTGCATGTAGAGCTAGTCTGTGTCAGGTCATTACAAAGTCATCGAATTTGCTTGGTGTTTTCTTTGTTCGTGTGGGTCTGAGCTTGGGGGTTGTGTTCTGCTCGTTGTTTGCTTTGTGTGCCACTGGCGCAGTGGGTGTTTTTGCAGTGTCACGGGTTTTCTCAGTGTGTGCTTTGGGGTTTGAAGTGTCTCTGGGCTTTGCAGAGTGTGGTGTTAGCACACTGGGTGGACAGGTCTCTTCCTTCGTTGTCTGCTCCTCTCGGTCTGGTGTGGCGGCCATGGTTTCATTGGGGACAGCTCCGGCATCCTCTCCTTCTTCGCGATGAAGATATTTCTTCATGTGGGACGAGTTACGGCTGTACGTGGCGCCATCTGACGACTGCACGGTGATTTTGCTGCCGTGCTTCTGAACAACTTCAAAGGGTTCAGGGATGAATGGGGTTTGCAGCTTTCCAGCCTTTTCGTTCTTCATCAGAACTCTGTCTCCGAGGTCAATGTCTGAAGATGTTGCTGATCTTTTCATGTCAGTGTACAGTTTTGAAAGTCCTTTTTTGCGTCGTGGTCTTGAGTTTCTTGGTCGATTGTTTCTGGTGTCAGTTCGGGAATTTTCGTTCGAATTTTGCGTCCGAACAGAAGTTCTGCGGGACTTTTTCCGGTCGTTGGGTGAGGAGTTGCTCGGTAGGCAGCGAGGTAGGTCAGGATTTCGTCTTTCCAGTTCTTCCCCCCAGCTTTTGCGATTTTCATTCGTTTCAAGAGTGATTGGTTTTGTCTTTCGACTTCTCCGTTCGCTTGTGGCCATTTTGGGGTGACTTTGATGTGTTTGATTCCGTTTCCTCTCAGGAACTTGGCGAAGATCTCAGAAATGAACTGTGGGCGTCAGTGGCAGTCCATGTCTGGCGAAAATTGTTTTCAGGACGGAGATCGTTTTCTCAGCAGTTGTTGACTTCATGACAGCGACTTCATAGTATCTGCTGTAGTAGTCTATGATCACGAGGACTGATTCGCCCATAGGAAATGGGCCTAGGAAATCAAGTGCGATGTCTTCCCATGGTCCTGGTGGTAGTTTGGTGTTCTTCATAGGTTCCCGGTGGGTTTGGTCGGCTTACGAGTTGACAGCCGTGGCAAGTTTTGCAGTATTTTTCTGCTTCTTTTTCCATTCCGGGCCACCAAACTTTGGTTCGCAGGTTTGGTTTTGTTCCCACGATTCCCAGATGTCCTTCGTGTGCAAGGGCGATGATGCGTGGACGCAGTTTCTTAGGCACGACGATTCTTGAGCCTCTCAGCACTAGCTTGCCGATTGTACACAGCTCTGGACTGACTGCTGCATACATTTTCAAGCTATTATCGTCCCATGTTCCTGTTTTGAGGTTTTCTCGAACTTCTTGCAGTTCTTCGTCTTCGCCTGAAGCTCTCTCTATCTCCCTTGTGGTCACTGCGTTTGGCGTTGCGTTCACTGCTATGAAGTGGACGTGGCTTTCTGTTTCTTCAGTCAGTTTTGACTCAGTTGGTGTTAGCGTGAGCAGGCGTGACATCGGGTCAGCGATGTTGCTTTTGCCTGGGATGTAGACGACTTTGAATTTGTAGGCTTGAAGTCGAAGGACCCATCTTTCTATTCGGGCACTTGGTTTTGAGCGGGGACCATAAATGACTTGCAAGGGCTTGTGGTCCGTCAGAAGATCAAATTCAAGTCCGTAGATGTATGGGTGGAACTTTTCACATGCCCAGACAATGGCAAGGGCCTCTTTCTCTGTTTGGGAGTACCTTCTTTCAACATCGGTTAGGCTTCGGCTTGAGTAGCTGATCACTCTGGGTGTGTTCTCATGGACTTGGATGAGAATTCCGGCAATGCCCACTGGTGATGCGTCCGTGATGATCTTTGTTTTGGCTTTCGGATCATAATATCCAAGCGCTTCGGCACTGGCCAAGGCTTTCTTCAATGCCTCAAAAGCTCTTCTTTGCTCTGGTCTGAAGGTGAACTTTAAGTTCTTTCTTGTCAGTCTTCGAAGCGGTTCAGCCAATGTTGCGAAATTCGGGATGAATCGTGCAGAGTAGTTTGCAAGTCCCAAGAAGCTTCTGACTACCCCGCTTGCTGTTTCTGGTTCTCTGGCGTTCAGGATCGACTCAAATTTTTCCTTTGTGGGGTGGATCCCGTTAGATGTCAGTTTGTGTCCAAGGAACGTGATTTCAGATTTTCTGAACTTGCATTTTTCTTTGTTTAGTGTCAGGCCAGCATCTTGCAGTCGATGTAGGGCTTGACGCAATCATCGATCATGCTCTCCTTTGTTTGGACCATGGACTATGATGTCATCTGTTATGTTTGCCACTCCCGGAATTCCTTGCAGGACTTTCTGGATTTCATGCTGGTAGATTTCACTTGCAGCACTAATTCCCATAACAAGACGTTTGTACCTGAATAGACCAGAGTGTGTGACGAAAGTAGTCAGGTCTCTTGACTCTGGATCTAGTTCTAGTTGGTGGTATCCTAGCTTGAGATCTAGCTTCGAGAACACCTTGCTTTCACTCATGTCTTGCAGGATTTCATCCATTGTCGGAATTGGGTGTCATTCTCTCATGACGGCTTCATTCAGTCTTCGCATGTCGACACACAGTCGAATGTCTTCATTCGGTTTCGGCACGATCACAACCGGACTGACCCAAGGCATTGGCTTTTCAACTTGTTCAATGATATCTTTGTCCAAGAGTTCTTGAATTTTCTCTGCCACTTTTGCACGAAGTCCAAATGGTGTGCGTCTCACCGGCTGAGCGACGGGTTTGACGTTTGGACCAACGGTAAGCTTGACTTGACGATCTTTCAGTTTCCCGAATCCGGTGAAGAGTGGTTGAAAGTCGTTGAAAATGTCAGCGGTTTCTTCATTGCTTGAAGACACATTCTGGATGTCAATGCCAATATTAAGTACTCCGAGCTGCATGGCAGTGTTTCTGCTCAGCAGTGGTTCTCCTTTTTCTTTGATAACGTGGAATTCAGCTCTGACGCTGGTTTCTCCTGCCTACTGATGATTTCTGCGTTGAAACATCCAATGGTGTGTAGTGTTTTTTCTGACGTGTATGGGAACAGCTTCTTGACGCTCTGCCTTGAAGTGCATTCAATCTTCTGTTTCTTGAGTTCCTTCCACAGATTTTCATCAATGATGTTCGTGTCACTTCCTGAGTCGACAATCATGGTGAGTGGGATTCCTCCTATCTTCACAGGGATCTTTTTTTGTTACCTTCTTGACGCTTGAACTTGTTGCAAACACGTAAGTGTTTTCTTCATTCTCTGACTGACTTGCTTCTTCTTTCTTAGTAGCAACATTTGCCTCTTTGGAGCTCTTTGTCATGAAAATATTTGTGTCCTCTTCTTCACTCTCTGTGCTGTATACACCATTCAGTTGGCGAACTTTGTTTCTTCTCTTTCCATGGAAGTAGGGCTTCTTCTGGAACTTTTCCTCTTCTCTTTCTTCTCTGTTTCTTGCAGGGTTCTTTGTTCGGCACATTTTCTGGAAATGGTTTGCACCTCCGCATTTCATGCATATTTTCCCTCTGGCAGGGCAATTTTGATCTCTGCCGTGGTGATTGAAACCACACCTGTAGCATTGAGCATTGATGTGACGTCTCTTTGGGGGGCGGGGCTTCTGGTTTTTTGTCTTAACATATCTGAATTTGGGACTACCCCACCCTTTACAAGTTTTTCTTCTATTTTCACAACCTCATTTACCCCAGATAGAAAGTCGTTAGAGATACGAGCTTTTGGTGGAAGGTGGCGGGAAAAATTAGAGAGCTGACTATGTATCTAACTAAAAATATAAAAAAATCGAGATACAAGGTTTTTTGAATTTCACCGACGATATGATATACATTATTTGGTATAGGTCAAGATGTGACACCCCCCACCCCCCCACCCCCATCCTACATTTCTCGGTTAATTCCATTTGTCCTTTTTTGCCTTTCTTACCAAACATGAAGCTGTATTTTATGAACATTTTCAGCTAATTATCTTTGTTCAATACAATAATTAATTGCAGTCATGATAAAGGCCATTATCTAATAGGACCCCCATGTACTGCAGTACACCGCAGCATTTGTCACAGTCGTGGTTCATTGCATTTTTCCGTCTTATAGGGGGGGGTAGGGTTAGGGTTAGGGTTAGTATTCCAAAAAGATAATTAGCTGAAAAGGTTCATAAAATACAGCTTTATGTTTGGTAAGAAAGGCAAAAACGGAAAAATGGAATTAACCGAGAAATGCAGGGGGGGTGGCACATCTTTACCTTTACCGAAAATTGAATTTACCACCCTTCTTCTTCTTCCAGTAATGTCCACCTGCCGTCTATCGACAATTACTGATGAACAGAGAACAAGAAATTGAATGCAGCATAAATTTAGCAATCGTTTTTGTTTTAATTCATATTTTTTAGATTTTTTCTTTTCAATGAACATGGTGAATAAACAGGGCAAAGGAGTTTTAGTTTTTGTTGGGGAATATGCTCTGGAACTCCAGTAAGATTCATGTCCATGGGAATGATTAATCTCACGTGTTTTTCTCTCACATTTTCATTCATTCTCGTGCATTAACTCAGTGATGTACCGTGGGTGCAAAAGTGATAGGACAGACTGTCCTGAAACAAGAAAACCAATAGGACAAAATGTCCTAGTTCTGACAGAATTCAATGGGACAAATTCTGTTAATGTTAAATAAACTCCAAAAGGGCATTTTGTCCTAGCAGGAGAGAACAACACAGGACATTTTCAGTTTTAACTCATTGAAGTCCATTATGTGTCCAGAATTAGCAGATAGACGTCAATTTGATGCATTTGCTTCAAGGAAATAAATCTGTGTGCACACCATACCTTGGTCACTTCTAAACTCGCTTTGCAAAAATGCAATGGCGGTGTGAGACAGGCCTAAAGAAAAAGGTCTCAATCAGTCAATGGCGGCGTGAGACAGGCCTAAAGACCGCCAAACAAAGGATTGCAGGAGGAAGTAGCCCCCGCTTCCGACATGCGCAGTACGAACTCTGCTCCGCGAAGCTTCCTGAAACCCAGTTTCGGTTTTCGGGTTTCATAACACTCGTTTCTGAGGTCATCTAAGCTGGAAATTTCTAAATCCGGGAGTTTCATATGAATTCCGGGAAGACCGGAGAGGTGACAAAACAAAAGCTCCCGGATTTACCGGGAGGGTTGGCAGGTATGCAAAAAGGCAGAGCTTCTGATTGTTTTCCTTTTCAATAGGGCATTTGCCACATATGCTCGAGCCGTTGATAAGGCTGTACACCCTTTCCTGTATGCTTTGCCCGTGGTTGCATGACCTCTCTTGCTTAAGACCTTCATTTAAATTCAAGGTCGCTCACACGTGGCAAATGCCCTATTGTTTTGGTTGAGCACCGTAGTTGTTTGTTGTTTCGACGGTTGGTCGACTGTGATTTCACTACATTGTCCCTAAATACCGCAAGCCTGGTGTTCTACCGACTTGACAACTCCAAAATCAGAAAGAAAGGGGGCAGTTTGACTTTGCTTGAATTATCGGCTGTTCCGGAATGAAACAAAACAGACAAGTAATAATACTTGGAAGAAAATCTGATATTGTTTAACTGAATTTGAAGAATAAATTCACATTAAAGCTAAATTCAATGGAAAACTGAATTTAAAAAATAGAAGCTAAATGCAATGGAAACCTGAAGTAAAACAACAGAATGTTAATTATTGTTATAACATAAGACTAAGAGGGCAACTTAAAGACCCACTGACCCAGCAAAAATTAAGTCCCTTGATTTTGTTGACCAGGTGTGACCCACATACAACTGCCCCCAAATTCAAATAGAGGCTGCTCTTCAATGTTTCTGTCTCGTTTTGAATTTGGAGGGCATTTGTATGGGAGCCACACCTGGCCCGAATAAGATTTCTTACCAGTGAGAGAGGGGAAACACGTGAAAACCGCGATTTTCACTTATGGATGTGGTGGGTCTTTAAACAACCAGTACTTTTAAAATAATTTAGCCTGACTATGAATGGAAATGAAGCAATATCAGTGGATAAGACAGTGACTATACTAACTTCGCTGTTACTAATTGATACAAAATACACACAAAAAACAAGGTTTGCAAAACAAATCACACAAGAACAAATCACCCCCACCCCTCCGTCTCAGTGTCTGTCTCACCTGTTGGGTGGCCTGTACCCTGCGGCTCCATTCCAGGCTCACAAACATATTCGGGCGGAGTATGATACCCTCCTTCTCGATAAGGCGGCGGAGGACCAAAACCCACATCAGCCATTCCCTGTGGAAGACGCTCAGCATCCCCATCTCCACGAGAACTACGCTTTTCTCCGGCGGCGTAGCCAGGACTGTTGCCGTAAGGGCTGGCGCCAGCGTAGGGAACAAAATACGGATAGGGATACCTCATGCCGGGCGGGATCATACCCCCTCCAAACCCAGGGGGGGGATAATATCCGGATGGGTACTGAGGATGAGGATCAGCCGCGGCAGTTGTGCCAAATCCGGCACCATCAGAGCTTTCGGGTCTTCGAGGATCCACCGTGGGCAAATTTGGGCTGGACTTGCGCGGCTCGAGGAACGGCGACTGGCCCGGCCCACCCCCTGCGGAATAGAAAGGGTCGGACTCGTAGCGAGGCGCAAAGTGCTGCTCCGCAGACTGGCGTCTTAGCTGCGGCGAGCCTTGTTGGCCCGGCGGGGACCACTGAGGGGGAAAGAATGCAAGGTTTGGGGGCGGCTGGAAAAAAAAAAGAATTCAGTAGTTGTTAATTAGATAGTTTTAAATTAACCAGAATTACAGTAGACGTTGGAATGGCAAGTCTGTTTTCACACACACACACACAGACACACATAACACTGTAAAATATTATGTTCCGTGTTCCTTTTTTCGTTATTGTAAAATAGGCAATATCGTTTGTGATTGTGCGTGGTGTTTGCATATTGTCTTTGTTAGATGCTTGATGAAATAAAAAAATGTATGTTTGCTTATTCAATGTCCCATCTTTAAATAAAGTTCTGACTGTGACTGACGGAACACACACACACAAACACACACACACACACACACACACTACTTGTGTTTTTTCTTGTTCATATTTAGATTTGAGAATTCAAAAACTAGAGAAGGAAAAATTTAAAGAAAAGTCATAAGTAATGACAAATTATCAATGTAGTTTTGTACTCACACCATGAAAGTAGTCCAATGCAAAGTTTTCGATGCAAGTCTTACATGGGGATAGTCCCAATTGATTGAAGATAACGGTTTCCGTCAGCAATGGAAAACTCTTGTACGTCTGTAAGCACTTCTTTTGATTCTGAAAGAAGAAGAAAGCAATAAGTGAACAATGAATGAGTGCCACCGACTTTTCGGGATCATTAGGCGAATAGAGGGAATTTCAAGAAAAATCTGAAAAAATTAAAGTAAAAGGCGCCCGCAAAAGAAAGTCGAAGGTTTGAAGCCTGTACAAGTCCTTGTAAACGCTTACGGACCGCCATAGAGGCTGTCATAAAACAAGAGTTGGCTCCCTTCTCAATAATCAAACTTCCGTTTTGCAACTTACGGTTGTTGTGGTTTGGACTTTTCTTCATGGAAAAACTGGCAGGAATGATGGCATTTTAAGCTCTACAATGATGCATTTTGCATCCAATGAGGGTATGGCATCATGTTTGGACAGTATCGCGATGAAAACAGGGATTTTGAAGCATTTCAACCCTTTCGCCGTCCGCTATTTTTTCAGAAAAAAAATGTCCCATTAATTACTTACCTGGGCAGAGGAAAAAACAAGCGGGGATTCGCAATTGTTTGTGGCGTGCAACAATTTTGGACGACCGACAGACCGACAAAGTGCAGTATAGATTTGTGGCTTGTGCCACAAACAAAAATTGTCTGCAATAGTTGAGGAATTCCTTATATGGCATGCATAAGTAAGTAAGGCCTATCCTTAACCTCCCAAAATTATGGAAAAATGGGTCTTTGGCATAACAGACCCCTGGTTTGAGGCCTTTTCGTGGAAATAGGTGCCTAAATCATTGTGGTGCTAAAATGCGATATTGGCGAGTTGAAAGGGTTAATAGTGAGTATTCGTCGTATCGGCGACTCGGTACCACTTTCGATGTCTAAGACTCACAATAGGACTGTTCTGAACATCGGCAATCATTGCCTTTGTTTTCACGATTTTAGTTCACTAATAGGGCGCCCTCGTTTATTAGGCGCATAAGGTCGAAATTGGGAGAAAAAAATATCGCTTTAAACACCGAAAATGACGTAAAATTACTGTACTGCTGTGCTATAGTTCCTCAGATTGAGAATCAGTGGGTAAAAGTGCCCAGGCCGGCATGCCCGATTTTTTAGATGAAGAGCATGAGGGAAACCCGATGCCGGGTCAGAGGGGGGGTGGCCAGGGCTTCTGAAAAACGTAACAGATTGGTGCTTAATTACGCACCCGGGCTCCAAGGGCCCCCCAATTTGGGTCTAGGAAGTACTAATGATGTTCTACCTGCCGAACCGGGCAATAACTGACATATATTGGGGTTCAAAGAAAACGCTGCCATAGGGAAAATAAGAAAAAAGAGCCTAGACAGATAAGAGAGGCATGTAGGGCATTGGCCACAACCAGCTAGTCGGAACAAGGGCACTTCAGAGGGCCGCTAGGACTAGTTGCCCTAATTACCATGACCTGACCTGACTGACCTGAGACACCATGACTCCACACGAGAAGAAGAAATCTATCAAATAAAAAAAAAGAAGAGAAGCGGTGGAGGGAGGGGGGGTTCTGTGTGTGTGTGTGTGGTGTGAGAGAGAGAGAGAGAGAGAGAGAGAGATAGAAGAGAGAGAGTGTGTGTGGTGTGTGTGTGTGTGCGTGTGTGCGTGCTTGCGTGGGTGTGTGTGTGTGTGTGTGAAAATCATTACCGAAACATCAAAACTTTTCAAGAGTTATGAAATCAGAAATGGTTACCATTGCTATGCTATGGCCTTTATAATTCTACCTTCATGACAACGAAGTCGTATCAGCCATCCACCCCCTTCAGTCTTGTCAGCGCCTTCTCCACTGTCAGGCCGATTCGAGGCACCCAGAGAAGCTATCGCCTGGATTGGAACTCCAGTGGCTATCGAAACTTGACCAGCAACTTTAGCAGGATGGATTTGAGGCGATAAACCTCTTACTACCAGACAAAGATTTACTAGATCTGGAGGAAGACTCATTGTAGGTTACCGTGCAATTTGCCTTTCACACTATCACTACGGTGAGAGGTCTCAAAGGCCGATTTTCTGAAAAAAGAGAGAGTGATACCTTTCCACCTAAACTGTAACTTCCCGGAGTACGATTACTTTCGGTTCTGCCTCAAAGGACCAATCATCTTTTAGTGTTCAGTCACGTGCTACATCATACTTTTCTTCAAACTGATAACAGAGGATTTTTTGGGTAAGTTTTGTAAATATTTTATCTTACATTTTTTAATAAAAAGTTAGATTTGCTGTCAGCTTAGGTTTTTTTTCCTTTCATCCCAAAACTTGCCAGTCACCATCAAGGCGCGAATTGTTCTAAAAATAGCAACCGGTTTTTCCGATTATGACGAAAAGCGAAATACTTCCCTGTTTCTATGTCATTGTGGTTTCTATCGGAGATGGGCACGAACCACTGACATAGAGAAGACACTGAGCGAGCCAGCAAGTAAAATACACAGTTAAAAACGGATCCCATAGCAGTCAGTTAGGAGGAAGCCGCCGCTAACTGGGTGCTGTTTATACTCTGTTGATAGTAAAAGAAAGAGAGGTAGTGCGTTCGGTTATGGCAAGCGTTTTAACCCAATTTATATCGTTTGAGTGTGGCGTGTGTCGTGTGAGAGCTAGACGAGAGAGAGAGACAACAGACATATGAGAGAGAGAGACAATCGAACTAGTACTTTTGTAAAAAAATGTGGCGTGTGCGCGCCTCGTGTGGTGTGTGTGTGGAGATAGAGAAAGGGTGAGACAGGACGGAGAGAGAGAGAGAAAAGAAGAAAAGAAACTCGCAGAGAAAAACCCCAAATTGTTTGGGGCTGAAATCCATACGCGCGTGCCTTATGTGTGTGTGTATGTATGTGCGTGTAGGGTGTGTGTATGCATGTGTGTGTGTGAGTGTGTGTAGTGTGAGTGTGTGTGCATGTGTAAGCGCGTGTGTTTATGGGTGCGTGTTGTATAGTGATAGATTAGATAGAGACAATCTAAACTAATACCCCGGTTTGCACGTGTGCGCTCCTGTGTGTGTTGGGGGGTTTATCCCATGTATGTGTTTGTGTGTGTGTGTGTGTGTGTGTGTGAGTGATGAGTAGGAGTAGAGAGATAAGAGAGGAGAGAGAGAGTAGAGAGAGAGAGAGAGAGAGAGAGAGAGAGAGAGTTTACCGAAACATCACATGATCTACTTTCAAAATGCTTGTAAATTTAATAGTAAGCCAAGACAAAGCAATAAACTTGAGAGTCTTTTCAATTTCATTCACATTGACAAAGATAATGATAGCAGGCCTTGCAATAATGATGACGATGATGATCATTGTTAATGATAATGATTATGATGATGGTGCATGGCGAAGATGAGTGTGGTGTAAGCATGCAACAAATAAAAGGTAAAACATTAATTGATATCAACATGTTTGATATTCAAATAAGAACAACACGCTCATTCAACCCAAATTAATTGTATGACGAGAGATGAATTTTGTTAGAGCAGTGCGATCACAAGGTTGAAGTGAAATATTCCGAATACATTTTGCTGGCTGATGATATGGGCCCGATGATATCATGTTGATATGTTGCAAATCTGAATACCAAAACCCCGCCTGCTTTTATTCACTCCAATAAAGAAACAATAGAGGTGAACCTAGCCCACTCCCACCCCCACAAAAAGAACTTCAAAGAAAAGAAGAACAATAAGAGTGTAAAATATACCACATGCATACACATACTGGTAGCCTTGGGTCATATATGAACGAACAAGAGTGAGAACAGAGAAAGGAATAGCTTGACAGTAAAATGTTGTAAACATAATTATGCATTCTTCAGGCATTATTTCATTATTCACAAACAAAATTTCGTATCACAACTGAAAAGGCTACTGTATGCTGTCAGTTCAACCTATGAAACAATACATAATAATTTATTTTGGTAAACGGAAACAAATTACACGTTGCCAGCCATATCCTTAATGATAAAAAAGGAACTCTCTGTCTGATCTGTCTGTCCTGTCTGTCTGTCTGTTCTCTCTCTCTCTCATCTGCTCTCATCTCTCATCTGGCATATCAGAATCTTCGTCTCAAATCTCTCTCGAGCATCATTCGTCATCTCTCTCTCGCATCTCTCTCATCTCTCATGCTCTCTCGCGTCCAGCTTCACGGTTCTATCGAAATCATAATACACGTATCTCTCGTTCTCCAAAATCAATTCATCTCGATAAGTATCGTCGGCTATATCTGCAATTAGTCTCTAGCTTCGTCTCTCATTGTCAGTTTTCCTAGTCAGGGTTAAATTCAATCATCGTGCTCTTCTCTCTCCACTGTTCTCCTGATTGACGCATACTATTCATATCTCCTTTCTCTCTCGAAGAAGGATGCGATCTACTGATCTGCGTTTCTGCTAACCTTCTACTCTCCTCACTCATGCTTCTGTTTCATGGGTCTTCATCATTTGGCCTCGCCACCCCACCCCCTCTCTCTCTCCTGCGATGTGTGCATGCATTCAGAGAAATACTTGACACAGAGACAGACAAACAGAAGCAGACACACATGGATGTAGGTTGCACACACACATGTGCACACGCACACACACACTCACACACACACACAACACACAACACACACAACACCACACACACACCACTACACACACACACAACCACACCACACACACACACACACAACACAAACAAACAGCAGCCGTACTAATAAAGAAATAAGAATGAATGGAGGATGGGGTGAGTGTGAGAAAAGCGAAAAAAAACAGAAAGAAAGAAAAAACAAAGAAAAAAAAACAAGGACAAAAAAAAAACTGGTAGCATCATAAAAGTAGTAAAGAACAAATCATTAAATGGAATGGCTAACAAACTTAAAAGATTTAAAAAAAAAAAATTATACTCACAAGCGTGTTTTCTGAAGCACGTGGCTGCAATGCGAGAGAGAAATGCCTTCATGTGTTAGTCCTAACACACTGACCGCCCTATTTGGTGTACATGTGTTGCTGTTGCTGCTATGGATTGGTGGGTGGGAGTGGCCAATTCTAGTAAAAGATAAAATACTAACAATGTGGGGGGGGGCGCCCATATTTGGCAGCATAAAACGGAGGTCAGTGGGAGCTCCTTTATTTTGGGGGCACGAACAGCAAGCTAAGAAAAAAACCTCCAATCAAAAACTGAACCAAAGATGAGAAACTTGAGAAGTTATTTGTTTTACGTGCCGTCCTCCCGGCGCATTAAGCATATGGTGGGGGGGGGGGGGGGACAATTCTTCTTTTTATAAAGTTACGGGAAAACAGTTTTGTTTTTTTTATTTTAGTAAAAAGTGTATATTTATTAATTTAATTAAAGAAAGAATTTTGGGTTTTGTTGTTTTTTTTTTTTGTGGGCCATGGCTGCGACCTGCTTGAACGCCGAGAATGATTGAACCTAACCTAGTTTTTAAATGAATAGTATGAATTCTTACTCTCAGTAGTTCCTTGTACTCCAGTAAAAAGTTTTCAAAACTTGTGGGCGGTGGCCATTAGCACCGATTGAGGTTTTAAACCGAGGGCGTGGTTACCCTTACAGCTTAATCCCTGTTATTTATTTTTTTTTTAAATCGGGAACTTTACTGGTTTTCGTACTGCGCCCTTCCGGCATTGGGCCTCCCATTATTTGTTCCCCAAACCCATATTTGTTATTTTTTTTACAAATTTGTTCCATAATGTGTCCTTGATTTCAGACCCAAGAGGGGTACCCTAAAAACAAAACTCCCATTTTTCCCCCTTCAAAAAAAAAAAAAAAAATTTCCCTCAATCCCTTAATAACAAATTAATGATGTAAAAAAAAAAAAAAATTGCCCCCTTACTGAACAAAATCTTTGATTACAAATTTTTTTTCCCCAGAAACCCACCATTTAAAAAAAGTACTCAAACAAATAAATTATATAAAAAATCGTTTTTTTTGAAAGGGGACTTCCCCCATAAACCATGGGGCCACAACGGTCCCTATTTTACAGAAATAAACTTTTATTTGTTCGAATTTTTTGTTTTTTTAAATAAAACTGTAACCCAATTGTCAACAAATGTGCCGTTTGTCCCCAGTGAAATAAACTTTTTAACAACAAAACTTCAACCAAAACCTGTCCCCCGCATTCGGTTTTCCCCCAAGGGAAAAACCGATACTAAATTGTCCCCCCCCCTAAAGGGTTTAAAATACAAAGTGGGTCCCTGTCGGACTAAGTTTAAAATTGCAGATAATTACTATATTATTAAATACTTCTAGCGGTGCCATAGACGATGAGGTTTAACGAGGCGTGATACCGCTACACCTATCTGGATTAATAACAAATCGGGACTGTTATGGTTAGTACTGCCTCCGGGCATTGCACCAGTAGTGTTCCCACATATTTGTATTTACAAAATGTACCCAGATGTGTCTATTCAGACCAAGAGGACGTAAAACACCATTTTCGCTCGATAGTAAAATTTTAAGTCTATTTTGTCACTTTAACTTTTTCCCCCCCCAAAAAAAAAAGGCAGAAACAGATGGAGGCCGAGTTGCCGGTAGACTTTCAAGTTAAAAGATGGAGGAATTTATACTAAGGGGAAAGCAGCCAGATCAATCAGGAGGGAGGAACAAAAAGGAGACCGTTCTACCCCCACCCCCCCACCACCTGTTTCAATAGTCGGTAGGGATTAAATGTGTAATAATGTTTAACTTAAATTTATACAAAACAAGATAATTAAAATTTGCTTAGATCCCGACTTGTTTGATCGGAGGGAGGGAGGGGGAGGACTTACATTTATACAAAAAAAGATAATTAAAATTTTGCTTAGTTCTGCTGTTGAATCGGGGGAGGGAGGGAGACTTACATTTATACAAAAAAAGATAATTAAAATTTTTGCTTAGATTCTGCTTGTTTGATCGGGAGGGAGAGGGAAGGGAGGGAGAGAGGGACCACTCCTCGTCTGAATCAAAAACAGAGGCAGGGCGGCACGAGCAGAGTCCTTAGCGGCGGGACTCGGAAGCTACCAAAGATGCCGATTTTTTCCCTTTTATGTACTGCAGTACATAAGGGTGGGGGGAGTGGGGTACCTATTAGATAATGGCCTTTATCTAGGAGCAATTAATATGGAAACAAAGGATAATTAGCTAAAAATGTTCATAAAAATACAGCTTAATTGTTGGTAGAAAGGCAAAAAAACAAAACGGGAAAATGGAATTAACGAGAAATGGTAGGGGGGGGGGGGGGGGGGGTTAACCGAGCGTGGTTATTCTACACTCTAATCTGTATTGTTAAAAATTCAAGGGACTTTAA
Organism: Phymorhynchus buccinoides; assembly: GCA_017654935.2. Taxonomy (NCBI): domain Eukaryota; kingdom Metazoa; phylum Mollusca; class Gastropoda; order Neogastropoda; family Raphitomidae; genus Phymorhynchus; species Phymorhynchus buccinoides. The sequence continues at coordinate 1,344,848 of JAGGCT020004101.1, forward strand.
TGTGTGTAATAAACATACTTTGGCGGTAACCATAGCCGATATATGAAGTTTAACCGAGGGCATGGTCACCGCTACATGCTATCTGTATTAATTTTTAAAAGCGGGACTTTAGGCGTGTCGTACTGCCTCCGGGCAATTGCCTCCAGTATGTTCCCACCATATTTGTATTTACAAATGTCCATATTTCTGTGTCTGATTCAGACCAAAGAGGATGCTAAAACCACTTTCTCTCTCTCTATCACTTTACTGGTGGTGAACTAGGCCCTGGGCATTGCCTCCAGTATCGTCCCACCAATCTTTGTATTTACAAATGCCCATATGTCAGACCGAGAGGGACGTAAAACGCCCATGT
>JAGGCT020004101.1:1345699-1362790 GCA_017654935.2 Phymorhynchus buccinoides
TGGTACCCGTATCTTAAACGTCAATCAGTTTTTATTGAAAGGGTACAGAGAAGAGCAACCAAAATGGTTAAAAAGTGTAAAGATTTAAATTACCAAGATAGATTAAAATTCTTAAATCTTCATTCATTAAAAGGAAGACGTATTAGGGGATACCTTTTACAGATGTACAACATTTTTAACAGCTTATAGATGACATTTAAGTTTGGAATGCTCTTCCAGTCCAAGTGAAAGAAGCACAAAATACTAACATATTTAAAAATCTTCTAGACAGTTGTCCAAATATAAATAAATTGTTTCATGATTATGATGAATAAATTTGAATGGAAATTATGAGTGGAAGAAATTATGAGTGCGCAAGCGCAACCCATATTTATGAAAAGTACGAATGGGACGCTTGATAGGCCGCGAGGCCTAAGCTGATGAAGCTATATATATGAATCTTCCCAGCCTTGGGAAAATTCGGAATATTCCTGGGAAAAATCAGAATTCCGATTTTTCCCGGGAAGATTCCGAATTTTCCAGGATTCCAAATTTTCCCGTGACATAAACATTGTTGCTCTTCAACACTCTTACGATAAATACGCTATTCCAGTTTTCCTGTCTTACAATAACACTACCTCAGTACTGTGCCTTATACAAGTTTACACACTGTATCTTTAATCATAATTTTCATTGTCAAATTTTATACTTTATGATTTATCACAATAAATGATATCTCCAAGATTGACCTGCCATGACTACTGCCCAATGACCCCCATCTTCACAAGCGCACAACCAAACATCACTGTTGTCTAGCAGTATACATCCTTTCAGACAAATCGTGATCCTAGTCCTAGCTGGGCCGCCACCCATGCGCGACTAACTCAAGCAGTACAAGTGCCCCTCCCACTCACCATCCCAACCCAACTCCGAGACGTCTAGTCCGCTCCCCGTGTGGAACGTGTGACCTTCCTCGATATCAAACTAGCCAGAGCCAGCCATATGGGATAAGTTTGCCAACACCTGACCACAGCCCCAGTGTGTCCACCCTGTTGCATGTCAAAGCCTGAAGTTAGCTGTTCTGTACGAACGCCCTTTGGACAGGACGAGCGTGGCAGCATGGAACTGCCATCATGTGTGAACAACCAACAATACGCACAGGTCTCGACCCGCCTTCGCATACTAGCCTATGACGTTGAATCCTATTGTCATCATCACTTTGCAACAGCTTCAAAAGATGCCTCTATAGTTTACCCCAACGGAACAGTTACACTGCCTGACCGGCTTCATGTTCCTAAACCTTCGCACACCTCAACTAACCCACCTACGTCCGTCTCATACTCCCTCCGCGTCAAGAGGCAACAGGATAAACCACACCAACGCGCACCTACCTGTCTACAGCCTGCTGAATGTGCAATTTTGCATGTTCTGAAGCAATAGAAAAGGAGCAGAAATCAGCAATCTTCTCCTGTCTGCCAAACCTGACTCATATCGTCACGGACTTGGGCACCAGAAACGTGGCTCTAAGAGCGTCACGGATAGCCGACTATTCTGTCAAAAGCGGTGAAATTTTTCGCCGGTCCTGAATCAGTGAATATGTCGTTCACTAGAAAGAAGACGGTGGAATACAGAAAATCAGAGAAGACAAGAGGGGAAGGAAAACTGGGCGCAGGCGCAGACTAGCGAAATTAGAATGGGAGGGGCAGTGAAGGTGCTGACCAGAGAAGAGGCCAGTGCTCCTGCCACAAGAACTGAGACCTATTGTGGGTACTGATCAGAATGAACATAATTGCCACCTGCAAGAGGTGCTTACCACCATACACTTGCGTATAGAGTGAAAAAAAAAGTGAAATGAAAGACAAATGCTAAAAAAATGATAAAGGTACAGAAAAATGAAGCGCACAATACAATCACACCATTCTATGATATTTCAACATGCGGTCTGCATTACTACCTGGAACCGCTAATGTCTCTGACAAGACCAGCCTCCAGCTGATGCATGATTCTGCCATCCATGCCATGAAGACAGGGAACATAGTCGTGGCTTGGGGGGAGTGATTGTCAAATTTCCACTGGGTGGGACTGGACAGGGACAACCAATTAGAAGCTAGAAGATAAGGCTTCCCCTTACCCTACTGTACAACCACCCAGTTCATGGACTATTCTGGCAGACTTGGGCCTGGAACAAATGGTTGAGGCAGCCACGTGACGCCAGACAGGAGAACACGAGCTTGATACATTATGCTCTCGCACCAACACACCCTCAGCTCAAGTTCTCTCGCATCGAAACTATGCCAGGTCTATCAGACCACGACATACAGTCTACATGGCAGCTGCAGCTGAGACCAGCCAAGAGAACGGCAAATCCCTCACCAGCCATGCCATGTTACAAAAGGGGCGGACTGGGACTCTCTGCGAGCTTCTGTAGATAACACTGTCCACCTCCATCATGAACGACTTCAGCTCAACCTCAAACCCTGAAGAGACATGGTTCACTTTAAAGGATGGCTTACTGGAAGGTGTACAGAACACATCCCCCATCGCACCCTTGGAGTCAAACGAAATCCTTCCCTGGATTGATCTCAGAACGAAGGCTCTCATCAGGCGCCGGGTCCATATCCACAAAAAGTGGAAGAAAACAGCAAACCCAATATTTCATGAGGAATTCAAGTCCCTGAAGCGATTAATCCAGAGAAAGATACGCCAACAATATTGGAGATACACAGAAGACCTTATCACTTAACCAGTCACCACCAGCGACCAGCCCCTGCCTAATAAGAAATTCTGGTCCTTCATCCACCAAAGGAAGACTGAGCACTCTGGCATCACCCCATTGAAAGTGAACGGGAAGTTGGAGACCGACAACAGGCAGCGTAGAAGGCCACTGTCAGATGTCTCTACGATGAATGATCGTGGGGCCACGTGGTGCTGGATGATGGTGCCCTCTTTCTTCTGGTCAGGAATCCAGACTGCATCACCAGGTGACAGCTTTTCTGGAGCGACGACCCGGCGTGGCGTTTGTCGAGGTCCATCTTCATCTGGTCTCGGTACTCCTTCTCCCTCTTCTTCACCAGCAAAGGGTCAGGGGTTTGGGGTAGGAGGAGGCTGTGGTGGCATGGGACTCTGGTTTTGACTGCATCCTATACTTAACTGGGCAGGGGAAAAACCAGTGGGTAAGGGGGTGTTCCTGTACATCAGGAGGGCAAGGTACTCATCGCTGGTCTTCTTGATCAGGTTCTTCACGCCGTTGTACTGGGGTAATTGGATGAGGACGTGATGTGGATGAATCCCCAGGATCGTGCAAAGGAATTAATGTCTTCTGCGGCGAACTGCAGGCTGTTGTCTGTCACCAAGGTGTCTGGGATGCCGTGGCGACTGAAGATCTTCTTTATCTTGGCAACGGTCTCTGATGCTGTGACCTTGTTGGAAGTGGACGACTAGGGCTATTTCAATGTCTCTGGAGTAATAGTCAACAGTAAGAAGGAACAGCTTGCCATTGTAATTGAAGAAGTCTGCTGCAATCCTGGACCAGTGTCTCTCAGGAAATGGTGTCCCCTTCATCGGTTCGATTCTCGCCTTTCGGTGTTTGCTGCATTCCGGACAGGTTTTCACCATCTGGTCGATATCCCTGGAGATACCGGGCCACCATACTGAGTATGCAGCGTTTTCTTTCGTCTTGTTGACTCCTTGATGCCCATCATGGAGGTTTCGAAGGACGTCTTGCTGCAGTGTGGCTGGAATGTGTTGTGTTTGCATAGGTAAGAAGACAATGTTGTTATGGAAACACAGTTGGATTCTGGGTATTAAATATGGAGCAACTCTAAAACCGTTGTCTGGACTGCTACAAGTGCGAATGAGCTTAGGGGCGCTTAGTAGAGTTAGACCGACCTAGAGTAGGGCCAAACCGAATACGAGAACACCACAATGGCGAGAGCATAATGAACGACCTGCTGGGGCGACCAAAGCCGTTTAATGCAACAGGTGACGCACAGACTGTTTCTGTCAACTTCACATCATGGCTGGAAGAGTTCGCGGCATATGCAGACAGTGTTGGACTGTTTATTGACAGACATTCGGACACAAACAAACAACAACGACGCACACTATTGCTCTACACTGCAGGAAAGCAGGTGAGAGATACGTTTAAAACTCTACAAACAGGAGAAGCAAAAGACTATGACAAAGCAGTGAAGGCTCTGAAAGAACATTACAACGTCAAACTAAACAAAACATTCATACGTCATAAGTTCAGAAAATTAGAACAACTCTCTGACGAAACTGTGGCACAATTCGTCACATGCTTATGTCAGCAAGCTGATGGTTGTGATTTCGGAGTTGAAGGTCTAGCAAACCAGATCCATGATCAAGTCGTTGAGAAGTGCAAGTCAGACGGGCTCAGACGAAAGTACCTAGAAATGGGGAGACGACCTCGATCTCGCAAACGCCCTCAAGATAGCAGCCATATTCGAAGCTGTACAAGAGCAAGCACATGAGATGAAGCCTGAATTCAGCAGAGAAAGTGTCAAAGGTCAAGAGTGCCAAGCACCATAGCCCCCAGACTCACTCAATGCTACAGGTGTGGTCTCAATCACCACGGCAGAGATCAAAATTGCCCTGCCAGAGGGAAAACATGCAGAATATGCGGAGGTGCAAACCATTTCCAGGAAATGTGCCGAACAAAGAACCCTATAATTGAACTAACAAACATCAAAACGCTACACTATAATTGAACTAACAAACATCAAAACGCTACACTCACACAAGCACATGAAGGTGAAATACACACTACACACGGCGAATAAAACCAAATTTTCGTCTTTAAAAAGACTTTGACGAGGTGAATACAACACACTAAACTTAACATTGACGGCAGTGAATGGATGACGCATACTCAACAAAGAACCCTGCAAGAAAGAGAAGAGGAAAGTTCCAGAAGAAGCCCTACTTCCATGGAAAGAGAAGAAACAAAGTTCGCCAACTGGATGGTGAAGACAACACAGAGAGCGAAGAAGAGGAAACAAACATTTTCATGACAAAGAGCTCCAAAGAGGAAAATGTTGCTACTAAGAAAGAAGAAGCAAGTCAGTCAGAGAATGAAGAAGAAACCTACGTGTTTGCAACAAGTTCAAGCGTCAAGAATAACAAGATCCCTGTGAAGATAGGAGGAATCCCACTTACCATGAATGTCGACTCAGGAAGTGACACGAACATCATCGATGGAAATCTGTGGAAGGAACTCAAGAAACAGAAGATTGAATGCATTTCAAGGCAGAGCGTCAAGAAGCTGTTCCCATACACGTCAGAGAAACCACTGCACATCATTGGATGTTTTAACGCAGAAATCATAGCAGGAGAAACCAGCGTCAGAGCTGAATTCCACGTTATCAAAGAAAAAGGAGAACCACTGCTGAGCAGAAACACTGCCATGCAGCTCGGAGTACTTAAAATTGGCATTGACATCCAGAATGTGTCTTCAAGCAACGAACAAACCGCTGACATTTTTATAGCAGTGAACGCAACGCCAAACGCAGTGACCACAAGGGAGATAGAGAGAGCTTCAAGGGAGATAGAGAGAGCTTCAGGCGAGAACGAAGAACTACAAGAAGTTCGAGAAAACCTAAAAACAGGAAAATGGAACGACAATAGCTTGAAAATGTATGCAGCAGTCAGTCTAGAGCTATGTACAATCAGCAAGCTAGTGCTGAGAGGCTCAAGAATTGTCGTGCCTAAGAAACTGCGTCCACGCATCATCGCCCTTGCACACGAAGGACATCTGGGAATCGTGGGAACAAAACAAAACCTGCGAACGAAAGTTTGGTGGCCCGGAATGGAAAAAGAAGCAGAAAATACAGCAAAAATTGCCACGGCTGTCAACTCGTAAGCCGACCAAACCCACCAGAACCTATGAAGAACACCAAACTACCACCAGGACCATGGGAAGACATCGCACTTGATTTCCTAGGCCCATTTCCTTCAGGCGAATCAGTCCTCGTGATCATAGACTACTACAGCAGATACTATGAAGTCGCTGTCATGAAGTCAACAGCTGCTGAGAAAACGATCTCCGTCCTGAAAACAATTTTCGCCAGACATGGACTGCCACTGACTCTACATTCAGATAATGGCCCACAGTTCATTTTTGAGATCTTCGCCAAGTTCCTGAGAGAAAACGGAATCAAACACATCAAAGTCACCCCAAATGGCCTCAAGCGAACGGAGAAGTCGAAAGAAAAAACCAATCACTCTTGAAACGAATGAAAATCGCAAAAGCTGGGGGGGGAAACTGGAAAGACGAAATCCTGACCTACCTCGCTGCCTACCGCGCAACTCCTCACCCAACGACAGGAAAAAGTAATCCAGCAGAACTTATGTTCGGACGCAAAATTCGAACGAAAATTCCCGAACTGACACCAGAAACAATTGACCAAGAAACTCAAGACCACGACGCTGAAAGAAAATGACTTTCAAAACTGTACAATGACCAGAAAAGATCGGCAAAATCTTCAGACATTGACCTCGGAGACAGAGTCCTGATGAAGAACGAAAAGGCTGGAAAGCTGCAAACCCCATTCATCCCTGAACCCTTTGAAGTTGTCCAGAAGCACGGCAGCAAAATCACTGTGCAGTCGTCAGATGGCACCACGTACAGCCGCAACTCGTCCTACATGAAGAAATATCTTCATCGCAAAGAAGGAGAGGATGCCAGAGCTGTCCCCAATGAAACCATGGCTGCCACACCAGACCGAGAGTAGCAGACAACGAAGGAAGAGACCTGTCCACCCAGTGTGCTAACACCACACTCTGCAAAGCCCAGAGACACTTCAAACCCCAAAGCACACACTGAGAAAACCCGTGACACTGCAAAAACACCCACTGTGCCAGTGACACACAAAGCAAACAACGAGCAGAACACAACCCCCAAACTCAGACCCACACGAACAAAGAAAACACCAAGCAAATTCGATGACTTTGAAATGACCTAACACAGACTAGCTCTACATGCACTAGAAGTCTAAAGTCCTAGACAAAAATGAAACACATTCAATGTGAAGACTGTAAAGCAAAGCCACACAATTCATTATTTGTTTATTAACGCATAAGTTACTTGCAAACGATTTTATTCATTTGAACATTTGTTTTACTAGTTCAATTTACTTCAATTTAATTTGTTAAATGTTAAGACATTTCTTTACAACAAGAAGTTGACATTTCACATCGCGGGAAGCATCAGTGAGAAAGTGACTATTAATCTGTGAAACACAGAGACATTAAAGCTTTTATTTCATTTCATCAAGTGAGAATTACTTGTGTGACAAACATATTTCATATGTGTTGAAATTAACGCTGACAAGAAGAAACATCTTAGAATAATCTGTGACTGAGAATTAATGTCAGCTTTGATGGGAAAAGGAAAATGTCAAAGTAAAGAAGTATAGTCAGTTTAATTAACTTTGGTTTTTACAAAGAAAACGAGTCAGATGCATAGCCAGTTTCGTTAATTTTGGTTATAGCAAATTTGTACATTAAATTCAACGTTAGAAACAGTTGCTACAATTAATCGAAGTTTAAGTTTAGATTAATTCCCAAGAAAAGGAGGGATGTTGTGTTTGCATAGGTTTATGTAAGAAGACAATGTTGTTATGGAAACAGACAGTTGGATTCTGGGCATTAAATATGGAGCAACTCTAAAACTGTTGTCTGGACTGCTACAAGTGCGAATGAGCTTAGGGGCGCTTAGTAGAGTTAGACCGATCTAGAGTAGGGCCAAACCGAATACAAGAACACCAAAGAATGATTAGTCTCTTTTCTCGGAGCAGGAGACCCTCATGTGTCGTCATGCTAGCTCTCTCATTGAATTAGGTCTTTAGAGGTCAGTTCAGGGTATTCTTCTCTGGCCACCCGTTCTGAACATGATGCATGACCACCTTCAGGATGTCGTCCTTCTGTAGTTCTGCTCTGATCTCCTCCATTCTTTTGTCGCTGGCTGGCAGGGTCACCAGGATGGAGTGGACATATGCGTCTGCCTGTTGCGTCAGGTTGTCTTTCGTCTCTGTAATTGGCAAAGGTGCTCTGGATAAGGCGTCTGCAGTATATAGCTCTTTCCTCCGTCAGGTTGTCTTTCGTCTCTGTAATTGGCAAAGGTGCTCTGGATAAGGCGTCTGCAGTATATAGCTCTTTCCTCCGTCAGGTTGTCTTTCGTCTCTGTAATTGGCAAAGGTGCTCTGGATAAGGCGTCTGCAGTATATAGCTCTTTCTTATGGTGATGTCGTACCTCATCAGTCTCATTCTGAATCGTTGGATTCTGATTGGCAGCTCGTCGATCAGTTTTGTTGAGAAGAGGTTTCAACCTCAAATCTCATGCCCACAAGGATATTTGTCCAGTGTTCAAGGCTCCATGTAACCGCCAAAGCTTCTTTCTCAATCTGTGCATATTGCTGCTCTGTCGAGGTCAGTGAGCAGCTGGCATATGCAACAGGCTGAAGCTTGCCGTTGGTTTGGCGCTGAAGAAGAACAGCTCTCAGGCCATAGCTGCTGGAGTCTGCTGAAACCACCGTCTCACGCTCCGGACTGTACAGCGCAAGAGTTGATGGTGACGAAAGGTCCTTTTTCAGAGTCTTGAACGCTTCTTGCTGGTCTGGTCCCCATGTCCATGCTGCCTTGGCTCGAAGTAAGTCTCTCAGAGGCTTTGATTTCTCCGCAAGGTTTGGCACAAACTTCATGAGCTGGTTGACCATTCCAAGAAATCGTCTGATGTCTGCTACATTTTCGGGCTCTTTCATGACGATGATGGCCTTGGCCTTTGCCGGATCCCTCTTGACTCCTTCTGCATCGATCACTTGGCCCAAGTATTTGAGGCGGGTCAGGGAAAAATCAAATTTGTCGGCGTCGAGAGTCAGGTCACTCTGGGATAGTCTGTCCAAAACTGTCTTCAACCTGGCGTCGTGTTCTTCCTTGTTCTTGCCAAAGACCAGAATGTCGTCGATGTGGCAAAGAACTCCTTCAAGCCCCTGAAGGATCTGGCCCATCTTCTTCTGGAAGTACTCAGGCGCTGAGGAAATGCTGTAGGGAAGACGTTTGAAGCGGTAGCGTCCGAAGGGAGTGATGAATGCAGTCAGATTGGAGCTCTCATCGTCCAGTTTGATCTGGTGGAACCCTGAGTTGGCGTCCAGTTTGGAGAAGACTTTGCCTTGGGCAATCTTGCTCAGCGTCTCTTCAACTGACGGCATGGGGTAGATCTCTCTCTTGACATTGGCGTTCAGCTTGGTCAAGTCCATGCAGATTCGAACGTCTCCATTTGGCTTTGGGACGACGACTATTGGTGCGCACTAGTCTGTTGGCGTCTCCACTGGCTCGATGACGTTGCTGTTGACCATCTTCTCTAGTTCAGCTTCGACCTTCTTCAGGAGAGGAATTGGAACTCTTCTTGGGATGGTCTAGCAAAATGGCTTTGCATTTTCTTTGAGCTCGATGTGCTGCATGCTCTTGAGTTCACCCAATCCTTTGAACAGCTGCAGATATTGTTTCTTCACATCTTCTTTGGAAGGAAACTTTGCAGGTGGCTCGTCCCGCATCTTGCCTTTTGTCTTGCTGGGCATAGTGTGAATGGCGCGCACTGTGAATGCGCCAGGAATGTTGTGGATCAGCCCCAGTTTTTGGATTGCAGGCATTTCAAGCAGCAGTTTGGAGGTCTTTCCGATGTACACCTTCTCAGTGATGGTGGTCTTCCCATGGGAAAGCTTGATGTAGGCAAACCCGCTGATTTCTAGGCGCTGGTCTCCAGGCCCCAGGAGTTGGCGATCAGGATGGTGTAGTTTCCCAAATGACGGCCTGAAGATGTGGTCTGGCATCACTGATACTTGGGCACCAGTATCAATGCACCAGGTCAGTTGTTAGTTCTCTGACTGCAGCTGAGCTTCTGCAGACAATGGCAAAGTGGCCCACCTTGTTACACTTTCTGCAGTGTTTTTTGCAGCTGGACAGTTCTTTTTCCCTCTCATGTGCTTCCACGGTGGATGTCAGCATTGGCCAGTTCTCTTTTCGTCAGTTCTCTGACAGACAAGATTTCAATTGTTTTCTGCAGTGTCAAGCCTGCCCCGACGTCATACAGTTTCATTTTGGCCCCGTCATCCGTGTTTGTCCCTTACTGTTCGTAGCCATGCATCGAATGATTGCCCGTTCTCACGACGTACGTAGGTTGTACCAAAACTGCTCTCTTATCATCAATTGTGGGTCACGCTTGTTGAAGTAACTGTCAAATTTACTTACGACTGTCCCGTAATGGTTCCTGTCTTCGGCAGGGAGTTGTTGTGCTGCATTATAATTGTTTGGGTCAGGTCGCGCCGGAAGAAAGTCAAAGTTCTCATAGATCTGCATCCCCTCATCACCGATGTGGTTGAGGAGAAGTCCGACTTTAACAGCATTTGGCTTCGTTGACCCCCCTGTAGCCTGGAGGAAGATGGTGAATTTAGTTTTCCACCTCTCCCACGTAGCACTCGGGTTGCTGCCATCCACAAGCAGTGGCTCTGGTGTGCGGACGATGACTGTCTCAGCCATTGTCGATCGCTGTCTCAGCGTAGATTAAGATCCAGACAGTGTAGGTAACACCTCTGACACCATCTATTGTGTCACTCGATGCATGATGGAGTGCCTAGCTACTGATGACGTGGCAGTTCCAGACTTTTCTGTCCTAGGTTGTACGCGCGTAATTCCGAGGCACAGTAAGTTACACTACAAGCTCAACAGGCAGTTTCAGCCAGCCTTCAGCCCTTCTGAAACCCTCACAGAAGAGGAAATGGCTGAACACTGCCCCATATGCCCCCTCTCTACAACAACACGCCATGCGAGGACATTGTGATAACAGAGGACATTGTGATAACAGAGGACATTGTGATAACAGAGGACATTGTGATAACAGAGGGAGGAGTCCTGAAATTGCTGCAAGAGCTGGATCCAACCAGGGCCAGTAGCCTGGACGGCATCAGCCCCTGTGTCCTGAAGGAAGTGGCAGCAGAAATAACCCCGACTCTCTCACTGCTGTTCCAGGCATCTCTAGACACAGGTACGGTTCCGGCTGACTGGAGGAAAGCGCTCGTCACCCCGATTTTCAAGAATGGAAAGAGATATAACGCCGAAAACATTAGGCTGATCTCCCTGACGAGCGTTCCTTGCAAGCTCCTAGAATACATCATCGTGAAGAGCATCATGGGATACGCAGAGGACAACATCCTGCGTCCTGAACAGCACGGATTCCGTAGACATCACTCATGTGAGCCCCAACTCGTTGGGTTTGTGGATGAGGCCTCAGAGGCTCTGGAAAGAGGCCACCAGGAGGATGTCTTGATCATGGATTTTGCCAAGGCATTTGACAAAGTCAGCCATCCCCTCCTCATCTACAAACTAAGGAAATATGGAATCTCGCAGAAAACCTGCCGGTGGATTGAGAACTTTCTGGCTGACCGGAAACAGGCAGTCGTTGCTGGTGGAGCGAAGTCCGACCCCGTACCTGTCCAGTCTGGAGTCCCACAGGGGTCAGTGCTCGGCCCATCCCTCTTCCTCCTGTACATTAATGATCTCCCCGAAGGTCTTCACTCCACTGCCCGCTTATTTGCCGATGACACCATCTGTCACCAGGACATCAAAGCCTCAAGTGATCAGAGCACGCTCCAAGAGGACCTTGATAGACTTGCCACATGGGAAGACAGATAGAGAATGGCTTTCCACCCTCAAAAATGCTCTGTTCTCCACATGACGAGACACAGAAACACCATGGAGAAGGCCTACTTCCTACACGGACACCAACTCCAGAGCGTGCCCCATGCTAAATACCTGGGTGTGACTATCTCCACTGACCTTAAGTGGGACACCCAATCAACGAAGTGGTGAACAGGGAAACAAAACCCTTGGCTTCCTGAGGAGGGCCCTGAAGATGAATAATAAAAAGCTCAAGCAGCAGGCCTACAAGGCTATGTATGGTATGCCCCCTCCTGGAATACGCCAGCCCAGTCTGGGACCCCCACAACAAGGGCAGCATCGACGCCTTAGAAAAAATCCAGAGCCGAGCTGCAAGATGGGTGGCCCGTGACTTCCATGCGACAAGATCAGCAGACCTCAAGAATACCCTGAAATGGCCCCTTCTTGAGAACCGCAGAACTGAAGCCCACCTGAACACATTCTATAAATTCCACACAGGTCTTCTGTCCATAAATAGCAAATACTCACCAACAAATACACAACAGAAGAAAAGCCTTTGTCAGTCACACTCTGCTGCCTATGACATTCCAAGCCACAGAACACAGTACAGACAATCCACATTCTTTCCCCGCACCATCCCACAGTGGAACTGCCTCCCAGAAGCAGTTGCCTCCTCTCAGTCATTGGAGGCATTCAAAAGAGGCCTCCACAAACACCTCAACTGTAACTAAAACCAGGGAACTAGGGGCTATAGATCAAAGTAGTGGTAAATGAAGGGCAGGAGCTGTGCCGGTCGGGGTTCACCCTCGGGGACCACTACGGTAGCCGGATTGGTCTTGCCTAGATACTACGAAATAAAGGCTACGGTCCAATTTATAACAAAAAAATCAAATCCACACTAGGTTTATTGAGATATAAACTCGTCTTCCTGATGAAGAGATAATAAAAATCTCGAAAGCTTGAAAGCATTGGTGTTGGTTGTGGCTTTTTTGAAATCATTAGGTTTATTTTATCTTTCCTTTCCTTTCCATTAGGTCAGGTCAGGGTAATGAGGGCAACTAGGCCTCGCGGCCTCTGAAGTGCCCTTTCAATTTAGTTTTTGTAGTATTGAGCACAGCTGTGACGGTTTTTGATGACACAATCAGTCATGTTGGTATCTCAATTCTGTCAATTTAGGGTCTTTGTCCAGGAGGTTTTTAAACTGGTTAAGGTTTGGTGCAAGCTTGATTTGTGCAGAGAGGTTATTCCAATACTTGGCAACTCTGTTAGCAAAAAAATGTTTTCTAATGTTAGTTCTGCTGTATTGTATTAGTATTTTTAATTCACAGCTTCTAGTTTTCGAATAGTTCGAGAGCTGAAACAATCTTTTGTTAGTAAAGTCAGTATTGTTAAACATTTTATAAACATTTATCAGGTCTCCTCGCAGCCTCCTGTATTTCAAGGATGTCAAATCCAGCCTGCGCAGCCTTTCACCATAGTCTTTATTTTTAAGAGATTTTATCAATTTAGTAGCTCTCCTCTGGCATCTTTCAATTGACACAGACTGTCTTTTGAGATATGGGTTCCAAATTTGATTCCCATATTCTAAATGTGGTCTCACCAAGCTTTTATACAAGTTTATAAACACATTATTTTTTATTCCTGAAAAAGTCCTACTTCTAAAAGGCTACTTCTATCTCCTCAGCTTTCTAATTTCTTATCTTCTTACTACCCCCCAAAGTGCAGCAGAATCTTCAACCTGATGAAGTTGGCTGCCTGAGGCGAAGAAGAAGAAGATTCCAAATCGCACTGGATACCGACGACGAAAATGGTGTTTTACGTCCTCTTGGTCTGAATCAGTCTTATCAGACACATATGGGACATTTGTAAATACAAATATGGTGGGAACAATACTGGAGGCAATGCCCGGAGGCAGTACGAAACCAGTAAAGTCCCGATTTTTTAAAATTAATACAGATAGCTGTAGCGGTGACCACGCCTCGGTTAAACCTCATCGGCTATGTCACCGCCACATGTCATGTTCGCACTGGATACCCATTTCTACTGTGACATATATACATAAGGGAAGATCACCCTGTTTGTATAAGATCCCCGGTCACGTGATCTGTAGTAAAGATACATGGAAGCTGAACGCTATGGCGTGGGCTGCAAGTCTGTATGTATACATGTCTTCTCTCTTCTTCTGCCAATGATGTCCACCTGCCGTAACCGGCAATAACTGACATAATATGTCTGCTTGTAGTGTATGACTGCTGGCACGTAACATGGCGGCAGCGTCGGGTTTTGTTTCTTAGTAGTAGTAGTAGTAGTAGTGGGGGACTGGCTCATAAGCCTAGGCCTCGCGGCCTATCAAGTGTCCCCTTCATTCTTTTTGTACATTTATTATAGTTGCGCATACGCATTATAATTTTGATATGTTCATTCATCATATTCAAAAAAACATTTGTTTACATTTTTGATTGCTGTCCAGAAGACTTTTAAATACATTAGTATTAGGTGAACATTTATGTTGAGTAGGAAGAACATTCCAAAACTGTGCAATTCTGTTAGTCAGTGCATTTTTTCTCATATTAGTATTGCTATGGCCCATCAGGATTTTCATTTCTGAATTCCTTGTTCTGTTATAATCTGTTAGTTGGAAAATATTAGTAACATCAATGTTAACAAGGCCATTAAATATCTTATACGTCTCAATGAGGACCTTCAAAAAATCATCCAAAATGAGGTCTTATAATGGAGGGGTCTTATAAGGGAGGTAATTTAAATACTTACAAAGAAGGGCAATGTCTCAGAGAAGTAGGTCTTATGTTGGGAGGGAGTCTTATAATGGGAGGTCTTGTATAAGGGAGGTTCCACTGTACCGCATGCACATTATATTCCCCCATATTCAAGTCTACCCAGGTCAGGTCAGGTCAGGTCAGGCTTTTAGGGCAGCCAGGCCTCGCGGCCTCTTGATGTGCCCTTTTTTTATGATTTTGTTTTGCAATTTGATTGGCATAACTGACGCGTTTTGAGCAATCATTGGTGCATTAATCATAATTGAATCAGCAATTTTAGGATCACTATCCAGGAGGTTTTTTTAAAGACATAGGAGAGAACGAGATTTTTAGTTGTATTATAAAAGGAAGTAACTGAACAACTCAGATTATACGAGATATACCAGGGGTCACGCTAGTGTCTTTGAAAACGCGTAAGGGAAGCAAAAAATCACGTCAAAGAACAAAATGATAAATCTAAGCTAAAAACAATGAAAACAATACGAGCAACAAAAACATGCATTTTTATTCACTAACCAGTCATTTTCAAAGACAGAAGTCTGGAAATTGTGCAACAACGCGCTCATTTCGCGCCAAACGCTTCATTTACGTCACAATTAATTGACTGGAATCTGGATATCCAATGGCCAAGCACCATGAAAGGAAGCAAAGGTTGGAAGGGAGTGGGGAGATGGGGTGGGGGGTGGAGTCAGACAATGCGCTTACAGTGATTTTCCCGCCACACTGCAACTGCGCCTACGTCACAGCAGTACTGGACGGAATCTGGATAACTAATGAAAGAGAAAGGGATGGGATACTTACCTCCTCTGAAAGCAAGTGGCACTTTCTATAGTCTGTTCCAATGTTTGGTGTAGCAGAACCACTATACGTGTAGGGACCGTAGGACTTCTAATGTCTGATTCACCATCTAGACTCAGATGCGATTTTGAGCGGACGTCATTTTGCGTACGGATTACGCGTAAACGCCGTAAAAATGCGTTAGCGATTTTTAAAACGCGTCAAATACGCAAGAAACATGCGTTAGCGCGACCCCTGTATAGCAGTGTATACACACCATCGGTCCCCCGATTATCAAATATCGATCATCAAAATGGATCTTTTGCACCTGTAGTTTCGACGACGAACGACAACCACACGAAAAACAGCGATAGTTGCGCCCCTTTCTGGTGATGTCAAGGCAGGATCATATGACTATGACACATTGTTGTCTGCTTGGTAGACTAGCTAGGCTAGTCCAGCTATTAGGCCTAGGCCTACCGACAGTAAACCGTTTGAGTTGGGCACACGCACACACATACTGAAGTTTGAAAAGCAAAAAGACACAGATTTTGTTACTAAGCCAACTATTGTGCAGTCGATTAAGCAGTCAATGCATTGAAAAGATCGTTATCAGATGTTGAAAAATCATCCACTTACGGTCCATGAAGTTTTGCCCAACAATGATCACACTCTGTAACCTTTGTGCTACAGCTTTTCATCGGTTTGTTGCAAAATAAAGAGAGAACAGACAAAGTCCATTGCATTTCTCACACACACACACACCACCACCATAGCATGCACACACACACACACACACACACTCTCTCTCTCTACGTGTGTGTGAGTGTGTCTGTCTGTCTGTGGTGCACACAGGAAATAATTTTGCTGATGGAGGTGTCTTCCAAAATACATTCAATTGAAAATAAACAAAGAAGTTATGAATCATAATTAAATGACATGAAAATATAGTAGAGAATGCATGAAACAATGGTAAGCAGTTAATGCATTTTCAATGTTTTTTATACTATAACTAGTAAAAGTTTTCAAAAACTGATTTGTAAAATGGCAATAAAAAAAATGAAAAATTAAGTATGTATATATTGTACAAGTAGAGTAATTAGCAACAAATTACATCTGATACATTCATTTCAGCTGCTTTTAAAATGTATTACAGTTTGTTGAACAGGAATTTAACTCTACTGCAGTGAGCACAATGTGTGCATAGATAAATACTTGATAATGATAGTGACAAATAGTTATGCAGGCCTACAAAATAAACATGTTACTTGTTTGTGTAAAATGGTATTCAAGTCCAATTCAAGTTTATACTGTAATTAATTTCCATTAAACTGTTAATAACAATAATGTACTCTACTGTATTTTAGTGTTGGCTTTTGGTGAGGGTGATTATTAAAGGATAATGCCTCCCAAGGTCGAAAGTAGAACTAAAACAGCATAGAATAAAAAGCATACAAAGTTCCTACATCTTGACAATGGAACAATCTATGTCAAAATAAAGTTAAGGTAGAAACAGTCATTATAACTGCCAATGCTACTTATAGCAGGATGTGAAACATAATCTTTTAAAACAATGAACTGTGTTAGAGTGGAACGATTTCGCCAAAGGATCAATGTTTAAACAGCATGCATAGCAAACGATGATGTGGGAAGTTATTAGTCTATACCAACAAACAAAAAAACCACATGTTGAATCAAATACTGATTTAAAAAACACCTTTTATTAAAAACTGTAATGGATTTTTGGCTAAATATGGATCTATTTTTTACATCAGTGATATTGTGTAATGTGTTTACATGAAGTGTGATGTTGAAGAATAATTGTGCAAGCCTATTAGAATTTAGGATATGAATATTATTTTATCTA
>JAGGCT020004101.1:1363290-1408290 GCA_017654935.2 Phymorhynchus buccinoides
TGGTGGAAGTAATAGTAATAGTTGGTGAAGACGGGGTAGAGGGTCCATGGGCGGGTGGAGGGCCCGTGCCGGTTGTCTCATGGAGTGGGGCGGGTTTCGGTCGGGTTTGTCCATGAGACGAATGCTAAACATTTACACTTGTCTCATGGGCAGAATGTGACCGAGATTTGCTTTGTTTTGTGGCATAGTTGGAGTGGGCTTCTTACCCGCCCATGGGCTTTTTGCTCCGTCTAACACTAGTAGTAGTAATTGTAGTAGAAGAAGTATATTGTAGTAATAGAGGTGTTTTTAATCTATTACTTTGTTTAACTGGTTGGTTAGTTTTCTATTTTATTTGTTTTTATTGCTTATGTTGATGCTCTGCCTGCCATGTCGTTGCTATATTACTGTTTGTTGTTATTTATTTTTTGTTTTGTTGGCGATTTTCCTGTGTCTCAATGTTCATTTATAGCATTAGTTATGTATTGCATGCTTAGAACCAAGGACAGAATGGAAGACTAGGCCCAGCCTAAATTCTTTTCCTTGTAAAATAAAGTTTCCGAGTTCTGAGTTCTGAGTTCTAAATTTAAGATGTTGTCGCATTCACAAATCAGGTTTTTAAATTTACAAAAGTGTGATCTGGTTCGTAAACAGAATATTTTTGATAGAATGTGGGGTGGCACAGAAAGGAAAAGTCCCCCCTGCACTATCTGATGGTCCCAGGCGTGGGCCCTGGCATGCTTCCCGAGTTCCCGGGCCCACCCCTGGGAAGCTGATCTCCTAAGCAAGGTTTTGCATTCCAAAATTGAAAGACTAATATTGACGATGGTACCTGACCGGCCGGTGGCGGCCATCTTGGCCTCCCGGTCAGCCATGTCGTTGCCCGTTATACCACAGTGGGATGGGATCCACACCAAATCTATCTGTGTGCCTTTTAAGTGAAGTTGGTGTATGAGGTGTTTGATCTCATTTTTTATTTCAGACCGATTATTATTATTACCTTGTAGGGATTTGAGTGAAGAAAGGGAGTCTGACAAAATTACAATGTGAAAAGGTGGGTTGGGTAAGTTATTTATATAGGCCAGTGCCTCCAATATGGCCCATAATTCTGCAGAAAATATAGATATATTTTTATTAAGTTGAAAGCATTTTGTAATTTTAAGACTGGGGATGGCGAATGCACATCCTACCTGCCCGTTATTCATTAGGGATCCATCAGTAAAAATAGTCAATAAATGTTTCAAGTTATATATTTTTTCTTTAGCTGCAACTGTCAGGCGATTAATGTCATTCACTTTATTATATAAATGGTGGAGGGTTGTATCATAATCTGGGGGATCCCAGTCCCACTGTGGGGGTCTGTGCTGTGGGAAAGAAGCTATGTCCTCAAAAGAGAGACCGGCCTCTTCAAACAAATCATGTGTATAGTCAATAATATTAATAAATTTATTCTTGGGGGCGAACCAATGGTCCGAGAAAGTAGCATAAAATTCATTTAGGGAAAAGTTATTAGTAGCATACAGTCTTGTCAAAAATGTAGCACAATTTAATTTTATTAGGTGGGTTAGGGGCATCCAATCCACATCCCTATAAATCAAATCTGTTACTGCATGGGTTTGATTGTGTTGTCGTTCTCTGAAGAACGTTGGCGTATGAGTTTGGATTTTTTTCTGGGTGATTCAAGTCCCCATGCTGGGTCGACTACAGGTTGAGGAGAGGGGGGGGGGGGGGCTCTGGTTTATTTAAGCGTTCTTGTTCTAGGGCCAATTTGGCCCTACGAATGGCTTCTGTGTATGGTATGAATGTTTTGGCACGGTATTTGTTCGCCCTGAGGCGAACTTGGTACAAATGGCAGCCATTGTAGGCTGCCGAGTGTGGGCCCCCGCAGTTGATACACTTGGCCATGGGGGCCATGCCGTCCTTGGCCGCATGGCCGGCCAAGGCACACCGGGTGCATGTTTGTTTTTGAGCGCGGCACTGGCTAATGTTGTGGCCAAAACGTGCGCATTTTCTACACCTCCTGACGGGTGCCACGAAAGGTATAACAAGGTATTCAGATGCATATATCTTAATTGTTTTGGGGAGAATTGGGTTATCAAAAACTACTTTCACGGCCTTGGACCTAGTCCCGTCTCTGTTATTGAGCCTGAGAATGTGTTTGGCATTTTCAATGTGGGGTAATAAGTCATGTGTGTTCTCTTCGAGTGGAATAGGTTTAATGACTCCCTCGGTAGTAGCGGTAGGAATAATGCAACGGATTGGTATATCGGCAATTTGAGTCATTTTGACGAGTTTGGCCTGCTGGCTGGCCGACTGACAGCCGACCAGCCAACGACCGTTTGCCAGGGATCTCTGGCTCAAAATGTTACCTATTGTATTTTGGAAGAGTTTCATTTGCGACACCGGACCAAGGCCACTAATAGTGGCTGGTCCGGTACCAAGATCTTCAATGATCACTGGATGTTTGGCAAATTTGGGCTGGGGCTGATTTGGAACAAAATTGCGCCCCTTGTTGTTGTTTTTGTTTTGTATTCGCGTGTTGTGATCTGGTGGACGTTCGGGTGGGAATTCCGAAGAGTCTCCAGCCGAATCCAGTCCGTTTGCTTGTGTGTCCATGGTCATACTCTCCTCGGAGGCAGGCACGGGGGTCACCGTAGTGTCCCCTTGTACTTGTACCTCCTGAGTGACTGTACCGAGAGTGGTAGTGATGCGAGTGGAGGTTCAAGTCCCCATGCTGGGTCAACTACAGGTTGAGGAGAGGGGGGGGGGGGGTCTCTGGTTTATTTAAGCGTTCTTGTTCTAGGGCCAATTTGGCCCTACGAATGGCTTCTGTGTATGGTATGAATGTTTCGGCACGGTATTTGTTCGCCCTGAGGCGAATTTGGTACAAATGGCAGCCATTGTAGGCTGCCGAGTGTGGGTCCCCGCAGTTGATACACTTGGCCATGGGGGCCGTGCAGTCCTTGGCTGCATGGGATCAATGCTGCATATCGACGTAGCGCTTGGGCTACGCGAAATCGGAAGCGATTTCTGTTTCCCCTCTCCCTCCCCAGAGTTGGCTTCACTTATCGTGTGACTAAATAATGTAGTTCACCCTATGACTATTTACATCATGAAACCAAAAACATGGGAAGAACAAAAGAGGAGAAGGGAAAACATGAAGTGTTAGTAAATATATGCACACAAAATAATTATTTAAACAACATGCCGGATCAAGAGAGACTACACTTTGATTAATTTTTCGACCTGGACGATGCACAGGACTCGAGCTGCTCGAGAATTTAATACTAAACTTTGATTTACAGGAGAGGAAAGGGCCCGGAAGCGAGGCTTGCGTGGTCCCCGATGGCTCGGTGGTAGCTGTCTGCTGTATTCTTGGCAGGCAGGCCAGTGGCGTGACTGCGCAGTTTTCTTCTTCCCTTCTTTTCTTCTTGCTGGAGCTCTCTCGCGCGATGTGTTCGCTTCGGCGGCTGTTAAAATTCTGATGAAACTGACCCTCCTGATTTTCAACGTGGATAAACGTTTTTTATAGTGACCCTTCTACATGCATTGCAGTGAGCAGTCATTCTTCTGAATGGTTTGGTTTATTTCGTGGCGTCAGCCAAGGCGATCCATGTTCACCTTATTTATATTTAATTGGTGCAAAGGTGTTCTGCTATGAAATAATCCATTAATTAAAGGAATAAAGGTCAACCATGACTTTGAGAGTCTACTTTCCCAGTTTGCAGATGTCACATCTCTGTGCCTAGATGGTAGCGAGCAGTTATTCGTTGAGTGTATTCATACTCTAGATAGATTTGCACAGTTTTCAGGCTTAAAAATAAATGCTGAAAAAACTCAGGTGGTGTGGTTAGGCAGTGTCAAAAATTGCAATATAAAATATATGAGAGAAAGAAACGTCTGCTGGGACCCGGGCTATTTTAACGTTTTAGGCATAAAACGTTTCTGTGACATTCAAAATATTAGTCATATAAATTATGAAGGGAAACTAAATGAAATAAATAAGTTACTGGTTAAGTGGAGAAAAATAAATTTAACTCCTCTTGGAAAGATAACTGTAATAAAATCACTGATTATATCAAAGCTTTTATATCTGTCTACAAATATTCCTGACCCCTCAGATAGATTCATTAAGGAACTAAATAAACTTTTGTTTGATTTCATATGGAATGATAAAATAAGTAAAATAAAAAAGACAGTTATATGTAAACCATATGAGTAGGGTGCCTAAAAATGATCAATGTGTCCAGCTTTCTTGCAACTATCAAGAGTAGTTGGCTAAGGCGTCTAGCCCGGGATCCCAGTTTGAAGGTTTCTGTCTTTGCATTTCATCCAGTTTTGAAAGACCTAGATAAATGTGGCTGTGAATACCAAAACATTGTGCTAAAAAAGGTGGGCAACCCATTTTGGTTTGATGTCATAAAGCACTATACAAAATATATGTTCACTGTACTCCTCTTGACCTTCATGAATTCATGTCTGAATGCTTGTTTTATAATATCCATGTGAAAAGAGATAGGGAAATCATATACATAAAGCAATTTTATGAAGCAGGGTTGGTGTACATTAAACAGCTAGTTAATGAGGATGGCAGCTGGATGACGTACACTGAAGTTAAACAATCATTTCAATGATTAAAAAGATCAAAATGTAATATTTTTACAAGAATGAATTTCAAGAATAGATCTACATTCAAAATACAGGGTGAGCTTAGTATCTCGAGCAGTGTATAATGTTATCTCCCTTGGTGGGAACGAAATAGTTCGCTTTTAAAACTTCAAGTCCTTATTATTGTACCCTAGTTGGAGGTTAATAATAGTAAAACTACACTCTTAAAGCTTTCAATAAAAACTCTATGACAATGGAACATAGTCCCCTGGGGGGTTGTACCTAGATCGGAGATCTAAGAGAGATACAAGCTCGTAGAATGTCACCTATAGGTGCATGTAGCTTTTGACGTAGATGTCTGGTAGTTATCAACATATGTTTTGTATTTCCAGTATTTAGTGACATTATGGCTAAAATGTGTCCAGGCTGTGAGTTTATCAATGTTTTCTTATAAGTTTACATATATTATAGGGTGTTTAAATTACGATCAGATGAATGGATCGTGGTATCATCTGCAAAAAGATCACTAAGGGATGAAAGGAAAATGGGCAAATCGTTTACATATAACAACAAAAGGATAGGACCAAGGATAGAACCTTGTGGCACACCACTTTTTGAACGACGAAAGTCTGAAATTTTATTATCAATAGAAACACAGAGACAGAGAGAGGCCAGAGTGTGAGAGAGAGAGAGAGAGAAACGGACAGACAGAGAGACAAAGACAGAGAGAGAAACCCAAGGACAAAGACAACCAGGGGACAACAGACAGAGAGGGGCAGGGCAGAAACAGTTAGTTGGGGTAATACAGTCGGAAGAGGTGATTTTTCAATGCGGTTTTGAAATAAGATTCTGATCGGATTTCACAAACAGATTTAAGCAGGGAATTCCACTGGGTTTTAGCAGACTTGCCCAGTTCGTGTACTACGTAAACATGTTCTGCACAGTTCAGCAGTCTTGCGTAATTCACGAACTTGGCAACAGCGTTGCCCAGTTCACGTATTACACAAAACTGCTGCGCATTTCGTGAACTGCGCAGGAACACATATTACGCTTAGCACATAGGCTTACAATAATCCTGTAGTTTTAACAAATGGCCTGTTTGACAACACACATTCAAACAATTAACGTCAAACAACAACTCTCATTTGTGAGCTAGTTTTCAGTATTTATTTGTTGTCAATCTGTTCTAAGACATCAGAAAAACAATTATATAGCTTCAACTTGAAACCTCATGGGAGTTCGACACAAGAGCCTATCAAAATGAAGAAAAGGTTGCAGGTGGATGCTTTTATTCGTCTCACGGGGCACTAGGATCACTACGTGCTGAGATTGGAGGTACTGCTCTCTTTACAACGTGTCTGTTTTCGGCCACTGAAACAAAAGATAATACTATTCAAATAAATCACAAGTCTAAACCTGTTACAAGAACTATATAAATACCACAGTTTACAGTACGTGATAGCTTCACCTGTCAGTCAACTAACTTGGTCTATCAGCTGGACTGTGGGCAGTATGGGGATGTTCAGTACATCAGAGAGACAGGCCAAAAACTAAAACAGAGACTCACACAGCACAGGTCTGACGTCAAAACCAAGGACACTCTGGTGGCCAAGCATTTCAACTTGGTTGGCCATTCCATTGAGGATCTTCGGTGTACCCCAATTGAACAAATTCATTCTGACAATGTCAGAATCCGCAATGACTGGGAGAAGAACTGGAGGTACAGGTTACGAAAACATTATCATGATGGTCTGAATGTGTGGGATTCATTGTAGTCACAAACAGTATTTCATATTAATATAATTATTCCAATCACACCTTTATTTGGCAGCTCACCAAGATAAGCTAATACGGTGAAGAAATCAGAAAATAGTTTACTTTTCCATCCCGGATATTTGGACCATTTGGGTGACTGGTTTATGTGTGTCTCCAGGACCTTTCTCTTGCTCTTTCTTAGTGCATGTCATTGGTCTTAATTCTTTCATTAGTCATTGGGGGGGGGGGGGGGGGGGCATTTATGCGTGGTTGTGTTGCCATGGCAATGTTGTTGCTGTTATTGATATTGGTGAATTTATTAGTATGATACATACAAAAATGAATGGAAAAATCATATACAAATTATTTTAAATGTATTTGTTGGCTAATCGTTTATAGCAAATTTGTTGTCCTAGTAAAGATGTGTGTACACGTTAACACTATTAACAACATATATATATCTCCCCATGGCAACACAGTGTTAAACCACTCATAACATGAATTACAACTCAGTGTGTTGGAATAGTGTAAATAGTGATATTTTGTGAATATTGTTAACGCGTACAGAGACCTTACTGGAGATGTTTCACATGCATAATATGAACATATTCAGCATGCATACATGTAAACAAACACACAGATAATTTTTGACCTGGACAATGTTTGTTACTGATCAGAAGTGACTTTGTCAGAACAAATTCAAAAAAATAAAAGAAGGGAAAAACAATTGGCCCATCACTTGAGTGTGGTGTCCCACAAGGATCAGTTTTGGACCCTGCCCTTTTCGTTGTGTATTCCAAGCCCCTCACTTTCATCACAGCCCAGCACAACATCCCAAGTCAGTCTTTTGCTGACGACTCACAGCTACACGCCTCTTCAGAACCAGAACAGATTCAAGACACCATCAACAACATGCAGACATGCATCACTGACATCAAACACTGGATGAATTCAAATAAACTCAAACTCAATGTCACGAGTTTGTGACATTGTTCTTCTGAACAGACAGAGAGAGGCACAGACTACCACTCGATCACAAAGGACCCCGAGGTCTTTCTCCTTCTTCTCACCTAGGGGAGACAACCTACTCGTGAAATCCGTGCAACCCATGTTTGCACTGACCTCTCGCGAGACTCCACATTCAACTTGCGACTTCATGAGCTTTCAACCGGTCGAACGTCACTCCATATTTTTCCTTCAGTTAATCAACATCGCTTCATCCTTTCTCCTTTTCATCGTTTTGTCCACCTACGGCCGCCCAGTGCTGAGGTGTGGTGAGGGCCACGTCCATGAAGAATCCTGTTATCAACTTTTTTACCCTGCACGAGTCCTAGACATCAGGGTAGCGAAGCTGCAGAGCTTCGGCAGACATCGTTTCTTCTCTTCATCCTCATCGCCATCTTCCCCCCTTTTTATTTGGTTCCTCATCGTCCTCCCTTCCCCGTCATCGTCCCTGGCGTTCACTGGAGTCCTGGAAGAAAGTTGTGGCCGGTCCGGAACCCCTTCCACCTGCTCGCGCTTACCCCGAGCCCTTGGCGAGACCAGAGCTGCGACTGTCTTGTGGGGAGGATTCTTCTTCTTCGTTCCGCCACTTGGAAGTTTGTCCTGAGCCTGAACCTGACCTGACCTGTTGCTGCCTGGTTGACCGCCCGGTCAACCGCTCTTTTCTCCGTTTCCGGCTGTGAGAGGCCGCTCGCCTTTCCGTCTGGCCCCGTGTTGGGCCCGATCCGTGGGCCTGTCTGTGGGTTTGGGCCAGGCTTCGACCATTCCTGTTGAGGAGTCTGGGGGCGTCCTCTGCCGTCTCTCATCTTTTGTTTCTGCTGCTGTAGTCTGCCCCTCCTGGGCAGCGGTTTTTTCTTCTACTGACTTTAGTTTTCCCTTTGTCTTCTTCTTCCACTTCTTCGGACGCTCTGCTGTTTGTTTTGTTGGACACCTCTTCTTCGTCTGCCTTTTCGTCATTTTCTCTTCAATTTGTGTTTCTGCATACAAACTTTCTTTTAGTTAATTAGTTAAGTTGCCGGCTTTAGTTTATTCTTTGGACAAACTTTTGAATGCCATGTATATTATGTAGATAATTTGTTAAACATTGAGTGTATTGAATTGTGTAAGTGTGTGTCTGCTTGGTTATAATAAATAGTCTTGTTTTGTATTGTATTTCTGGTGTGCGCGTGTGCCTTCTCCTGTGAGCTTGTCTGTTTGGGCGTGCGAGACTCTCCTCGGGGTTCGCGATTTCCCTCTCCCGATCTCTGATTAAGATCGAGCGGGGGATTTCGTGACACTCAACGATGACAAAAGCGAAGTCCTACTCATTCACTCACAGAACAAGCCATTACCTGACTCCATCCCCTTTTCTATCAAAGTTGGTGACACATGCATTCAATTCTTCTCCACTGCAAGAAACTTAGGGGTCTTTCTCCAACACTCTCTCCATGGACACACACGTCTCGAACATCTGTCGCTCAGCTTGCCATGAATACAGGAAAACCAGCAGCATTCGCCACCTTATCACTTTTGAAGCAGCCCAAACCCTCCTCTGTTCTCTTGTTCTGTCCAAGTTTGATTACTGTAATTCCCTTCTCTCCGGCATCCCACAATATTTTACTGACAAACTCCAAAAGGTCCAACACTCAGCAGCACGACTTATATTCAGAGCTAAAAAGCAAGATCACAGACAGCCTCTTCTACAGCAACTTCACTGGCTACACATTTGCTCGTGTAGTTCATAAAATATCTACTCTCTGTTTCAAGTCTCTTACTGATCATTACTTTTCTGTCTATCTCTCTGATTGTTTGCACATCTACTCTCCTACCAGACAACTCCGTTCATCTTCAGACAACCGAACTTTCACTATACCACGGACCAAGACAAAGACTTATGGCAACCGAACTTTCTCCTTCTTTGCACCTAAAACGTGGAACCAACTTCCATTCTCCACTCGCCACTCAGAAACACTTCCACACTTCAAAACTGCTCTGAAAACTCACTATTTCCGCCAGTCCCCAAATCTCATTTAACCTTTACCAAATGTTGCTTGTGATTATACTTTTCCAGATGATGCGGGTCTCCTCGGATCCACAGGTTTTTACATGCATTTTAACAGTATTTATCCCTCTCCAGATGATGCGGGTTCTCCAGGACCCATACTCGTCAAAGAGTCACCATGTGTTTATACTTCTCCAGATGGTGCGGGTCTCCCACGACCCATACTCAATGCACTGCAGTGACATATTTCTGCTCTTTACAGTATGGGTCCTCCGTGACCGCGTTACATAGAAGTATGTTAAAATGACGTATCTAGTTATTACTTTAGTTTTTACTGTATTGGCACCAAAATTTGCTGACATATACCAAACTATGTTTCAACAAAAATATCAATTTGTTTATTATCATAGTCCCAATAGTTCCTGAGATATCAATTCATTTGTGCGTCTCTGGGTCTTGGTCTGTCTGCCTGTCGATCAGTCTGTTCTCTGTCTCCGTATCTGCCTGCATTTCTTCGTCTCTCTGTCTCTCTCTGTCTGTCTGTCTGTCTCTATCTCAGTCTCTCTCCCTCCCTCCCTCCCACACTCCGTCTCTCTAGCATGCATAATTATGCGCAAGAGTGTGTGTGTGTGTGTGAGTGAGTGTGTGTGTGTGTGTGTGTGTGTGTGTGTGTGTGTGTGAGCGAGCGTGTGTGTGTGTGTGTGTGTTGTGTGTCTGTATGTATCTGGGAGGTCACGGGTTCGAATCCCATCAGAGGCGAGGTTTTTTTCAGTCCTGGACCGACTCCTACCCAGAGTGAGTGGCTATGGGCTCAATGGGAAGCCTGAAATCACAGTCAAGCTTCATCTTGCCGAGCGGCACTGGCGAAAGCTCGGACTGACTGTTCTAAAAGAAATATATGCCCACCTTAGAAATGTTGTTAACAGAATGATAAGAGATGCGAAGAACGCCTTTTACAGCACAAAAATCGAAACATCCGTGTCTGTTAGGGAATTGTTTAATATCAGTAGTCAGTTGATGGGTGTGAAAGTGAGCCCAGTTCTACCAAGCTTGATTCCTGTTGTGTCCCTACCCGAAACATTTTTGGAGTTCTTTACCACAAAAATAGAACTCATACGACAAAACTTCAAGTCTGATAATGTTGCCGTTGAGTCAGAATCTTTTAACGGAACCCCTTTTGCATGTTTTCAACCAGTCACATGTGACAATGTAAAGAAAATCATTCTTAGCATGCCAAAGAAAGCCTGTGATCTAGACCCAGTTTCATCTCCTCTTTTACTTTCATGTTTAGACGAGGTTTTACCAGTCATTACTGACATCATGAATGAATCTCTTATCACTGGCATAGTTCCGCATTGTTTTAAGCATGCTTTAGTCATACCTCTTCTTAAAAAGTCAAACCTCAACCCCGAGCAGCTAAAACATTATCGCCCAGTTTCGAACCTGCCATTCCTTTCTAAACTTCTGGAGCGCATTGTTCTCTCGCAGCTATTAGCTCATTTAGAGTCCAACAACCTTCTGGAACCCTTTCAGTCAGCCTATCGGAAGCATCACTGTACAGAAACTGCCTTGCTTAGGGTTGTAAATGATCTTTTACAAGCTTCTGAAAGGGGTTGTGTTACAATTTTGTCGTTACTCGATTTGTCGTCCGCGTTCGACACCATTGATCATGGTATTTTACTCGCTAGATTATCCCAGCACTTTGGTTGTTCAGGAACGGTCCTGAATTGGTTCACTTCTTATCTTCAAAACCGCACACAATGTATCCTGATAAACGGTGTTAGATCTGCAAATTTTGAGCTCAACTTCGGTGTGCCCCAGGGCTCGGTGCTCGGGCCTGTTCTTTTTACTATGCATACCAGGCCCCTCAGCTTTCTTATTGCACAGTTAGGCACTCAGTACCATTTCTTTGCTGATGACTCTCAGCTCTATCGTTCAGCGCAGCTTGAAAATCTTGCTTCCACTTGTGATTATCTACAGGCATGTATAGAGAGAGTGGCTGAGTGGATGTATGGAAATAAACTTAAAATGAATAATGAAAAGACTGAAGCAATGTGTGTAGGATCAAAATCAAAATGCAAAGATATTACACTGAAAACCATGTCTGTGCATAAATCTGAGATTCCATTTTCTTCTTCTGTGAAAAACCTGGGGATTTTTCTAGATCAGTCCCTTACTATGGAAGTACACGTGAACCACCTCTGCAAAGTTTTGTACTTTCAGCTCAGAAGAATAGGCAAAATTCGTTCTTATCTCTCAGTTGACTCTGCAAACAAACTATGCGTCTCTTTAATTCTTTCTAGACTTGACTATTGCAACTCCCTCTTGGCTGATCTTCCAGAAAAGCTGATGTCCAAACTCCAACGCATTCAAAATCACGCTGCCAGACTTGTTCTTAGAAAGAGTAAAAGATCCAGTGTTACTGAGCTACTGAAGACCCTGCACTGGCTCCCAGTGAGAGCCCGCATTGAGTATAAAATTTCCATCATTTGTTTTCAGATTGTCAATCTTGAATGTATGCCATCCTATTTATCTGATCTTGTCTGTCCTTACACGCCCTCAAGAGCTCTCCGATCTCAGGATGCCAACCTTCTCTCTGTCCCCCGCTTCTCTCTCAACTCCTTCGGCAAAAGAAGTTTCTCTGTCTTTGGCCCTGTCACTTGGAACTCTCTACCAATAACTCTCCGCCAAATCCAGTCTCTACCCACCTTTAAAAAACACCTGAAAACACACCTCTTCAAAAAACATCTGTAAAACAGTTTTTGCCCTGATGTCAGTCATGCGCATGAGTTTGTGTGTCTTTGTATGCATACTTTTTTTTTTCCCATGTATTCTTCTAGTGAATAATGTTTTTAATGTGTTTATTATGCTAGTTGAATTGTTCTGGTTTTAACAGAGGGAAACGGAGGAAGGGGGGAGAGCGGGGAAGGGGGGGGGGGGGGGGGGGGGTTGAATTGAATTTGTATTGCTTAAAGTCTTAGAACTTTTATCTTATAAATGGTTTTTAGTGCTTTTATCTTAGAAATGTGAATGTATATTGCTTAAGGTTTTTTAGTGCTTTTTTCTTATTATTTCTTATTATGTTCTCTTTGTTTCCTTACGCTCTGTCTACCTGTCCTCTCTCTCTCTCCCCCCTCCCTTCCCCTCTGTCTCTCTCTCTCTCCCTCCCCCCCCGACCTCTCTCTTTCTCTCTGCCTCTCCGTCTTACTCCTGTCAAAGTTTGCCCTGCCCACTTGTCTCCGCCTTTTTGTCTGTCTAACCCTGACCCCCCCCCCCCCCCTTACCCTGACCCCTCCACCTCCTCCCTGCCTCCTCTCTCTCTCTCTCTCTCTCCCTCCCTCTCTCTCTCTCTCTCTCTCTCTCTCTCTCTCTCTCTCTCTCTCTCCTCTCTCTCTCTCTCTCTCTCTCTCTCTCTTCTCTCTCTCATGTGTTATTAAATAATGTTACTATTATTCTATATCATTGTTATGAAACATGGTGTGTCAATGTGTTAATTTTTAATTTATATTTTTTACATGGTTTTATCAATGTTTGTAAAGCGCTGAGAGCTTGCTTTTAGCATGATTTGTATCGCGCTATATAAGTGAAATTATTATTATTATTATTATTATTATTATTATTATCTGCTTAATGGATGCGATTCTGAGAGTGTTGCTCTAATGCCATGAACAGCACTTGCAGGTGCATAGGGTTTTTGGGCCTGGGGTAATGCCGGGATATCTTAATTTAATGAATAATAATAATAATAGTACATTTATAGAGCGCTTTACCACAGGTGAGCCCAAGGCGCTTTACAATCAATCAAGAAATAGACAACAAAACAGCATTCAAGAATGACACCAACCACGCAACAATGCATATACAAAGCAACTATCTCTCTCTCTCTCTCTCTCTCTCTCTCTCTCTCTCTCTCTCTCTCTCTCTCTCTCTCTCTCTCTCTCTCTCTCTCTCTCTCTCTCTCTCACACACACACACACACACACACACACACACACACACACACACACACACACACACACACGCGCGCGCGCACACACACACGCACACACACACACACACACACACACACACACCACACACACATTTATGAACACCGACTCGTTCATTCTCCATTCAATAAGCCACAGCAACCAAGCCGCACGGACTGACCACATCTACCAACACACATACACAAACACCCTCACACACAACGTATGCACGCAGACAGACTCTTCTTCTTCTTCTTCTTCCCTTTAGTGCCCACAATCAACAGGCTGATTTTTTTGCACTTTGGGTTGAGGTCCGAAGTGGTCGGTCACAATCCTACTCTGCGTTATTAAGGGGGGGGGAAGGGGGAGGGGGGGGGGGGGGGGTAATTAGAGCCGACAGTTGCCTGGAACGCATCTCTGACAGTCTGTTCCAGTCCCCGATGGTCCTGGGGAAAAACGAGCTCCGTCGGTATTCTGTCCTGCACTGGGTGGTACACAGCTGTTGTTCATGCCCTCTTCTCTGACGGCTAGGTGCTGGTTGGAGCCTGCTGTTATCCACCTTCACAATGCCTTCCTTGATCTTGTACAGCATTGTCAGCCGTGCATTCCTCCTTCTCTGCTCCAAGGTGGGCCAACCCAAGCGTTCCAGCATATCCCCTACACTCGAGGTGTTGTGGTAGCGGTTCAGCGCGAAGCGAGCCGCCCGTCTCTGAACTGCTTCGATTTTGTCCACCAACTTCTTTGTGTAAGGGTCACAGACAGAACTAGCGTATTCCAGCAGCAGTCTGACCAGTGTAAAGTATGCACGCTCTCTCAGTTCTGTGGAGCTGATTTTCAGGTTACACCGCAGAAACCCGAGCATTCTGTTTGCTTTGGACGTTATCTCGTCTACATGCTTATCCCAGGTTATGTCCTTTTGGATGTTTATGCCCAGGTACTTCACGTTTGTGACTCTGTCCAGGGTGTGGCCATGTAGGTAATAACTATGGTCCAGAGGTGTTCGCTTCCTGGATACTCGTAGGACAATACATTTCCCTGGGTGAAGCTTCATGTCCCAGCTCTCCTCCCAGATTGCTAGTTGCTGCAGGTCCTCTTGCAGTTGTTGTTGATCTTTTTGGGAGGCCACTGTCCTGTACATAGCAGTGTCATCTGTAAACTGTCTGGTGGTGGATGTCACTTTTTTGGGCAAGTCATTGATATAAATCAGGAAAAGGCACTCCTGATTTAACTGGGGCAAATTCTGAACGGGCTCCCTCCACCACAACTGCCTGGCGTCTGTCTGTCAGGAAGCCTCTGATCCAGTGGTTCACATCTCCTGTGTTCCCATAGTGGTCCAACGTGTGAAGAAGTAAGCTGTGGTTGACCTGGTCAAACGCCTTGGCAAAATCCATGACCAGGATGTCTGTCTGCTTGTTCTCCTCCAAGTTGTCCACCAATTTGCTCACTAGCTCCAGCAGCTGAGTCTCACATGATCTTTGCCTTCTGAAGCCATGCTGCTGGTGGCATAGGATGGAGTGTCAGTCTAAGTGCTCCATTGTAGAGCTGACGGTGATATGCTCCAGCAGCTTGCATGAAATACAGGTGAGCGAAATGGGTCTGTAGTTTGCTGGATCATACTGCTCTCCCTTTTTGAAGATGGGGGTTACGTATGCATCCTTCCAGACCGACGGGATTTGTTCAGTGGTGAGGGAAGACTGA
The DNA here is from genome assembly GCA_017654935.2 of Phymorhynchus buccinoides. Taxonomy (NCBI): domain Eukaryota; kingdom Metazoa; phylum Mollusca; class Gastropoda; order Neogastropoda; family Raphitomidae; genus Phymorhynchus; species Phymorhynchus buccinoides. The sequence goes on from JAGGCT020004101.1 coordinate 1,378,282, forward strand.
AAGATGATGGTTAGTGCAGGTGTTACCTCGTCAGCAGTCTCTTTCAGCACTCGTGCTCCTATGCCGTCAGGTCCACTGGCCTTGTGGGGATCCAGGTTCTTCAGAAGACGCCCCCCTCCCTCCTCAGTGACTCTGATGTTATCCAGCTGTGGGTAGTTTTTATCTTTCATGTTGCACTTTTCCTGGAACTCGTCCTTGCTGTATTCCCTCCCGTCACTAAAAACTGACTGGAATTGTCGGCTGAGAGTTTCCGCCTTTCCCTGGACATCTGAGACGAGGCTGCCATTCACCCTCAAAGGAGCAACACCAGTGTTTGACGTTTTCTGGTGTTTGATGAATGTCCAAAAACGTTTGGGCTTGCTCGCTGTCTCACTGTCTACACCAGTCAAGGTACTGTTAATGTAGCTCCAGTATTGTCTTCGCATCTTCCGCTGCGTTTCGCGGCGAAGCTCCCTTGCCTTAATCCTCATATGTTCTAGCCCCTGCTTCTTCCATTTCTTGTAAGCTTGATCCCTTTGGTTAGCGAGCCGACGCAGTTCAGGCGTGATCCAGGGCTGATGGTTGTTTGCACAGGATAGCTTGTGTGGGATGTATGCTTCAATAGCTTTGTGGAGCGAAGTTGAGAAGAAGTGCCAGAGTTGATCTGTGTCCGCAGGGTCCATCACCCTTATCTTCTCCGCAAAGGTGTTGACCACTCCTCGTAGCCCATCCCAGTCTGCCTGTCTATACAGAGGAATTTATGTAACCACCTGTTTCCTTTTCTGTGGGTGGATATTGAATTCTGTGTAGACAATGCAGTGGTCGAAGAGGCCTGGTAGTGTTTCTACTCTGGGCACAAGCTGTGGGCTGTTAGTGATGATGAGGTCCAGTGTATTGTTTCCTCTTGTCACCTCTGTCACCATTTGTTCCAGACCGTGATCGCTGAGTATTTCTATGAGCTTGTGGTGCAAAATCGGACATGGAGTATTGGGTTTGAGGGTCACAGTTTGCCAGTCCCAGCCTGGGAAGTTCAAATCTCCTCCTATTAGGATGTGAGCGTTGGGGATGCCTGAAACTCGGATGATGGATAGTTCCAGTTGTAGGAGGCTCTCTTTGTCATTACAGTGTGGCCGGTAGTAGGAGCAGAGATAGAGTGATCTCCTACCGCTGATCTTAAGGCGGACCCAAAGTACATCACAGTCTGTATCAAAGTCTGGTGAAGCAAAGCTGTCAAAGGTGGTACTGCTATGAGGACTCCTCCTCCATTGCGGTTTCTGTCTTTCCTGTAGGTTTTAAAGATGTCACCCATGTGGGCTGGGAATATTTCATTGTCAGTGAACATTTCAACTCCGATAATAATGTGTGGCTTGGTGCTGCCCAGTAGGTAGCCTAGTTTTGCTTTTATCCCGATGATGCACTGGAAATTAATGTTAGGTATTCTCAGAGGCTGGTTTGCTCTTTTGTTCTGTTGGCTGGCTCGGGTTGGCGCTGATGTGTGGTACGGCTTAAAGTTTCTTTTTACTGGAGTGCTGCTTGACTCAGATGAAAGGTCAGGGATACGTTTCACACACACAGACACACACACACACATGCGAGGTAGCGTAGAATACAGTCCTGTCATGTAGTCTCAGACCGATACGATACTCCATCATCATTGTCATCCACCTTATTCCCATCAATATCAAAAAGAAAAAAAGTCAAATACTGTGGCCTTGCATGCCCTGCTCTCGTGGTGACCTCAGTTTGGATTGCCAATCCAGTCTGTGCCTTGGTGTGTGCGGGTAAAAGTCATAGGGATCTGTCGATGGACGGACATGGTAGCGCCCTCAGAGGAGGACCGCACTCAGGGTGGCTCCACGATTAAGACATTACTACTTCTGTGGCATAATGCGTGTTGAGTTTGTATTGGATTCCGGCAATAATCACCTGGAGCTTGAGACCTGAAATGGCTGACAACGTGTTTGTGTGGGCCCGAAAGTTATGAATGCTTAGCCGTATAAAACATCAGTGCAGCACAACACATATTAACACGATATGGTGTCCGAAAGTGCACCACCCATCGCCAACAGTAAGAAATTCAGCACTAACAAGGTAGGGCGAATTTACTTACAAACTTTTTTCGGTATTGGAGTGCATAAACCGTGTGTGCAGAAAACGCGTCATTCGTTGACGTCATTCCTGGCTGAAAGGATCAGACACGTGCTCTTCACCTTTGAACTCCCTCTTCGTCTTACTTTGAGTTGGATGATTGGCATTTTTGTGTACGCCAAATCCGAAGTGTTCCAGGGCATGTGACTTTTTTTAAAATCCTTTATTGCTGTGACTCAGAACTTTGGTTCTTTTGATTTTGTGTGTGTGTAGAAATGGCACAAGCACAGAAGATTTTTACAGCAAATATACTAGTGCTGTCAAAACTAGATTTGTCATCAAACCTGGAAGTAAATTGGAGAAAATTCAACCGTCAGTGGGAGAATTATCGAATTGCCACCAGACTAGACAAGGAAGATCCGTCCTATGAATGCGCCGTTTTTCTCACGTGTATTGGAAAAGAAGGACAGGAAACATACGAAGGATTGCATTTCAAAGAAGGAGAAAACAAGAAATACATTAAAACAGTGATTGAAAAGTTCTCTGAATTATGTCTTGGCAGTACACATGAGGTCTACGAAAGCTATACGTTTCATGAGGTCTACGAAAGCTATACGTTTCATGCAAGAAAACAAGAAATGCATGCGTCCATCGACACATACGTTGCAGTTCTTCGCAAAATGGCAAAATCCTGCAATTTTCCGGATCCTGAGCGAATGATTCCAGACAGAGTGGTGATAGGGGTCCATGATGATGCTGTGGGAGAAAAACTCCTCCAGAACAAAACTTTGACGCTACAAACAGCCATTGAAACTTGTAGAGCGCATGAAACGTCAAGAACACAGAGCCAGTCGATTTCTGGAGGAATTGCAGAAGAGGCCTCAGTTGACAAAGTGACAGGTCAGCAGTACAGGAGATTCAATCTGCAAAAGCAGCAAGGCAAAGCAGGTTCAAGACAATACCCACCCAAAGAGAAACTCTGTTCAAGATGCGTAAAAGGTCCACACAACAGAGAAGTCTGTCCAACTAGAAATGCTAGGTGCAGAAAATGCTCCAAGAATGGTCACTACGCTGCCGTCTGTCGTTCCTTTGCTGTCCATGCAGTGGAAGAAGAGGAAGAAGATGAGCTTTACCAAGGCATGATTGTAGGCAGTGTGACAACGGAATCTTGGAGGTTCACTCTGGAGATGGAGGGTATCAAGAAAGAGTTTAAGCTTGAAACAGGTCACTGTGATTCACCGATGCACATCTACTCTCCTACCAGACAACTCCGTTCATCTTCAGACAACTGAACTTTCACTATGCCACGGACCAAGACAAAGACTTATGGCAACCGAACTTTCTCTTTCTTTGCACCTAAAACGTGGAACCAACTTCCATTCGCCACTCGCCACTCAGAAACACTTCCACACTTCAAAATTGCTATGAAAACTCACTATTTCCGTTAGTCCTACAATCTCATTTAAAGCTTTCTGATTGCCTGTCAGTCAGTCTGTCTCAGTCTTTCTATTTCTCTGTCTCCGTATCTGTCTCTGCATTTTCCCCCATCTCTCTGTCTTTCTGTCTCTGTCTGTCTGTCTCTCTCTCTCCCCCCTCCCGAGTGTGTGTGTGTGTGTCTCCATGTGTGTGTGTGTGTGTGTGTGTGTGTGTGTGTGTGTGTGTGTGTGTGTGTGTGTGTGTGTGTGTGTGTGTGTGTGTGTGTGTGTTGTGTGTGTGTGAGCGCGCGTGTAGCTTTGATTCATAACGTCGGTTCCCCTCATTATTTTCACAACTGTCCTCTCTCTCTCTCTCTCTCTCTCTCTCTCTCTCTCTCTCTCTCTCTCTCTCTCTCTCTCTCTCTGCGAGTGGTATGTGCGTTGTGTGTCTGTCTGTATCTGTGAAAGAGATATTATATCAATACATTATTGTTTAATTTGTTTTAAATTAAATCTATTTTTTGTCGTCGGTTTTAAACCCGTGAGTGCGGTGAATACGATTATGTCTTAATTTGCTTTTATGAGCGTGTTTCTATATTTTTGAATGTTTGTGAACCTTGTGTGTACCTTCTTTTAAACAGTATGTGACATGTTTTACTCTTCAGAAGAAGACTATTGACTTGTGTTACGGCAATATTCCCAATGCATACAGATCTCTACCTCTACCACCAGTGGGTGCTTCCGACCACGACACCATGCAACTTATCCTTGCCTACAGACCCAAAATACAAACTGAACCTGTGGTGAAAAAGAGCGTGAAAGAGTGGACGACCAAGAGTGTGGATGAATTGAGAGGTTGTTTTGAATGTACTGACTGGAGTGTGCTGACTGATTCCTGTGAAACTGTGCATGAAGCTGGTGATGTTGTTACTTCTTACATTAGTTTTTGTGAAGATATGATCATTCCATCAAAGACTATAAAGATTTTCCCCAACAACAAACCGTGGATTTCCAAGTCTATTAAATCAGTTTTAAATGAGAAGAAATTAGCCTTTCAAACAGGAGATAAAAGAGAAAGAAAAGTGGTTCAATCTAAACTTAGAGGGGAGTTAAGGAAGGGGCAGAGGGAGTATAAGGATAAAGTAGAACAGCAGTTTCAGACAGGCAGAATCTTAGATGCATGGGATGGGCATCGAACTCTAACTGGCCAATCAAAGAAACGAACAGCAAATTGCCAAATGACAAGAGAAGAACAGAAGGATTTTTCTAATGAGCTAAATGACTTTTATTGTCGGTTTGAAAGAAATGATCTAGAGAGAGATATAAACGGAGTAACGTCACAGTTAAGAGAACAAATTATCAATACAAGTGAAGATCATGAATTTGAGGTTCAAGAAAGAGATGTTCAGTCCATATTTCAGAACCTAAATGTGAGGAAAGCTGTGGGACCAGATAATGTGTGTGGAAGATTGTTGAAAGCATGCTGTTCTCAATTGTGTGGTGTGTTTTGCTCTCTATTTAACTGGTCTTTACGTGATTGTGTTGTACCATGTATCTGGAACAATTATACAGTTACTCCTGTCCCTAAGAAAAAGAACCCTGCCACACTGAACGATTACTGCCCTGTTGCCTTAACGTCTATTGCCATGAAATGTTTTGAAAAGATTGTCCTTCACCGCCTTCTTTCTTTTACTAACCAACTCCTTGACCCTTTTCAGTTTGCCTACAAACGGTGTAGAGGAACAGACGATGCCATACGGACCCTTCTTCATAATGCCTTTCTTCACTTAAATACCCCCAACTCTTTTGTTCGTATTTTATTAATCGATTTCTCCTCTGCCTTCAATATAATACAACCCCATCTACTGGCTCAGAAACTATTAGACCTGAATGTTAACCCCAAGCTTATTCTCTGGATAACCAATTTCCTACGCAATAGAACTCAGTCTGTCCACTTTCAATCTGCAATCTCCTCAGAACGTTCCACTTCTACAGGTGCCCCCCGAGGTACAGTTTTGTCCCCCGTTCTTTTTACATTGTACACAAATGACTGCAGAGGCACTGAAGAAACACCTGTCATTAAATACTTAGATGATTCTGCCATCGAAGATTTGTCAAACTCTGATTCTGTGTACTTCAGTGAAGTCAAAAGGTTTTGTTCATGGTGCAAAGATAATTATCTGGATTTAAATGTTGTTAAACCAAAAGAACTGCTTCTAGATTTTCGTAGAAGCCCAGTGCCAGTGCCACATTTGGAAATTGATGGTGAAACGGTTGAAAGAATTGATGAGTACAAATACCTAGGCACAGTTTTAGACAAGAAACTTACTTTTGATAAACTCATTGAGCATATACATAAGAAGAGTCAGTCCAGGATCTTTTGTTTACAGAGGCTAAGGAATATTGGTGTCTGTTCAGATATTCTTCAAACCTACTACTGATGCTGCATTGAATCTGTTCTTACTGTGTCATTTATCTGTTGGTATGGAAGCTTGAGTGTAAAAAGTAAGTGTGTGTTGAGTGATATGGTGAGGGTGTGCAGTAAGGTTGTGGGTGCAAGGCAGAGTGGTATGCAAGAGTTGTATGACAGACAGGTAGTCAAGAAAGCCAGGAAAATTCTTAATGATAGCAGTCATGTTCTGGCAAAATACTATGAAGTGTTACCATCGGGCCGTCGATACAGAACTCTAAAACTGAAAATAAGCGCACAGAAAACTTTCTTACTAAGATCAATTCATCTGTTGAACACTTAATGCACTGCATCGACTGATTGTTTTGCTGAGCAGCCTGTCCATCTCCTTGGGATTGAATTTGTGCAAGCCTATTTGTAGTCCCCCTGTTCTACAATAGATTAATGCTGTGTATGTCCTTGACTAAACTGTCTGTGTAGAGATGGTATAGGTACTATTATTGCTGCATTTTTAAGCCCTTTTTTGTTGTTGATTATGTCTTGATTTAAAATGCATTTAAAAAATGCGTTCTGCTTTTACTGGAGTAATTGTTCGTATTCGTCCAGTTTGTTAATTACAATATTGCAGTGTTATTAGTTCTTTGTTTTTATTCTTTAATTGTTGTTGATAAATGTGTTTATTGTTGTTTTTCTTATGTACACCTGGCTGCAATTTCTCAGTTATGAGATAATAAAGATGATTTGATTTGATTTGATATGTATACTTTACTTTTGCGGTCATTGTGAATGTGTAACTTGTTTATGTAAATTGAAAATTGATTTTTTAATGTAATCAGATTGTAAATTGTTACTTTATTATGTATATGTATTTTATTTATATTTAGTTTAATATGTACATATTTCTTTGTGTGCGCGTGTATATGTGTGTGTGTGTAAGAATGTGAAGGATAGTGTGGAGGTATGTAAGCGGTTGTTTTTAATATGAATAATTTTAGGGCAATTGTAAAGCGCTTAGAGCTTAAAGGTGAAGCGCTATATACATTTTCTTAAATAAATAATAATTCTAGAGAGCATGGTTCAAAAAAACCAAAAGACCTCTTCAGAGAGCAGGAAAGAAACGTTTTGGACCAGGACACATGGAAATAGCTGTTGAAGGCAAGTTTTCTGCAGAGATTGTCTTCAAGGATAGGTCTACAAAGCAAAGCGTTTTTGTTGTACAAGGAACTGAAGAACCTTTACTTGGACGCCCAGCCATTTCAGCACTGAAGTTGGTTCAGAAAGTCGATCTTGTTTCTGAAGACCTGGAGAAGCGGTACAAAACGAAGTTTCCCAAACTGTTTGATGGTCTCAGAAAAAATGCAATCTTCATGCAAGATACATCTCAAAGACGGTTCAGTCCCGTACTCAGTTGCTGCACCACGACGCTTAGCATTGCCTTTGAGAGAAAAAGTCAAGGCTGAACTGGAGCAACTTGAAAGAAAAGGAGTGATTCGCAGTATCACCAAGCCAACGGACTGGTGCGCACCTATTGTGGTCATGCCAAAACAGAATGACAAAATTAGAGTCTGCGTGGATCTGAGCAAACTCAACGAGTCAGTCCGTAGAGAAAACTATCCGCTGCCATCCATTTATTTGTATTCTTTTTCATGATTGGCATGACTAGGACGCATTTAGATGCGTTAATCATATACACATTTCAATTGTTGATTCTTGGGGTCTTTATCGAGGAGGTTTTTGAACTGATTACGGTTAGGTGTCAATTTAATATGTGCTGGAAGAGAATTCCAGTACTTAGTGACTCTGTTACTAAAGAAATTCTTTCTAATGTTAGTTCTGCTGTATTGGGTTAGTAGTTTCAAATCATTATTCCTAGTTTTTGAGTAGTTAGAAAGTTGTAGCAAATGTTTGTTAGTAATATCAGAACTGTGAAAATTTTTATAAACATTTATCAAATCACCTCGTAGTCGCCGATATTTTAGGGATGGTAAATTCAGTTTATCTAACCTGTCACCATAATCTAAATTTCGTAATGCTTTTACTAGTTTGGTTGCTCTCCTTTGAACACGTTCGATAGCCTGAGACTGTCTTTTTAGAAAAGGATTCCAAATTAAGTTGCCATATTCCAAATGGGGTCTCACCAAACTTTTATACAAATTTACAAACACCTCTCCATTTAGTCCTATAAAAGTCCTCCTTATTAATCCTAATATTTTGTTCTTCTACACAAGATTCCAAAACGTGTCTGTCGTTACCGTGTTTTTTTCCGTACTCTGTTCTTGGATTGTTTAGGCCCAAATGCATGACTTTACACTTATTTGCGTTGAAGTAAAGATTCCACTTTGCAGACCAGTCAATAAGTTTGTTAATGTCATTTTGTAATTTATTAGAATTTTTAGATGAGTTGTATATTTTTGTGTCGTCTGCAAAGATTTTACAAACACTTTGTACTTCGTCAGGTAGGTCGTTAATAAAAACTGTAAAAAGAATCGGGCCAAGAATGCTCCCCTGTGGGATGCCACTCAAAACTTCTATGCCGTTTGATAACTTATCACCTACCCGTACTCTCTGAGTTCTGCCTGTCAAAAAGTTTCTTATCCAGCTTAACATGTTACCAGCAATACCATAGGCTTGAAGTTTAAGTAATAATCTCTCATGTGGAACTGAATCAAAAGCCTTTCTAAAATCGAGGTACACTACATCAAATGCTTCCTTTTCATCAATTAGTTTTGTAAAATCATTCATTACATCAACTAGTTGGGACATACAGGATCTGCCAGATCTAAACCCATGCTGGCAGTCAGAGTATAAGTTAAAGTCATTCATATGTTTAACCACTGTATCCCTTATAAACTGCTCTAGTAATTTACACACTATGCTTGTTAACCTGACAGGCCTGTAATTTCCCGGATCTGTCTTAGTCCCTTTTTTTTAAAATTGCAGTTACTTCTGCTCTCTTCCAGTCCATAGGAAGATCACCCGTTTGTAAACTTTTATTAAACACTATGGTTAATGGTAGTGCGAATTCCTCACTTAGTTCTTTTAATATCTTAGCTGGTATTTTATCAGGACCTTGGGCCTTATTAGTGTCTAGCTGCTTAAGCTTACTTTTAACAGCTTCTACAGTGACTATAATCTGTGCACAGTTAGCTTTTGGCTGTGATTCACTTTTCATTTGTGGTAATGCTTCTGTATCCTCTCTAGTAAAGACACTTGCAAAGTAATCATTCAGAATATCAGCTTTATCCTCATCTGATGTCTTTATGTCTCCATTTTGATCTTTTAGAGGGCCGATGCCTGTATTCATTTTCAATTTGGAATTTATGTATTTCCAAAACATTTTAGGATTGGATTTACTATTTTTGGCAATATTTTTTTCATAAGCTTTTCTTTCCTTCCTGAATTGCTTACAAGAAGAATCTCTTATTTTAACATACTTTAGATACTGTTTACTAGCCTTGGATTTACCTTTTTCTAAGTATCTTCTATATAGTCTATATTTCTTTTTAACACTTTTTCTTAAATTTAAGGACATCCAGTAAGGTTTATGTTTACCTTTTTTATTTTTGTTACAATTAATCTTCATTTTTGGAATGTGTTGGTCCATTGATAAATGGATCCTATCTTTAATATTGTTCCAACAATCTTCTACATTCAAATTATCCAAATGATCCCAATTTAGGCTTTGAAAGTCCTGTCTCATTTGAGCAAAGTTACCCTTTTTCATGTTATATTTTACACCATGTTCTGAATAATTTGAGTGATGTACATTAACATACAAGTTAAATAGTAGCACCTGATGATCACTTTTTCCCAGTGGGCTAACATGATTAATATCAGATATTAATTGTGTGTCATTCACAAATATCAAATCAAGTATGTTGGATTTTTGTCCCTCTCTAGTTCTGGTGGGATTTTTTACTGACTGTATCAGGAATGCGTCTCTAGCCACTTCAATAAATTCTTCGTCTTTGGTTGATGTCCATTGTCCGTCCCAGCGTATATCCGGAAATTGAAATCCCCCATGATGCACACTTTGTCATATTTCTTCAGTTCATTGTCTCTCAGTAAGTCATAGAGTTTATTTAAGTTATCTTCTGTAGTGTTTGGACTTTTGTATATACAACCAATTAAAACTTTTTCTTTCTCTGAGGTTTGAAAGTGACACCAAACGGATTTCTTGTAGTCTTTTTTATTTAAGGAAATACACTCTTGTGGATGAAGTGATTTATCAAAATACAAAGCTACCCCACGACTAGGGTGATCATTGTGAAACATTGTATAGTTATCTAAGTTGTACTCTGAAATAACAAAACTATGTACACGTTTAGGCAAAGTTTCAGTAATACCAATTATTTGTGGCTTTTCGTCGTCAATTAGTGTCAACAGTTCGTCTTTTTTATTTAACAACCCATCTGTATTAGTGTACAGTACTTTAAAACCTAATTCACACTCTTTATTTTTACATTTGCCATTATTAAAACTATGTACACAAGCTTTTCCTTTGAGTCAGTTAGCATTTGAGCCACCCAACTCTTGGCTGGGTGGTCTCTTGACAATCTTGCCATTCCTAATCACAAGATCAGTTTTTCCCTCGCCCCTGAGCTCTTTCAGTTTATCCCTTAGCTCTTTGTTTTGTTTTCGTTCCAGTCTTTACCAAGTTAGACTGCAATAGTGGATTCCAACAAGTGCCCTTGGATGAACAAAGTCAGGAGTTGACCATATTTATCACACCATTCAGGAGATATTGTTATGCCAGACTTCCATTTGGAATCAGCTCAGGTCCTGAAGTTTTTCAAATAAGAATGAGCCAGCTTCTTTCAGATCATGAGGGTGCGATCAGTAACATTGATGACTTGCTTGTCTTTGGTGAAAACAGCAGTGTCTTTTTGACAGTTGTCTATGCTCCTGTGTTTGATAAGACCTCTGCTGCACGCGCCGGAAGGGAGATAGCTGCTGTCGTCAGAGAGCTACAGTTGAGTTCTGCTGATGCCCCCTGCTTCATTGCTGGTGACTTTAATCATTGTGACTTGCGTAACACTCTACACTCTTTTGAACAATATGTGACATGTTTTACTCGTCAGAAGAAGACTATTGACTTATGTTACGGCAATATTCCCAATGCATACAGATCTCTACCTCTACCACCAGTGGGTGCTTCTGACCATGACACCATGCAACTTTTTTGCATCCCTGCCTACAGACCCAAAATACAAACTGAACGTAGTGAAAAAGAGCGTGAAAGAGTGGACGACCAAGAGTGTGGATGAATTGAGAGGTTGTTTTGAATGTACTGACTGGAGTGTGCTGACTGATTCCTGTGAAACTGTGCATGAAGCTGCTGATGTTGTTACGTCTTACATTAGTTTATAGCGGACCTTAACTTTCACTTAAATGTAAATATTGCATAAAATGTTATGAAGGCCTTTGCCTCCTTTTTAAACTTTTTGTAAATAAAGCTCCTTGAGCACAATATAATTTTTTTTAACTGTAGCCCTGGGGGTTTTTAATCATAGATTTCCTCTCCCTGCCAGACATGTAAAAAGCAAACTGCTAAATATCTCTTAAAATAATATTTTTTATCACTATGAACTCAGATTTTATATAAAAAAACAAAAACAACTTGCTTCTCTTAATTATTTTTTTTTCAAAAACTAAAACCAAAAAAACAAACTCTAAAAAACAATATCTACTTTGAATTCTTCTTCACCAAATCTATACAATTTAAAAAACAAAACAAAAACTATCTGTATTCTTGATTAAAATCTTCCTTTTTTCCAGGATCTTTATAATTTCAAGTGCCCGAAATGGCCCTTTGGCCCAGCAGGTGTTAAATCTCTACTTCTTCTCTCTCTCTCTCTCTCTCTCTCTCTCTCTCTCTCTCTCTCTCTCTCTCTCTCTCTCTCTCTCTCTCTCTCTCTCTCTCTCTCTCTCTCTCTCTCTCTCTCTCTCTCTCTCGGGCACCATCTAAAGAGGGAGCCCCAGAACAAAAAGACTACCAGTACAATACATACTCTATCTATCAAATTATCTCTCAAATTATACTTTATGTAAGGAAAATATCTTTACCTATTATTAACTTTATTATTATTTCAACAAATAGAGCACCCAAGGGCTCAATATTATATGAAAATTTACAGGATTAATCTCGATTTTAAATGTGACCAAAACATTTTGAACTACGTATTTATCTCAAAACTTTTAAAAGTCTTGCATAGAGTTAAATGTTAGTGTATTTCTACAAAATACAATTTAATTTTAGCTTTATTATCTATTGTCTTTATTTTAATAAAATTTTACATTGTGTCTGAGGAGGAAAAGGTTTCACCTATATGATAGAAGTTCCTAATGTCCTAAATTTTTAGAGTCTTACATTAGGAGAGAACGGATGAGGAGTTTAATCGATTGCAAGCAGACTACAACGACTACAAAATGCAAAAGTTTGAACTTCAAAAAAAGACAAGAGCGAGTTTTTCTCAACCACAAGACATAGAAGCGATAAAAAAGGAATGTGAAAAAAAAGACGACACATTAAAGTCTGTTCTAGGGAAATAACGATAAGAACTCTAAAGGGTGTTTATTCAATAACCTATGATTCCAAGTTTCGAAAGTCTACTGACTATGACAATTAGTTCTCCAGTGGCCTATAGCCTATGGCGTGCGATAACTCTGGTGATTGAAACACGCGCTTTGTATTGTTTGAGTCAAGTTATTTTTTATTTACAACAGTTGTGTTTATCTCGTGTAACTTAGATTGTATTTTAATGTTGTTATGATAGAACGTCTTGCTGTCGAACAATGCTTCTTTATAGTTGCCGTGTGTCATTTGTTTTTGAACAACTGATCTGCTTATTCCTTTCGCTTTTTTGATATCCTTATCATCAGACTGAGTGAGGATTAAATACATCTTTGCTCTCAATCCAACGTACTCTTTGATTATAGTTCCATTCAGTTCATCAATCACCTTTTTATTTACGGTTGAATGTAATGGAGATTCAATTGAGTAGTCAGATGTATCATACTTAGAGTCTGATCCTTTCGCTACTTCTGTTTCTAAATCTTTGTAAAAGTCTTCAGTCGGAATGTCTAGAATAAATGAATCGGTGTCAGTGTACAGCAGTTTAGAGTTAGGATACAGTAAGTAGTCGTAAAGGAATTCTAACATCAACAACTTAGACAACTCTAAAACAGCAAACCCAATGAAGACTGGTTTATCTAGTTTTACTTTAAGTTTTTTCATCATTATACCGTAAAGACTGTCATGAAACTTTCTGAAGTCTTGATAATTAGGTTTTGAGGTTAATTTGATTGCTTTGTTTTCTTGGGTGACTAATCTAACATCTTTACATTTGTGCGGGTTTTCCATCGTCTTTCCAAAACAACTGTTGTTCATTAGTTTAAAGAAGTCTTTTTCTGAGGCGTCAGTAGCTTGTGTTCTAAGATTAGTGTTCTTCATTATATACGGTTCCATGAACTTCTCCTGACTAAACGAAATGATTCTATGTACAGCTGTTAGTTTTAACCCGTGACGTAAATAGAATTGTAGGAGTCTATAATGACAAGCATATTTTTTTTGTCGTGTAGATTAGGCACAAGTTTTGGTAGCTCTGATCCCACCTGAAGTCTTTCTGCTGCTAATGGGTAGTCGTTGTGTAGGTCATGGAGTTCATCCGGATAATCTAAGTCGACTTCGAAAATAAATCCTGTTTTATAAGAATCTGGTAATTTCAAAAGCCATTGTAAAAGTCCTTGATGTTTAAACTAAAAGGAGCTGTAAACATTTTAAAATTGCGTAATGGTAGTGACTGACACATCGCCCAACCATATAGATTGTTAGCATCTAAGTACATGATATAATTTGATGGTTTATTAGGATCGTAGTTGTCTAAGTATTTATTGTTAGCTTTACAGTAACTGTGTGAAGCCATGCTAATTCCTCCACGTAGTCCGTCTTCAATCATTTGGAGAGTGGGTTGATCAGAGAGTAAGTCAATCTGTATTTTAGTAAATCTTAAGAATGCATCCCAACTCATTCCCGGTGCAGTGATATAATGAGCAGGGTCTAGACTGTAATGTTTCATACAGGGTTTTCTTTAATTTTCAAATACGTCAGCTAACAATTAAACATCAGCAATCAAGTAAGCATCATGGTAGTCTCCCATGATCTGGCAGTTTAACTTTTCCCACGCTAACTGTGCATTCTCGTAGTCGGAGTCAGAAATATCTGATCCTTTTAATTTAGAGAAGAATGCACCTTTGGGTGGAAGACTTAAATCATCAAACCGATCCCAACTATCCATGTATTCATAAGGGTAGATTCCTTTTCTAACAAGACTAGGATCAATGTACTGTTCTGTTATAGGTAATTTGCTTAACGATTTCCCTAAAGAATTTAACGAACTCAATAAATGTTGGTACGAATCATAAAAAGATAATTGACCTAATGTAAACGTCATGTACTTTTCTGAAGACTGGGCAATACATTTGACGGTTTTAAATGAATCAGTCACTGCTTGTAGAATTAAGTGGGAATCATAACCACGTAGATTGTGAAAGAATATAGGCAGTTTCCAATTCTTTGGTTCAAACTTTAACTGCAAATTACAAGAGTTGTGTGCTGCTCCTCTGAATTTCCCACTAATGTGATCATGGTCTCGTACTTTATGGATGTCTGAATAATCCGGGTCCTCCTCTTGTATAAAACCTTTTTTACAAATCCAACATTCAATAGCAGATTCAAATTGAATTAAATCTTCAGGTGTCATGATTAAATCTGACAGATTAAGGAGATTAGATAACTCATTTCGTAATTTTGTCATACGCGATAAAAAGCGTTTTGCAGCATTAAATCCTCTATAAAGTTCAGGCTTTGAATGTTCTCCATCCGACCTAACAACAATAAATGCGTATGAACAGATTTGATGATTGTTCAATAAAACTGTTTTAGGAAGTTTTTCTGGTCTTGGACCTTGGTATGGAACGATGATAGATTCGAAGTCGGCATTTATTAAATAAGGACTTAATGGCATTTTTTTCCAGTTTTTAAAGATCACCTTACTACCTTCTTTAGAAGTAGTAAGTTCAGTATTACAGTCAGCAGATGAATTACAATGTTTTCTGTGTTCAACTGCTGCATGAATACTTGGAATTCTTAGTAAACATCTTCGACAGAATTCCTGTTTTTGTTTATGATTTGTAGTAACATTTAATAATCGACTCATTGTTCAAATTAATGTGTAGTGTGTTTTTGTACCATCTGTTACTAAGAGTAGATCAATATGGTTTTCGTCTGGATCACCAATCATGGGAGAGTTCTTTGATATTCGGATTGGTTTAAGGTTATCTTCTATTGACCATGTGTAGACGTTAACAGAAATTGGTTTGTTCTGTTCTTCAAATTGATCAATTTTATCTACACTAACAGGGAAGTCAATAGAATCACAGTTCAGTTCATTTATGTAAGCTTGATAGTTAATTACTCTTTCCGCGTTCTTTTTAACATAATGTAGTTTAGCTAAAATGCACCACATAAAACATTTATTGTCTGAAATTTTAATGTTTAATACTGCTCGCTTTAAAACTAATTCTTTTGGTAAAGGAATAAAGGAGTTTCCTATGATGGGAGCATATTTACTTTCCTTCATTTTAATTTCTAATACTCCACCTTCTGACCAACCAGATCCTCTCAGTTTTGCCTCTTCTGATGCATTGATGAACTGGGTGATCATTTCGTCTGCCCAGGTTTCTGTAAAGTCATTATAAGAAAGAACTACTTGTTGTTTAGTAGAAACCCATACTTGTAGCTGCTCGCCTTGAACTGTTTCATAATCTACGTAAACTGCTAACATTACTTTAACTGGTGGTTCTATTATTAGTTTTTCAGGTATTTGTGAAATAGCATGTTTTACACTTTCTAGTACATTTTCTGGATCAATAACTTCTAATTCTGTTTCTTTAAAAACACTGTCTAAATGCTCAATTATTTCATCAAGTGTCATTGTCATGTTGAGTTCCTTTTTCTAACTCAAATTATTTTATTAATTTAAAAATAATTATTTGTTAAAACTGTACTAAAGGTTTAAAATTTAACTGTAAAGCAAAAAAAAGAAGTAAATGAAATATACAGTTCCATTAAAATTCATCATCATCATCTCCCTCATATTGTGTTTTAAGACAAGCAACTATGTCTTCTGATGTTAATGTTTGCATAGTCTTAATAAGTTGATCTCTGATATCTTTACACACTCACTCAGGTACATCTCTTATAATAATTATCCCCAAGCCCCCAAGATTTTGACCCGAATTCAGACTAAAACCTGTGAACTAGACCCTCTACCTTCATCTCTCTTCTCCCAGTGTCTTGATGATCTCCTTCCTTACTTTACATCCATCATCAATGAATCTCTATGTTCAGGCCGCTTTCCAACTCATTTCAAATCTGCAGTTGTCAAACCTCTCTTAAAGAAGCCTAGTCTTGATCCTGAAAATCTAAAGAACTATCGGCCTGTCTCTAATCTTTCATTCCTTTCTAAGCTTACGGAAAAGGTGGTTCTTAAACAGCTGTCTGACCATCTTCAGGTAAATGATCTCTACTATCCAAACCAGTCTGCTTATCGAGCAGGTCACAGTACTGAGACAGCCCTCTTAAAGATAACGAACGACCTGCTCACTGCCTTGGATGAAAACAAGGTTTCTCTTCTCTCTCTCCTTGATCTTTCTGCAGCGTTTGACACTATCGACCACTCCATCCTCATTTCTAGACTTCACACCTCCTTTGGTCTATCTGGGGCTGTTCTTTCCTGGTTTTCTTCCTACCTCTCTGATCGCACACAGAAAGTTGTTGTCAATGGTTCTCCATCTCTTCCAAAAGGTCTTCAGTTCGGTGTGCCCCAAGGTTCAGTCTTAGGCCCTATCCTTTTTGTTCTTTATACCCAACCTCTCTCCGCCATCATCAACCAGCATTCTATTCTACATCATAGCTTTTCTGATGACAATCAACTGTACATTTCTGCCCACCTGAGTCAATTAGATCAAATGATTTCTTCTTCTAAGTTGTGCATCTCTGCTGTTAAAACATGGATGTTTTACAACAAACTGCAACTGAATGCTGATAAGACAGAGATGATTCTTGTAGCCTCTAACCACACAATTAAAACTCAGGTTCTCCCAGGTTCTGTAGACATTGATGGCACTGAGATCAAGCTATCGGCATCCGTCCGCAATCTAGGTGTTACTTTGGACCAAACCCTTTCTTTCAAACAGCATGTTTCCAATGTTTGCAAGGCTTGCTATCTAGAACTTCGAAGAATTAGTTCCATCCGTCGTTTCCTCTCTCAGGATGCCCTGAAGACTCTAGTATGTGCTTTTGTCCTGTCTCGCCTTGACTACTGTAACTCACTTCTTGCTGGCTGTCCATCAATTCTCATCTCTAAGCTCCAACGGGTCCAGAATAATGCTGCTCGTCTCATTTCTCGCTCCCCTAGGTACGATCACATCACTCCGGTTCTTCGTTCCCTACATTGGCTCCCAGTTCAATCACGTATTGACTACAAAATTCTCCTCCTTGCCTTCAAGTCACTGAATGATCAAGCTCCCCAGTATCTCTCTGATCTTCTTCATCTCTATGTCCCAGCTCGCCAACTACGTTCGTCTTCTGATTCTCGTCTCCTTTCCATTCCCTCCATCCGTCTCAAATCTGCTGGCCAACGTTCTTTTTCTTGTCAAGCACCATCTCTGTGGAATTCTCTGCCTTCTCCTCTCCGACACTCCAACTCACTCTCCTCATTCAAAACCTCTCTTAAAACCCATCTTTTTCCTGCTGCGCCCTAAATATTTGATCAGTTGTCTATCGTTGTGTGCACGTGAGGGAAGATTGATTTAAGAGGTTTGTGCTGTGTTTTGTGGTGCGTGCGTGTGCGTGCGTGTGCGTGTGTGTGTGTGTGTGTGTGTGTGTGTGTGTGTGTGTGTGTGTGTGTGTGTGAGTGTGTGTGTGTGTGTTGTGTGTGTGTGTGTGTGTGTGTGTGAGTATGAATGTGTGCTTGTGTGTATTTTGGTTTTGTGGGTTGTGTGTGCACGCATGTGTGTGTTTGTGTGCGTGTCTGTGTGTCTGTCTGCGTGCGTACATTGTTGTGTGAGGGTGTTTGTGTATGCGTGTTGGTGTATGTGGTCAGTCCATGCGGCTCAATTGCTGTGGCTTACCGAATGGGGTATGAATGAGTTGGCGTCAATAATTGTGTGTTTATGTGTGTGTGTTTGTGTGTGTGTGTGTGTGTGTGTGTGTGTGCGTGTGTGTGTGCGTGTGCGTGTGTGTGTGCGTGTGTGTTAGAGAGAGAGAGAGATAGTTGCTTTGTATATGCACTGTTGGTGGTTGGTGTCACTCTTGAATGTTTTTTTTGTTTTTTTTTTTTTTTTTTTTTTTTGTTATCTGTTGATGAATAATTGATTGTAAAGCGCTTTGGGCTCATCTGAGGTAAAGCGCTATATAAATGTACTGTTATTATTATTATTATTATACTACAACACTCGTGAATACAATCAAGTACTTCAGATTTTGTACCCGTTTCAATATATTCCGATATTAAATGGTCATTAAACCCTAGAACACGCATATTAATACGAGGAGAAATTCCATGAGTGCCTATCCAAAGCACGGGAACAGAATTAAAAAGATAAAGTGGTCGCTGATTCTTCCGAGTCTCCATTTTAGACTCATTTATTTTTTATTAAATTAAATTATAGGAACTGTGTCTAGTGGGATTATCTGTAGTTCTTTAACAAATGCTCTTTGTGGTGTAGGTCGTGCCATATGGTTTGTTGTATCAGTTTCTCGTAAATAATACACGGGAGGATTCATTTCTATTACTCTTTTTATTTCGTACGGATCAATGCTCCATATTGGATCAGTTGCTCTTATGCGAGTGTCTCCTTCTGCTTCTCCGGGTGTATAAAGAAACCTAACTTTTACACCAAACGGTATCAGCTGTTTTGTAATTGAATGATCTTTTGGTAAGTCAATTGTTTTCTTAAGTATTGCTTTTACTGGTTTAAATCCGGTGACTTTGGATTCTTCGTTATTCATGACTCTCAGAACACTATTTAATCTTCTAACCCATTCAGTGTTTCTAGTTGAATCAAGGAGTTCTCTATGGTATTGATAAGAAAAAAGACGTTCGGCTAATTGTTTGTTAAATTTTGATTTCCAGGAATACCCCTTTTGATAGCAACTTTGTGTTTTAACAATAATTGATTGAATTGTCCTTTAAATTCTTTTCCTTCATCAACTTGAATTAAACGAGGATAGGTTAATGGGCCGCGTCTATAGATTTCTTGTAAAGCGACAGAGACTGAAGTAGCGCTTTTATCAGTTAATGGTTCAGCATCTTTATATCTTGAAGATAAATCGATGACTGTAAGCGCGTATTTAAATCTTTTTCTTCTGATTAAATCATGAGGGAGGTATAGAAGATCCATTTGATGAGTGTCATTTGGTGTTGAGTTAATGAAGTGTGGTCTTTTAATTCGTTTAGGTGCTGGTAGATAAATTTGCCATATAGCTTGTTTAGATAGCCATTCTTTCGCTGTTTGTTCAGTGACTCCTGCAGCTTGACTAAGTTTTTGAATAGCAGTTAAACCTTTCCAATAACCTTTCGGTGAATAATAAATTTTAGATAGTTTATCATTCATTTTAATACTACACGTTTTTTGCTATGAAATAAACAGCAGTCATACCAACTACAATAAATGCTATTTCCTGGAGTTTTTGTTTTTCGGATGGTTGGTAGAAGTCGCTTAGTTTCGGTGGTGGGAGCTGTTCTAGTTCTTCCCTCGTCACTAAATAATACTCTTTAATGGCGTCGTCAACATTCTTAAAAGTGTAGGCTGCATGGTGTTGTAGTTTTAATTTGTTATTAATGAAATCTAACTGAGCGAGTCTTTGTTTTTCATAGGCGTCTTGTGCTGCTGCTAATTGCTCCATAGCTCGATTATGTCTTTGTATTTCCTTGTTTGTTTCTAGCTTACTAATCATGTAATTACTGCCTGAAAAAGCAAGTGCGTTTACTACAGCACCGCCAAACATCATTGCGAGTGAAGCCATTTTATTTTACATATTTATATTTTCTGGAATTATTCCTTGTTTAACTAAAAAGTCTTTTGTTGCGATTGAAGCAGTAATTACAGCGATTAATTTACCGGAGTCCTCTATGTCTAGTTTTCCTAGGTCAGCTGCTTTCATTTTCAATAGTTTTTTAGCAATCATTGTATAGGCAACAGAAAGTCCACTAATCAGAGCAGATTGATACACAAGGTTAACGACAGTTTTTTCAGCACTCATTTTTTTACTTTTCAAAATAAAAATATAAATTGACTAAAAATGAATTGTGACGAACTACTATTAAATGCGCAGGAAGCAGTAATTTCTGATGAAGTGTTCGCAAGTGTTATGAATAAAAAGGAAAGGTTGTACTCTCTGGCAGCGTGTGGAAAAACGAAGCAATACTTAGGAACAGAATTTAGCATAGAACAGATTCAACAAATGTCCTGCTGATATCGAAAAGTACCACAACAGATATGAAGCACAATTAGGATCTAAAATGGTTAAAAGTTTGGGTCTATTAAATCTATTCATAAAGCTGCTCCATCTTACCTCTGTGACAATATTTCCATCTATACGCCAGCTCGCACCATACGTTCAGTTTCTGACCCTCTTTCTCTCCAGATCCCTAGGTATAAGCTTTCAACTGTTGGTCGGCGCTCTTTTGCTGTCTCAGGACCGACCTCCTGGAACAAACTTCCGCTCTCCCTCCGTCAGCGACCGACTCTCTCTGCTTTCAAAGCTAACCTCAAAACCCACCTGTTCCCCCGTCATTAAAGCTCCTCTCTCTTTATCTTCTCTCTCTTGCCATTAGGTCTGTTTCTGCTATATTCCATTTATGTTATCTGTGTGTGTTCGCGTTGTATTGCGTTTGTGTTTGAATGCGCTTTGAATGCTAACGTGTGTGTGCGCTTTGATTTGATTTATATCAAGATTCAGCACCGTATAAATACTGTATGTTGTTTTGTTGTTGTCAAACAGTGTTAGGCTTGTACTCTAAGTTAGTTATTCAGTTTCTTCCACTCAATTCAAGCCAAGATTTAATGTATGATTTAAATCAAGATCCTGTTTTAACAAAGTCATTAGAGTCTCTCGGTTGCAATCTTTATTAAAGGTTTGGCGGGCTTCTTTCGCCAGTTGTCATGGGATTAATTACTTTTAATCATATAGATTTTATTGCTATTAAAAATGAACGTGACAGAGAATCAGACGAATCAGACAACAAGCCCCAGTCTGACAGTAACCAAGGTGACGAAGAGCCCAGGGCGGGTTGAAGCAGGTAAAAGGTTGTCAGAGTGGAATCGGCAACAAAAAATGAATAAACAAGCAAAACAAAAACTGTTGTCAGATGAATCAACCATAACTGTAATTCCAGTTAAAAAAGAAGAGATCAAACAAAGCAGTACGAATTACGATGTTGTATTGCTTACTGTTGGTGGGGTTGCCGGTGTTGGTTATTTGTCTTATAAATTATATAAAACACACATGCAACCAAAGCCAGAAAAACGAGTAGAAGAACAAACAAAACAACCAGAAAAAGTAACAGACAAACAAGAAAAACAAAAACTTAAAAGCTCAAAACCTCAGAGCGATCCATTTTTAATGCAATGAAAACTTAATAAAAACTTGACAAGAACTTAAGTAAGTAACTTGATAAGAACTTGATAAGAACTTAATAAATACTTGAAAATGACTTAAAGATGACGAGAATGACTTGAAGATGACTTAGCAAGAACTTGTTTAATAACCTATATAAGAACTTAATAAGAACATGACAATAACTTGAGAATGACTTGAAGATGACTTGAAGATGACAATAAAACAAATAATAACTTCATTAAAAACTTAGTAATAACTTAACAAGATATTAAACAACTTGATAAAATAAATAAAAGTGAAGGAAAAAAGTTTAAAAAAAAAAGTTTATAAAAAAGAAGTTTAAAAATAGTGAAAGAATTTTTTGGGAATGTAAAGAATTCTATGCATTTTCTTCAAATCCGAAGAATTCTATGCATTTTTTTCAAATCTGAAGAATTCTATCAATTCCTCTCTTCACTATGCTTGACGTTATCGGTATTTCCCATTCTGCTATAATTAGATCATTACCCGCTATAGCAGTACTCCAGTAATTAGTTCTGGTCTTTGTAGTCAGAGCGTGGACGATACAGCATTAGACGCATCTAATCTCTTAATTACGGTAAAGCATGCATGGTAGTAGCAAAGATCCCTGAGAATAAGGCCGCTCGTTAGTTCTCACACACTTGACTAGCTACAAAAAGTATTTAAATCATTGATTCAAGCAACCCACTGACTTTTGAATTCAGTATTTCAGAATGGATTACTCAGAAGTGCAAAAAGAAGTAGATCAAATGAAAAAACAGTTACAACGAGTAAAAAACAAGAAACAAAACACTGTAGCTGCAATCGAAAGTCTACAAGAAAAACTAAGAAAAGAAGAACAAAAATTTAAAACATTTGAAGCACAAGAGAAGGACCTAAAAGAAAGAATAACATCTAGAAAAGAAACAATTAGGAAACAGCTTGCAGACTCGCAATAAAAGGTAGGTGATGTTTTTTGTTTTGTTTTTACTAAAGACAAAAACAGCTTTGATGAATGTTTAGATGAAAATGATGTGATTGAATCAAAAGAAGAGAGGAAGTTGATTAAACAAAAGCTAAGTAAACAAAAGTATTGTAAACTAGTATTAAAAACAGATTATCCTAGAGAGTACAAATGTTTGTGAAAATATTTACTGTTGGGTGGGGGTTTTTTCACCCTAAAAGTAGTGTTTTTTCCTCCGAATTGACAGAATAAAGGGGAGACGGATTTTTGCTTTTTTTTTGCCCCTTAAAGTAGTGTTTTTGTATCTAAAATGGGGTTTTAAAAAGTCTGAGCCAAAAGGAATATTTATACGTTTTTCGCCGTTTTTAAAAAATAAATAGGGAGTGAAACCGAAACCGAAACCGATACTAAGCTAAAGACCCCCTTCCCCTGAAAACGATTAAATCACGCCTTTTTGAGGGTTAAAAAACATAAGAAAAAAGGCGTGATTTTAGCCGTTTTTTAAATAAATAGAGGAGTGAAACCGAAACCGAAACCGATACTGAGCTAAAGACCCCCTTCCCCTGAAAACGATTAAATCACGCCTTTTTGAGGGTTAAAAAACATAAGAAAAAAGGCGTGATTTTAGCCGTTTTTTAATAATAGAGGAGTAAAACCGAAACCGAAACCGATACTGAGCTAATTAATTCCCCTGTTCTCTCCCTAGCAACTAGGCAGCCGAATAAAACATCGAGCTGCTGAAAACAAATGGAAAAAACAAAACCTTAGTGCCATATTGATGCTTACAGAGAAAGTTCCAACGAGGTGGTGAAGAGCAGAAGGAGACGTCGTTGGTGGAGGCAGAGGTAGAAGATAGTCGTGAAGAAGGGTGATCCTAAGTCCTCCTCAGACTCCAACGCAGGACATCGACCATGGAATGGGCGTCATGGGATGTCTGTCTATCTCTCGTACGGCGGCGCTGGCAAAAGGGGTCCAAAGTAACTGTGTCCACACCTCTGTCAGGAAGCCGCCGTACTGTGGTGTAGAGTTGCTGTCAGATCAAGAGCCCAGCGTAGCAAGCATCAGTTTGCAGTTCGCACCCTCTCGGCTCGGCTGTCAAGCGCAGAATGATGATGACGAGACCAGGAGATGAAGTAAGTGGCCAAGGCCAGTGGTCTATTTATAGTACGTCGATGGAGCCGATCCTGTCCCTGATCCCGTTACTTCCCATGACTCCAGTCCATAAACCTCTTCCGGGTCCCCCAGAACCAGCCAGCGTCTTCTTCAGCCACCTGCCATGCCTCACGTGAAGATGTCTCGAAGCGGCCGACTAATCAAGACACCACAAAAACTGAATTTATAAACTGTTATAATGACTAAATGAAAGAAAAGAAAGACTTTGAAGGCAAAGTTGCCTAACCAAATTAACTAGGAAAGTTTAAGTCAAAGTTTGTGTTATACTTAAAGACTAAAGATAAAAGTTTAAAGGTAAAGGACTTTTGAAAATCAAATACAATTTGGTATCAAGACTCTAAAGATGTTTCTTCACAGAAGGTTGAAGTAATTTGTTTTCGAAAGTAACTTTTGAATTGGGAAAGAAAGACCCTAAAGATGTTTATTTTCCAAGAGGGAGTTTAAGTTTTAAGTCAATAATTTAGGTTTTAACCTTTACCGTACTTCATGGGTCGTCTAAGACCCAGATACGCACAAATGATTTAATATCTCAGGAACTATTGGGACTATGATAATAACATTTTAGGTATTTTTTTAAAACATAGTTTGGCATATGTCAGCAAATTTTGGTGCCAATACAGTAAAAACTAAAGTAATAACTAGATACGTCATTTTAACATACTTCTATGTAACGCGGGTCACGGAGGACCCATACTTTAAAGAGCAGAAATATGTCACTGCAGTGCATTGAGTATGGGTCGTGGGAGACCCGCGCCATCTGGAGAAGTATAAACACATGGTGACTCTTTGACCAGTATGGGTCCTGGAGAACCCGCATCATCCGGAGAGGGATAAATACTGTTAAAATGCATGTAACAATCTGTGGGTACGAGGAGACCCGCATCATCTGGAGAAGTATAATCACAAGCAACCCCTGGTAAAGCATTGTAGTGGGAATTGTCCATCACATCTAAAGAAAGTGAGATGTGGCATAATGCATGTTGAGTTTGTATTGGATTCCGGTAATAATCATCTGGAGCTTGAGACCTGAAATGGCTGACAATGCGTGTTTGTGTGGGCCGAGAGTTTCGAATGTTTAGCCGTATAAAACATCAATGCAGCACAACACATAACACGATAACTACTACTACTACTACTACTACTACTTATTATTATTATTATTACTAGCGCAACACCGAGTCCCAGTAACGCCTAGTAACGGTAACGCCTAGTAAGGGTAACGCCAAGTACTGGTAACGCTGAGTACAGCAAATTTGAAGCGATTCGGTTAAGAAACGGCGGAGTCGTATAGCG
Source organism: Phymorhynchus buccinoides (assembly GCA_017654935.2). Classification (NCBI taxonomy): domain Eukaryota; kingdom Metazoa; phylum Mollusca; class Gastropoda; order Neogastropoda; family Raphitomidae; genus Phymorhynchus; species Phymorhynchus buccinoides. The sequence continues at coordinate 1,403,292 of JAGGCT020004101.1, forward strand.
CGCGCGTGTCTGAACCGATTCGCTTCCGGTTTGGCACAACGATAGTCCCCGTCCCCGGTCATCCCCGGCAATCGGCCCAGAAACACCGGAGGTACGGGCGCCGAAAGGCCGTCGGATGCGCGTTTCGCGCATTTGCCGAACCGCGCAAATGACACGGCCGCCTCAGTTGCCGTTGCCATCGCCCCGTTAGGGCTCACAGCAAATTTGAAGCGAATCGGTCGAAAAACGGCAGAGTTATAAGGCCCGTTTCGTGTTTCAGACAGACAGACAGACACACACACACACAGACAGTTGGCTTTTTACTATATGATTATATGCCTAATACAAGTATGCATTGCCACACAATTCGCAAGCATGAAATAACAGTATGTATTCACAACAACATACACACATAAACAAGACACACACACTCACACACTCACACACACACACACACACACACACACACACACACACACACACATTTAATGATTAATATAATATTAAGCTTGATCACGTCTTCTAATCAAATTTATACTGTGTGACAAACAAGGCAAACCTAATTATTTGATCTGTTGGTTTCTTGATCACATTCTTGTCAATTTTATTTATATCATGTTTCATATGATGTGGTTTATTGATCTGAATCATCATCTTGATCCTCTATCACACTGAAAATTAATCGAAGTATTAATGTGCCTGTGTATCTTATCTTGTTATATATAACAGACTTGAACGTTACAAAGGATTAATTTTGTCATGACGAAGGCTGAAAGGGAGTGAGTTCCAGAGTTGAGCAGCTGAAACGGAAAAATGCTCTGGAGCCATATTGTATCCGATGGTAAGAGGGAATTATGAAAAATACTATCATCAGAGGAAGACGAAGGCTACGGGCAGGAACGTAGATCTGGAAAAGGGTGCAAAGTTAAGTTGGTGAGTTTTTTGTAACGATTTTGTAGCAGAGGCAGGCAGATTTGAATTTGAATCAGTATTCGATTTTGAGCCAGTGTAGTTTCATTAAAAGATCTGATGTATGGTGCCGTTTTGGTACTCTGAATACAAGGCGCGCGGCAGAATTTTGAACACGTTGAAGAGGTTGGAGAGAGGTTGTAGGAAGGCCTAGGAGGAGGGCATTGCAATAATCTAATCTAGACAGAATACAGGAAGTGACAAGTGTCTTTGTGGCGTCTTCAGTCAGAAAGGGTTTAATTGAGCTAATGCGACGGATTTCAAGAAAGCAGGCTTGACATATTTTGGCAATGTGTTGTTTCAAAGATAGATCACAGTCAATATGAAGGCCGAGATCAGGAACGCACAACATAAACGTAATTTTGGTGGAACAAAGCTCTATAGAGGGCGGGAGATTTTGAGCATGATTTTGTCGAACAAACCGGATAGCCTCTGTTTTATCATCATTTAACTTTTGTTTGTTGGTTGACATCCAATGTTTGATGTCAGAAACACAGTCTTCAAGTGTTTGGACAAGTTGGTGGTAGTTTTCATGTATGTCAGAATGTTCGAACTGGGTGTCGTCAGCGAAAATTCCGTGCTGAACAGAATGCCTATTAATTATTTTGGACAATGGTTTGTGTACATGATAAAAAGTACAGGCCCAAGTACTGATCCCTGAGGAACGCCAAAGTCAAGAGACATTTTAGATGACTGCACATTTTCAATGAGAACAAATTGCTTTCTATTGGAGAGATATGATTTAAACCAATTTAGTATGGTGCCGCAGATGCCAAAATCAGTTCTTAAGCGTGTCAGTAGAATGTCATGGTCTATCGTGTCAAATGCTGCTGATAAATCAAGAAGAAGGAGAACAGATATTTTGTCGTCGTCAAGGGAAGTCAGAATGTCAGATAAGATACCAATAAGAGCTGCTTCAGTACTGTGTCCCGCACGGTAAGCAGATTGATGGGAACTGATAAAGTATTCTCAAAATACAAGCCAATAAACTTACATTTCATTTTGGACTTCAAGGCTGGCTGAGGAACGGCCTCAGTGGTAGTGGTCATCAACATCATGGTGGAACACACCAACAGTAGAATAATAACAGCCTTCATGCCCATGATTCTGTTTAACATAAATCATCGTCATCATCATCATCATCATCATCATCATCATAATCATCATCATTATCATCATCATCATCATCATCATCATCATCATCATCATCATCAACAACAGCATCGACAACAACAAAACAACAAAATCATCCTGCGGGACCACATTGGAACAGAAACATTACTTACAGCAAACAAAACAACTACACGACAAGTGCAAAGTGACGTTATTTTATTCACAAGAGACAAAACAAAAAAACTACTGGATATTTCGGTGAATGCGCCTTTATCAACACAGACAAACAATTAAAACAGCAAACATCAAATATAGCAAAAGGAACAAAAAGTAGGCAACAGAAGGAGCAAAAAACCATCAAGATCAAAATAAAAAAACAATACTTCCCCTCTACAGTCCAACGTGTAAATGATACAACAAAGTTAAAACCAAAGAGCAAGGCTGTGAACACAAATCAAGGGGGGGGGGGGGGGGGGGGGCGGGGGATTGAAGTGAGAGAGGTTGGGGACAGTGAGTACGCAATCAACAGATGGTAGAAGTTGGAAACAAGGGTCAGTTGTGTTTAAGGGGTGGGGAGGGGGAGGTTTGGTGAAGAGAACAAATCTCGTGCTAAAGTGAACACATGTAGCAAAAGCTGACCATTACATTTCAATTGAAAAATGAAAAGGACAGAGAGAGAAGGGGGGGGGGGGGGGGGGGGGGGGGGGGGGGTATGGAAATAGAAATAGAGGGGGGGGGGGGTTCGCCGCCTAGCGCATCAAACCCATGTCTGACCCCAAAGTGGGTTGCCCCACCCTGGCACCGAGGGGTGAGGGGGAAAACGGAAGTTATCCGAGAAAAAAACCCCTAGTCAGACACACTTGTCTAAAACATGAAAAATGTAAACAAATTTAAAGGAATAAAGGATTAAGGGGGAAAAGAACTCTCTGGGAGAAAAAAAACCCTGCGCAAGTGGTCAAAGACAAGTGCAACAAACCCCTCTCACATGCACACACAAACACATACACACACTCTCTACTCTCTCCCTCTCTCACACACAACCACACACTGGGACTAGAGGAATGCAAAATAAGCAATGGTATACATTGGAGTGTTTGGAAGGGAGGGGTGGGGAGGGGGTTATGGGAAGGAGGGGGTGGGTGGATATTGGGCGGTAGATATGGATAGGAATCAAATTGATCATTAGTGATTACAATCAAGTTTGTAAATTAATTGGGAATGCTGGGGTCCACGCCGGGGGAGGGGGCTTCGGGCAGTGGGGGGAACCTTCTTCGCTTAGCTGTGGCTATTGAACCCTACCACACTGCCCAGTATACAGGGGTCATTCCTTCGCTTAGCTGTGGCTATCAGACCCCTGTCCCCCCAACCCAGACGGGACACACAGGGAAATGGGGGGAAATGAAAACTAGACATTCCATTACAAGCAAGTTTGTAAAATAATTAGGAATACAGAGGTCCACACCGGGGGAGGGGGGCTTCGGGCAGTGGGGGGACCCTTCTTCACTCACTCCTTCACTTAGCTGTGGCTATTGGACCCCTGTCCCCCCAACCCAGGCGGGACACACAGGGAAGTGGGGGGGGGGGGGGGGGAGGGGGGAGGTGGGGGTTCAAGAACATGTTACGGCAACATTAAAATGACACAGAATAATATAATGAGGCTTAAGGTTTGTCATTCAGTCCATGAGGCTTTCTGGTGCCCAGTTTGTTGATGAGGTGTGATTCAATGTCCTTTCTGTTGTTTGTGTTTTTTTGTGAACAGGAGCCACATCCCTTTGACGCGTATGTCTGATGTGGAGTGGTCAGGCTGGTTGAAGTGGTGGGCTATAGGTTTGTCTCTCTGGTGCACGATGTCAGCTAAGTGTTCTTTGAAGCGGGTGGCAAGGGCTCGGCCAGTTTCACCAATGTACAGTTTGTTGCATTTGAGGCAATGAATGACGTACACAATGTTCTCAGTCTGACAGGTGAAGTGTTTGGTGATGTTGAATTTCGAAAGAGGTCCATGGACCTGTGTTGAAGTACAGATGAATGGGCACACTCTGCATTTGGGGTTTTGGCATGGAGAGGTTCCTGGAGCATGTTGGCTTCTCGGTTTCAATTTAGACCGAACCAGTAGGTCACGTAGATTGGTGTCACGTTTGTAGGTCACGAGGGGCGGTTGGTCGAAAATGTCCGCTACCTGTTCACGGGATTGTAGAAGTGACCAGTTGGAGATGAGGATGTTGCGCACACGATGAATGGATGGGTGACTACAATCATCATATGTCCCTTAAAAGTAACGACAATTGCCTGAAACTTTGCAGGAATAATGTATGTTATGTTCTTGTTATATAAAGCAAATAAACAAGATACAATCCCTTGCCATATCTTAACACAAGAGGAAACACATACCCTACCTGCCTCTAAAATCAATATTTTGACTACGAGCAGAGACTAAAATCATCATAAGTCCCTTAAAATTAAAGACAATTGCCTGAAACCTTTGCAGGAATAATATTTAGTATGTTCTTGTTCTATAGCACAAATAAAAAAGGTACAATCCCATGCCATTTTGTAACACAAGAGGAAAGACCTACCCTACCCCCCTCTACAAACAATATTTTGACTACAATCAGAGACTAAAATCATCATAAGTCCCTTAAAAGTAACGACAAGTGCCTGAAACTTTGCAGGAATAATGTATAGTTATGTTCTTGTTATATAAAGCAAATAAACAAGATACAATCCCATGCCATATTTTAACACAAGAGGAAACACCTACCCTACCCCCCTCTAAAATCAATATTTTGACTACGAGCAGAGACTAAAATAATCACAAGTCCCTTAAAAGTATCGACAATTGTTTGAAACTTTACAGGAATAATGTTTGTTATGTTCTTTTTATATGCAACAAATAAACAAGATACAATTCCTTGCCATTTTTGAAATCAAAAGGACATGC
>JAGGCT020004101.1:1413290-1419647 GCA_017654935.2 Phymorhynchus buccinoides
GAAGCGATACGCCGGGCCAAACTGGCCCAGGAAAGTGAAATTTCGAAAAAAACAAAAAAAACCACCTTCTCCCCGTTCACATACAGTAGACCCTCTCTGGCAACAGGAGGACAGACAAAAGCCAAGCTATTCAAATGCAGTCAAAAATCAAAACTTCAAACTTCCAGCAACAGCTTTAAGTCAGATTCATACCCAACAACCCACAAACCAATCTCTTCATACTCCAACTAATATTACAGAGACACCAGAAAACTCCAAAGAAAAACAGCACACAAAACCCAAAACAACCCCCAAACTCAAACCTAAGAGACACCGTATTCTGAGCTCACAGGAGAGGGTACTCCGGAAAAAAGCCGAGTCGGCCAAGGCCGCCCTCCGTGAACAAATGACTAATCATAAGATCGAGGAATTAATTTCCAAACAAATGGCCAAATTTACAACTGGCATCATGACACAAGTCACAACATATATGGATAAAATACTGACAAACTTCACAGACAAACTGACAAAACACATACAAATAGAAAACCAAACTAGCCTGACCCCCACTTCCCCCCCTTCAACACAAGATACCACTTTAACAGATAATATCCATTCTAACGTTCAATCAACCTCAAACCAAACATCGACTGAGTCCATGGTGACCCAGATCTTAACACAATTTGCTAAAGCGAGAACCACGCAGAAACCCAGCCTCTTGCTAGACGGTATTCTCTCCCTTTTCCCCCCCTCCAGCGGCCAGCCGTCGGTGGGCTCGAAATCCAATTTACTTAGATTGGCAGAGCTCGCCTGCTGCTCGGCGGGAGGGGAGGTGACCCGTCAAAAGAGAGTTGGCTCACAATCAATAAAAAGATAGCAGTGGCGGCCCGCTCACACTACATTTAATTAAAGTTAATTAACAACCTGTAATCTCACAACTCCTTACCCGTAAGGTTAAAAAGCAAACTAAACATTTTACAATGGAATTGCCGTGCCATTAAAAGAACAGGCGATCATTTAATTCATTACTTATCAACAAACCCCAACACATATCATTTTATTTGTTTACAATCTTTAAATATAAATTACGCTAACTTGCCCCGCATCCAGGGCTACCAATATCCACCTTCAGTTAGCAACACAACAAACAAAGTATATACAGCCACATACATACACCTAAATATGCAATACACTAATATAAATTCCCCAGAAGAAAATATAACAGGTATACGGTATTCTAATAATATCCAAACAAAAATTAATGGTAAAACTACTAACATTCTAAATTTGTACTATCCCAAGGGATATAATTCAGCAGAAACTTCTAATTGGCTTCCCTCCCTTTCAGACACAGTCTCCTGGGTAGTGGTGGGCGACTTTAACGCTCACCACCCTACCTGGGAGGACTTCGGTTCTTCACCTAGTGGCGGGGGGGGGGATGTTAATTCAACAAATAAATGAATCTCATTTAATTCTTCTAAATGACGGATCGTCCACTCGATTTCCAGATTCAAACAAACATAAACCAACAGCTATTGATTTAACATTGGTTAGCCCAGATTTAGTGGTTAACCATGAGTGGTATCCGTTGTCTGATACCTTGTTATCAGACCACAAACCAATTTTTATTACCTTTAACATTCAAGTGCCAACATCTACTCATCCTCATCAAAATAAATTTAATTATGACAAAGCTAACTGGACCTTATTCCAGTCCATCATTAGTAAATATAATAAAGATGATATTTTTGACCCAGATTTAGAAACTAATTATGAGAATATAAGAACTACTATTCTAAAAACATGCCATCTTTCTATTCCATCAATTACACAGACCACAAAAACTCGTCCATCAGCAAAACCGTGGTGGAACGAGACAGTCTGTGAGGCTATAAAAAAGAAAAAAAGAGCATGTAACTTTTTCGATTGCCATCCCACCCCGCCCAATCACACCTCCAAAGTTGACGCGGAAGTACTTTGTGAGGAAGTTATTAATGTTGCAAAACGTGATTATTTCAATAAAGAAGACATAATTGATTATAAGGATCTAGGCAAAGCCTGGAAGAAAATAAATAAAATAAATAATAGAGGTAAAGTATGGGAGCCCAGAGTGACACAAAATAATATAATTACTGCTACAAATTCTCAAACAGCAGAAGTTTTGGCTGACACATTTGCAGAAGCATGCCAGACTAAATATTTATCTTTAGAAGAACAGAACCGACGGAACGAAAAATCTTACACACAAAAGTCTTCAAATAACTCTCACTATATCAATGCCCCTCTCAAATTGACCGAGCTTGCTGGGTCCCTAAATCAAATTAGAAAAACCAACAAAGCCACGGGAGGTGATCCTATCTCCTACAAGTTAATTAAAAAATTTCCCCCTTCTTTTCACGAGATTTTACTTCAATTCTACGCCAGATGTTGGGAGGGTGGGGAGGTGCCATGTGCATGGAGAGAGGCACAGGTGGTAGGGGTCCTTAAGCCAGGAAAACCGGCCAGGGACCCCAAAAGTTACCGCCCCATCTCCCTCACCCCACACATTGGCAAATTATACGAGAGAATCGTAAAAAAATAGACTAGAATATTTTCTAGAAAAAAATAATATAATTCCCACCATACAGGCAGGTTTCCGTAAACACAGGTCCTGCATGGAACAAATCGTTAGACTGACCTCCCATGTCAGAAAAGCCCTAGCAAGAAAAAGGAAAGTCTTCGCCACCTTTTTCGACATTAAAGGGGCATACGACTCCGTCTGGCATGGAAGGCTCATAGAAAAAAATCAGCAAGCTCGGCATTGAGGGCAACACATACAATTTCATACTATACCTTTCTACAGAATCGAAGTTTCAGAGTTAGGGTGGGCCAGTCACTCTCAGCAAACCATCATATGGATATGGGAGTTCCCCAGGGCAGTATAATAGCACCGATTTTATTCAACATTATGGTCCATGACATATCTCAAATTAAATTTGAAGGTTGTCGCATATCCATGTATGCAGACGACATAGCTATCTGGTCGTTACCTACAGCAAGAGGGGTAAAAACTACCCTTGACCCCGAACTAGGTGTACATCAGCATAACACCAATTTTAATGGTTTTTCCATTTCGCCACAAAAGTGCGAATTCATGGTTTTTTCAGCTGGACATATCAAAAATGACAATTTCAAAATTCAAATTCTAGATCAAATAAAAAACCCATCCCCCCATGTGAAATTTTTAGGTGTCCACCTATCAAGAGATCTGTCATGGACCCAACATATTACACACTTAGTTAATAAATCAACAAAGGCCCTTAACTTTATTAAAGTAATAACAAGACAGAAATGGGCTAAAGATCCTAAATTTATAATATATTTGGTCAGGACCCTGGTCCGTAGTCGTCTTACATACGGCATGGAAACATTCTATAACTTGACCAGATCCAATTTAAAAGCAATACAAACAATAGAACTTAAAGCCCTTAAGACTGCCCTGGGCCTCCCATCCTTCGCGGTTAACTATTTGGTTTATAGAGATGTGGGCTGGCTCCCCTTACATCACTTAATTAAACTAAACTGTGCGACCTTTTTGTCGAGATTACACAGTACCAACAACTTGACTAAAGAAGACTTTTATACACAATTCTCTGACCCATATTTTGCAACATCAAATAAAACAAATAAAAAATATATTAATATTTATGACTACTCAGAAAGCCTCTTTACAAACTCTGACATATCTATAGAAAAAATAGTATTTTACCCTAAGCATATAGTGCCACAGTGGGACTGGGATCCTCCAGAATATGATACTTTCTTACATCAGGAGTTTAATAAAGAAGAAAACATAAATCAACTCACAGTAGCTGCCAAACAAAAAATTTATAATTTCAAACATCAACTTAGTATCTTTACAGACGGTTCAAAAATTACTCAAAAACAGATAGGATGCGCTTTTGCAATACCTAGTTTAAAAATCTTTAAAAACTTCCAACTTAATCATAATATTTCAATTTTTTCTGCGGAACTGTGGGCTATTTTAGAAGCCCTTTCATATATTAATTATTTACCCAACCCTCCATTCCAAATCGCTATTTTTTCTGATTCACTTTCCTCTATTCTAGCAATGCAAGGGGAGAGTCATAACCGGTTAGAAATTAAGAATGAAATAAAAAAATTAATTCATCACATACAGCTAAAAGGGACCAAGGTCACCTTAATATGGATCCCCTCCCACTGTGGCCTTATGGGAAATGAACTCGCAGACCGAGAGGCAAAAAGTGCAGCCACCCATACGTCTGGTACACCAGTAGACATAGGTCTGTCACTTGGCGAAGCAAAATCTTTACTAAAAAAAGCGTCATTTCAGGAGTGGGCGAAGGAATTTGAGATATATGCTAAAGCCCACTCCTGGGATCATAATTTAGTTCAGGGGGGACTTTTCCTCACCGTTCCATATCATATACTAAAATTAATTTTCCGTTTAAGAACTAAGTCACACTTTTGTAAATTCCAACACATTACATGTGAATGCAACATACAACTTAATTTAGATCACCTTTTCACACCTTGTGTCTATATCCAAAAGGACTTCACTAAACTTTTTAATAAATTAAAAGCAGCAAACATATCTTTTACACAAAAAACTTTATTGTCATACGGTGAGAAGGAATAGTCCCCCCTGGTATGGTTCGCAGAAGCCATACGCCATTCCACGTTCAAAGAACATTTCTAATAAATTTAGAGAGAGAGAGAAAAATAGAGATTTAAACGCCTTCTGGGTCAAAAGACCATTTGGGGCATTTAGAATTATAAAGATCCTAGAAAAGAAGTGGATTTTGAGTTGATAAGATATGGATTTTGAAAGGATAAGTTATTTATTATAACAAAGTTTATAGAAGTTTTTAATAGCGACAAGTTTTAGAGTATAAAATTTATGTTTGTAATAAAATATTTTATTTGTAAAAGATATTTAGCTGTTTGCTATTTTAAGTCTGGCAGATTGGAGGAGGTCTGATTAAAAAAACCCAGGGCTACAGTTAAAAATTCATGCATTTTAGGCTCAACTGAGCAATTAGTGTAAAAATCCGTGTTGTGCTCTAAAGAGCTTTATTGTTAAAAATAAAATTAGAAAAAAGAGGATTTTTGTGTATAAGGCATAAGCCTATATACAGTTATATAAGGAATTATCTCCGTTTAAAAGATTATTTAAAAACCAAGAAGGTATTATTATGTACATCTTTATTATATACACAACTTTTACATACAAACTGTTTAGTCATTTCCCAAATTAGGGATATGTGTATGACTTTTCCTTTATATGAAGTCTTTGATCTATTAATCTTGTCTTTAAAAGCATAACATAGTATACTTAAAGTATTTATAAGTTGTGAGATTTATTATATTTTAAAAAGTTAATATTAAAGGAGCGTACATTATTATTATATGCATAACATTTACATACAAGTTTTTTAGTGCGGTCCTAATATCCGGTCTAAATGACTCTGTACTTTAGGACATAATGTACGTAATCTAAAAATGTTTATGTTAGGATTTATGTCCATAGTGGTATTCTTATGATAAAAATAGGTTTAAAATTTTTATAAAAAGTCAATTTATAAGCAACAAGATAATTTACAAGAGTTACAATTAAAATTTAGTTTATTTATATGTCATAAGGTCATAGTCTGACCATTGGTGATAGGTCTATTTAGATGAGCAAGTTCAGTCTCAGTCCGGGTATTATCATTTTACATTTTAAGTATTTTGTAAGTGGGGGAACATACTGCCAGAGGCCTCCAACACTGTAATAAGTTAAGTAATTTTGTTAGTTCCAACTGATCCCAAGGGGAGGTAGCAACAAAAACTCTCCCGCCCTTGATAGCATGATGGAGTCCAAGAGGGTCTCAAACTTTTAGTTAAATTGATGGTGATGGTTAGTAAGATAAGGATAGTGAGCACGGGGGAGTTAACGACTCCTGCATGTTCCGGGACGGAGGGAGGGAGGGAGAGGGACCCCTCCTCTCCGCCGGGGGAGCAGCGGCAGGCCACCGCATGGGCAATCCCAAAAAGGGGGGGGGAGCACGAGCGCAAAAGAGCAACGGTTACGATAGAGAACCCCGCCCACCCCTGCGCGGACCGGACACCTCGCCTGTGGGGAGAAGGCACTTTAAAAACGGGTGGGATCAACAGAGCCACTTAGCCCCAAGCGGCATATTTAGTAAAAAAGGGAAAGAAGAGGGGGAGGAAGGGAAAGGAATACAGCGGTGCCGGCGCGGGCCCCCCGGGGGGACTCCATCCCTATTATAAAAGAAAAATTTAGTTAGATTATACCCAAGTAGTTAAGTGACGAATGGCACCAATTGTTTCGCCAGCAGATGATTGGTAAACCAA
>JAGGCT020004101.1:1420147-1450147 GCA_017654935.2 Phymorhynchus buccinoides
TTTCCTGGGGGTGGTCAGCTCTACGGAGAGGAGAGGGGAAAAATGGGGGACACTCCTGTTTCCATAGGGCTCTCTGGGGGGATGCGTCAGCTCTACTGGAGGAGAGGGGAAAATGGGGAATCACTCCTGTTTTCGAAAGGGGCTCTCGGGTGGCTGGTCAGCTCTACGGGAGGAAGGGAAGCATGGGGGTCACTCCTGTTTCGAAGGCTCTCTGTGGGGGCTGGGTCAGCTCTACTGGAGGAGAGGGAAGCATGGGGGTCACTCCTGTTTTGAAGGGCTATCTGGGGGCTGGTCAGCTCTTACTGGAGGATCAGGGCAAGCATGGGGGTCACTGCTGTTTCAGGAAGACCTCTTGAGAGAGAGGGGGAGAGAGAATAGAGAGAGAGAGAGTGAGAGAGAGCCTGAGAGAGAGAGAGAGAGTAGAGATGGAAAGTAGAAGAGGAGCCCGAGAGATCAGATGAGAGAGAGGACTGAGAGGTGTGAGAGAGAGAGGAGAGAGAGAGAGAGAGAGAGAGGAGAGAGAGAGAGAGAGAGAGAGAGAGAGAGAGAGAGAGAGACTTTGAAATCAATGTTCCTAGGTTCCGTAAGTCTGATATATCTGCTTAGTCATAATGTCCATAGGCACAGGTGTTTCCATAGGCATTAGTGGCCTGTGTTTAACTGTCCGTAGGCAAACTATCAGGTAGGCAAACTGTCCGGTAGGCAAACTATGCGGTAGGCAAACTTTCCGGGGTACACACACACCACACACCCACATCACACACACACACACACACACACACACACACACACAACACACACACACTCTCTCTACGTCTCTCTCTCCTCCTCTACCTCTCTGCTCTCTCTCTCTCTCCCTCTGCTATCTCTCCTCATCTCTCTCTCACTACACTCACAAACGCATTGTAAGCCATTCGCTGGTTTCAAAATCATGCTTTAATTATGATAAAAAATGAAAACATATCCATTCATTTCGAAAATCCATATTCGATTACAATGAACACGTAAAATGCAATCAAATTAGGAACAGTCTAATAAATAAAAACATTAAGCCTTTTTCTGGGCCCCCAAACTCGTTCCATCGCAGAGGTGCAAAATGAAAACAATCGCTCACTTGCTGAACTGTACCTTAAGGCATAGCGCCTAACGAAAATCAATAATTCAACATGTAGACAAAGGGGATTGTTTTATCGTGATCAGTATTGCAGAGGCGTGCTACGATCTTTAAAAGTGGTCATACTCTAAGAGGGTGGGGTGGAGTGGGAGAGGATTGGACAAAAAGTAACAAGAGAAAAAGTAACGCAACGAATGTAACAGAATTGTAAAGGTTTTAAAAAAAACCACCAATTGGTTTGGAGAGAAAATACATTTCAAGGGTCTACAGTACACTCTTTTGCAAGTCATGGACTGACAAATGGCGTCATTGATGACAAAAACGGTAGAATTAAAGATCCCATAGTTAAAAAAAAAGTAATCAAAAGAGAAATCAAACACACACACACACACACACACACACACTAAAAACAAAACACAACAAAAACAAGAAGAAGAAGAACAACAACAACAACAGCCAACACACACACACCACACCACACCACCACCACCACCACCACCACAACCCAACAACAACAACAACAACAACAACAACACACAACACACACACACACACACACACCACACACACACAAACTATTTTCTTTGCCCACAAATCCATTTTGTTTTGTTCTTTCTCCCTTCTACCCATCACGGTCATACATCTCTTTCTCTCCCACACTCACACACACGCACGCACGCACACACACACATACACACACAAACAACACACACACACACACACACACACACACACAACACACACACACACACACACACACACACACACAAACACACACTCACACGACACTCTTTTTTCCCTCTCATTTTAATTCAATATTGGTTTATACATGCTACTGTTTTGTTTTTGTTTAATTAATGTAATTTATTTAAGTCTAATATCACCATTGTTGTGAACAGACTTTAAATTAAAACAATCAAATCAAATCAAATCACGTAAAACTAAAGAAAACGAACACGCACGCACGCACACACAACACAGAGAGAGAACAACAACAACAACACAACAACACAACAAACAACAACAACAACATAACACAACAACATGCGCGCGCGTAAAACTAAAGAACCGACACACACACAAATAGAGAAAGAGAGAACGATCTGATTTTGCAATGTATACTGGCACTATGCACTGACATGAAATTGAGATTTTTAAAAGTGTTGTAATAGACTGTCATGATGGTTGACACCGTTGGCCTCTACATTGAATAATTGTTATTTTCTTGCTTTGATCTGTAAATGTTGATTAAGTTGTCCTGTTGTTATCTATCTCTAATTTATTTACCTTGCTCATCATGGGTAGGAAAAAGGGTTGGGGTGGAGGATACTTTTGTTTTACACACTTCATGTTTCCAGTATGATCATGTATACTCTTACATGTTACTCTGATATCACCTTACTCTTCACTCTTTCATATCCCACAATCATTCAACAAATTAACATAGTTTGAATATGGATTTTGTGTGTGTGGAAAGACGTTAAATTGAAGAACACACACTTTTGATTATTTATCTCTCGTCGCATTTCAATGAAACTGTCTGTACGTCTGTCTTTTTCTCCGTTAGTATTTGAGCCAATCTCTCTCAGTATTTGAGCCATCCTCTCTCTCGCTCTGTGTTCCTCTACCCTTTCCTTTTATATGTAATTAGGGATATCATTAGGGAGGCAGACACACACAGACAGTCAGACCGACACACATACACACGCGCGCGCACGCACGCACACAGAGAGAGAGAGAGAGAACAAGAACAAGAACAAGAACAAGAGAGAGAGAGAGATGAGAGAGAGAGACGAAGAGAGAGAGAGAGATACAGGAGAGAGAGAGAGAGAGAGAGAGAGGAGTCGAGAGAGAGAGAGAGAGAGAGAGAAGAGAGAGAGACAGACAAAGACAGACAGACAGAGGACAGTGCTTTTTCGACCTCGTCAACTAGTTGAATTTTTCTTTTTAAAGACAACGCCTGTCTTTTCCGTCCTCCATGGCCGTCCATTTTCTCTTGTAATTGGTAATAAGTTTCGTCTTTTCTTTTAAAGAAAGTCCATAGGCACATTACCAAACATTCAAGGTTGGCAAAGGCATAAATTACGCATTCTTGCTAACAAGAATGAGGGGAAAGAAACATGTTTTTGAGTGCCTTTAAATTTCGTTGATGAAGGTGTGACGTATATTACATTGATGACGTATTTACAAAGGTCACGAAGAGGACAACTTTTTTTTTTTAATATTGTAACGAGGAGGAACCTAAAACCACAAATGACTTTACCCCCCGAAAGGATCTTTTTTTTTATTTTAATTATAACCCAGTTGTTAACTATGGGTGGGTGGGGGGAGTGGTGAGATTGTGACGCATACATTGGTGACGTATTTACAAAGGTCACGAAGAGGACTTTTTTTTTAATTGTAACCGAGGAGCCAGTCCTGTGGGGAACCAAAAGTGACTTTACTATAGCAGTTTTTTTTAATTATAACCGAGTTGATACTATCCAGGACTATTTAGTAATAAAACAGTAGACCTTTGGCCCTTTCATTGGGAACCAGTGATTTCCTTTACTATAACCGAAATTTCTTAATAACCGAGTTTACTATAAACGGGGAGTACTGTATTATAAATTTCTGATGTGTAGCCCTTAAGGAGATACACATTAACTGTGTTTGTATGTTTTTGATGTAATTTAATTTGAATCGAGTTACTGTATTGAATGAGGGGAATATTTGGGATGGGGAGGGAATTTTAGTATATTTAATAGTTAGATTAACATAGGTAAGTGTATACATTTTTCCATCGTGATTACTAATCTCAGGGGGAAAGTAAAATCCTTCTATTTTGGGGATATCACGGTATTTAACATTGGGGGATTGAATACATATTACATGGTATTGAAAAGTGGAGGTGGCTAAGAAATCAATTAGGTGGTCTAGATTTTTCTTAAGTGAACGTGCGTTCCATTGTAATAAATTGAGTCCTGCGCCTGTAACATTTAAGAAAGAGTTATATACAAATGTGAAGTTAAAATTTTGGTTAAAAGTTGTTTAAAACTAGAGTGTTCCTCCTCACGTTGGGGGGGGGGGGGGGGGGGGGGGGATACCCGACAGTGACTTCGATTTCCTAGCTGGAGTGCTCGAGATGCCACACATTTTTTCTACTGTGTTCCATAGTATTCTGCCTCTATTGACTGGAATAGGAGTCGTTTGTCCTACTAGTGGAAACAGTGATGTCAGACTTTCGATAATGAGTTGGGGTTTAGCTGTCTCTCTAGCTTTTTCAAAGCCTGTCAAAAAGCTTGCCAGCTAGAACGCCTAGTTTTTTTGTTTGTTTTTGTTGTTGTTAGTTTTACGTCCTCTCGGAAAGTTCCATGTGGGACATTTCTTTTTATAAAGTTAAAGTTTTTATTTTAATGCAGTTAAAGAAAAAGAGGTTATTTATTTTGTACTTTTAGTTTAGAGTATTTTTTATAAATAATTTATTGAGTTCCACCATGTCTGGTCTGGCCTGCGGTTAAAAGAGTTTGTTGGGATAAAATACTTTATTTTAAAAGAAATTTTCCTAAGCTAACTTAGGGGGATAAGTTGAGATTAAAATTTCAGGACCACCCTTTTTTTTTTTTAAGAACAACAACAACAAAAAGTTTAAAACTTCAAAGAAGGTCTATGAAAAAAATATTTACATTGTGTTTACAAAACACAATTCCTTTTTATTTTTAAAAGATATTTATTGTAACCAATGTTACACTCCTATAAAGGCCGAAGCCATAGAACAAGGTTATTATTTGAGTAAAAAGTGACTGGTCCCCACTGAACCAATTTAAAAGATGCTATCTTATATTCCTGGACTGTCGGCCCACAGAGCCTAATGGCCCAGCCCAGGAAATTTTTGTTTAAAAAATGGGGTTATTGTACACGGGAGATTTTTATTTGGCCGAGAGGGGAAGAGGGGCGGGGGGACAAAGTCCCTCCCGCCCCCCATCCCCCCCAAGCTGAGATCCGGTGGGGATTAGGTGCTATTTATAAACAGAGTCACCTATAAAACATTAATTTAAAAGAGAGCATACGACTCACTCAATATCCCACCAAGGGGAGGGAGGGAGAGGGACCCCTCCTCCTTAGGTAGGGCAGAGGGGTGGCGTAGTCAGGGACCTTAAGCGGGGGGACCCTAGGCTATCCCAATAAATTTATATGGGCAGCGTGACTACTACGTAGCGGTTTTACCATAAAATATTTATACTGGTGGCGTTTGCACACCTTAAAACTGGTTAAGAGATTTAAAACAGATGGCCAAAGGATGCCTTGGAGAGGTCCTCGATTAACCACAGCAGAGGGGCCCATCCCTCAGAATTGTTATTTAAAATATATTTCTCTTGAAACGGAACCTTAAGAGTGCCTGCTCTCTGCAAGCACTCCCCCAGCTCCGCCTCAATAAAACTACATGAGTTGAATAAGTGTTTTATATCTATAATTTGTCCGCAAAGACAGTGTCTAGGGTTGTATTTGGAGAGAATTGCGTTTGTTCTTAGTCTAAAGATGGTAGATTGTACTGGGAAAGGGACGTTAAGGAATAATCCTTTCTTAACGATGTTAAAATCTACCTTTGGAGACAGCATACGTTTTTAGTTGTTCTTTCCATTCTTTTGAAGTTGCAAGTTTCAGTTGGGTTTTAATTTCTTCTGTGGATAGTTTAATATTTATGATGGGACCGTCCTTATTTTGTGCTGCTGCCTTGGCCTCGCGGTCAGCGAGGTCATTACCGTAGACCCCTGCATGTGAGGGAATCCACGACAGCAACATCTCTATTCCTTTTAACTTCAGTTGATGGATTATGAGTCTTATTTCATTAATGATGTCTAGTCTTTTATTAGTATTGCCCTCAAGGGCCTTTATAGAGGATAAAGAGTCTGTGAACAAGACTACACTTCTTGGATAATTTGGTAGGTTGTTTAGATAGTGACAGGACTCCAGTATGGCCCAGAGCTCTGCACTAAAAATTGATGTGTTCTTATTTAATTTATAACGTTTTGAAATCTTTAGAGATGGGATTGTAAAAGCGCATCCTGTGCAGCCATTTATTTTAGAACCGTCTGTGAAAATTTGTAAGTGATTTTTGAAACTATAAATTTGTTCTTTTGCTGCTGCTGAAATAAGGTTAGGATTGTTATGTTTAGAATATTTAAGATGCAAAGAGGTATCGTACGTGGGGGACTCTAGTTCCCACTGTGGGAATACTTGCTGGGACTGGTCCGTCACCTCCTCCACTGTAACCCCTGCATCCTTAAATAGTGTGTTCGTATAGTCGAAAAGGTCGACTACCTTAGAATATTGAGTTTTGTTTTTGTCCAATTTTAATCTACCTTGGACTATGCTGGAAGTTTCTTTGTAATCCGCATAAAACTCTTCTGCGGAGCCCTGTTTATTAGAGTATAGTCTTGTTAGGGTGCAAGCACAATATAATTTCATGAATTTATCTAAGGGCAGCCAGTCTACATCCCTATAGACTAGCTTATTATTGGCATACCGGGGGATACCCATGGCCATTTTGAGAGCTCTTGTTTCTACTGCTTGTATCTTTTTGAAGAATGTTTTGGGCATGGAGTAAAAAACCTCCATACCAAAAGTCAGTCGGCCGCGAACTAACGCTCTGGTTAGGTAAGTTAATAGTCTGGCATCCTTGGCCCATGGTTCTTTGGAGATGATCTTAATAAAGTTTAGGGCTCTCGATGCTTTTTTGACTAGGTGCTGGGCGTGTGCACCCCAAGATAATGTGGGGGTTAGTACAATACCTAAGAAGGTGGCCTGTGGACTGGGGGTAACCTTAGTTCCCAATATGTCTAGAGAGACGTTGGTTTTAATGTTTTGACTTGTAAATATCATGAACTGGCATTTGTTTAGAGATAGTGCAAAGCCGTTCACTCTTAAGTAGGTGGCTATAGCTGTAGTGTATTGTTGGTGTTGTTTAAAGATTTTGTCATTTTTTAGAGAGTTTGTTTGTCTAGGCGTTTGTGTCCAGATTGCTATATCATCAGCGTACATGGAAATACTTGTTCCCTTAAGGGGAATCGACTTCATATCATGCAGCATGACGTTAAAAAGAGTAGGTGCAATTATGCTTCCCTGAGGGACTCCCATGTCGATCGTGTGGGTCCTGGACAGTGCCTGGCCTACCTTGACTGTGATAGTACGGTTTTGGAGGAAGGAACTGATAAAATTGAATAGATTCCCCTCTATGCCGAGTTCGCTAACTTTTTGAAGCAGTTTCTCATGCCAGACGGAGTCATAGGCTCCCTTAATGTCAAAGAAGGTCGCTAGGACTCTTTTTCTTCTACTAAATGCTTTTCTGACATGAGACGTTAGCTTGCATACTTGTTCCATGCAGCTTCGATGTTTCCTGAAGCCTGCCTGGAATGAGGGTAACGTGTTATTTTTTTGTAGAAAATATTCTAATCGTTTTCTAACGATTCTCTCGTACACCTTACCCAGGTGAGGGGTGAGGGAGATAGGACGAAAGCTCTTGGGATCCTGTTTTGGTTTCCCAGGTTTCAGGATCCCAATCACCTGTGCGTCCCTCCACGCTTGTGGGACCTCTCCCTCCTCCCAACACCTGGAGTAGAAGTGTAGGAGGATATTTAAAAATGATTGGGGTAATTTTTTAATAAGCTGGTAGGAGATGGGATCCCCTCCTGTAGCTTTATTTACTTTCCTTATTGAACGTAGGGACATAGCGAGCTCGGCATAATTGAGGGGAGCATTTATAACATGTGAATTATTTGTGGACTTATTAGGTTTTAGTATTTGTTTCCTTCGTACCTGTTCTGAAATGGGAAGGGTGTTTGTTTGGCTACTTTTGGAAAAGTTATCTGCTAAAGCTTCCGCTGTTTCTTTGTTTGATGTTGTTAATTTACCATTAGTTTGGACTCTAATTTGAGTGGGAATGCCTCCTCTACGTAGCTTTTTGAGTCTTTTCCAGGCATTCCCTAAATCTCTAAAATTTGTGATTTTGATCTTATAAAAGTATTCTAATTTAGCTTTAGCAACCATTTTTTTACTGTACGATTCGGCTTCTTTTTTTAGAGTGAAATTTTCTATTGTTGGGAATTTATTGAAGGTGTTACTAACATTATGTTTAGTTTTAACTGCAGCAGCACATTCTTCATTCCACCAGGGTTTGTTTTTTGTGGGGCAATACCCCTCCCCCTGCTTTTTGGTGGTCGGAATGGCTGTATTACCTGCCTTAAGAATAGTATTGCGTATGTTATTGTAATAAGTTTCTAAATTGTCATCTTGTAAGTTTAATATTGTATTTGTAGTAAGTTGTGATTGAAAGAGTTCCCAGTTAGCTTTTTCATAGATATATTTAGGGATATGTTCTTCTTCTGGTGGATCTGGAGTACTATTTAAAATGATAGATATAGGTTTATGATCAGACCCTAAGGGGTCCGCCAATGGTGTCCATGTATAGTTTCTTTCCAACACAGGACTTATCAGTGTTAGGTCTATAGCTGTTAATCTGTGGCCAGGCACGTCAGGATATCTAGTGGGAGACCCATCATTTACCAGGATTAAGTCTGAATTATTTATTTCATCGAGTAGTTTGGATGCCCCTGCACTGGTAACCTTACACCCAGCTTCCCAGAGGGGGTGGTGAGTGTTAAAATCTCCTACGATTATCCAGTTTTCGGAGGGGGTGAGGGAGCTTAACCAGTTTGAAGTAGGAGTCCTCTCATATGGCTGTGGAAAGTAAATATTTAGTATGTTAGTCTTTTTATCATTTAATGAAATTTGAATACTATTGGAATATATTAGTGATAGGATGTCTTCAGTAGGAGGGGTAGTTTTTTGGTAATATATATTGGAACGGACGTAAGTGGCGGTTTTAATACGTCCTCTCAGACTGTTAGCTGTTGGTGGAAATTGGAAGCCTTCTATCTTTGGAAGGCCTGAGTATTCGATATTTAGAGATTGTAAACAAAGAATTTGATATTGTGTGGGATTAGTGGCTAAGAAATTTACTAGGAAGTCTTGTTACTATTTATTGATCGGCAGTTCCATTGTAGAATACTAAAGGGGGTGTTATTGGACCCCATGTTCGGGGTCCCGGAAATTGACTTGTTCTGGTAATTTGTTTGATTTGTTTTTAAGGACGGTCTGTTCTACTTGTAGTTGATGGTGTAAGTCTGTTTCTGCCTCTACCAATAGGACTATTCTCGCAGACCAAATTGGCCAGACTGAGTAAACTAGTGTCTTTGGAAAGGGTTGATGGGGGTGTGCCCGCCCCTACAGGGAAGAGGGCAGCCAGGCCATCCAGTAACAGTGAGGGTTTGTTAGTAGTTTGGGCTTTAGCTAATGATATGAGAATTTGTGTTACAATCTGCTCTCTCGGGGGTTTATTTGAGGATGCTTTAGCAAACTGTTCAAGGTTTAAGGTTGTAGGAGTAGAAGAAATTACATCTGATGTTTGAACTGATGTTTGCTGTTTTTGGTTGAAAGTTGTCATGAGTTTATCCATGTATTCAGTGACTGTTGTTATCATGGACTGAGTTTGTTTTTGAATTTCTACCGCAACAATCTGTTGTATTCTCGTCTCTGAGATGGTTTTGGAGAGAGAGGCTTTCAGATTGTTAGCTTTAAGCTTTAAAGAGCGAATTCTGTTGCTGTTTATTCTTGTTCTTCTTGTTTTGTATGAGACGACTGGTTTGGAAGTTATCGTTGGAGTGGAAGGAGTGTTGGTTATTATTTCATGTTGTATATGACTAGCGTTTTTTTGTGTGGTGGTGGTACGGTTTTGAAGGGCTGCTGCATAGCTCCCTGAATGGGGGATATGTATCCTCTCCTCTGTTTTCCAAAGGGTATCTACCTGAGGAGGAGGGGAGGGAGGTGGTTTCATACTTTCCCTTTCTGTCTTTTCATCTTTCAATTGTGTTTTTGCTCTACGAATTGCCTCCGAGAACGGTATGAAAGAGGCTCCTCTTATCTTATTTGCTCTGAGGCGAGCCTGGTACTCTGGGCACCCGAGGTAGGCACAGTGGGATGGGATCCACACCAAATCTATCTGTGTGCCTTTTAAGTGAAGTTGGTGTATGAGGTGTTTGATCTCATTTTTTTAATTTCAGACCGATTATTATTATTACCTTGTAGGGATTTGATTGAAGAAAGGGAGTCTGACAAAATTACAATGTGAAAAGGTGGTAAGTTAATTATTCTTACCGTCCTCTCGGCCGAAGCCATATGGGACATTACGATATATTTTTAGTTGTTTGGAAGAAGGGGGGGGAGGGGGAAGAAAGAAATATGTTTTATTTTACTTTAGATGTTTATTTTACTATTTATAAATGTTTTTCTCTTGAATAAAGGTCAAGGTTTTACTTTTTATGAGCCATGGCTCGTACGAGACTACTGTCTTGTTAAAACTTTACTTTTTAGATAAAATAAGTGATTAAAATAACATTTTTAGCTGCACCCCTCCTGGCGAGAGCCTAATGATTAAAATTTCAGGACCACTTTGATTTTAAAAGAACAAGTATTTTAATGAAAATATTTAAAAATTCCAATGAAGGTCAAACGAAGATATTTACATGGTTTTGTTTTATTAAACTTTATTTTCATGAAAACTCGTTTTTAAAAGGTTACCACTGAAAGTGGAAAACTATTTGTACAGCATTTTAAAAAGAAAATACATCAATTATTTCTCTAATAATAAGAAAAATATTAAGAGATAAAGAAACTGGGGTCCCTAGATTAATCAAAAAACTTATTACTACCACAGACTCTAAAGGGCGCTAAAAAATTTTGGCCGAGTCTGGGCAGAAAAAGTTACTCTGTGGACCCCATGTCTCAAATTTTTCAGATTTTAAATTTTCAGTGTCTGTATTTAATAAAGTGGTTTGGAACAGGGTCCAGTTAGCTTTGTCGTAGTTAAATTTAGGTTGTTTATTAGATTCTATTGTGTCTGGTCTTTGATTTATTTTAACTGTGATGGGGCAGTGATCGGAGCCCAGAGGGTCCGTATTCACCGTCCAACTATAGTTATTAAGCATTTCGGGGCTTACTAGAGTTAGGTCTATTGCTGTGGATCTTTCTTTTATATGAGTTAGTAGGCGAGTTGTGCTGCCATCATTTATTATTGAAAGTCTAGAGTTTAATATTTCGTTATATAGGATGTTTCCTTCTTTACTGTTTCTAATTTGAGTAGGGTCCCATGTTGGGTGATGAGTGTTGAAATCGCCTACAATTATCCAAGATTCTTTATGGTTTAGAGAAGAAAGCCAGTCTTTGTTAGCATTAGAGATGTCTGATGTGTAGCCCTTAGGGAGATACACATTAACTATATTTGTTTGTTTTTTATGTAATTTAATTTGAATCGAGTTACTATATTGAATATGGGGAATATTTGGAACAGGGGATGGAATTTTAGTTTATTTGATAGTTTGGTTAACATAAGTAAGTGTTTGAATTTTCCCATCGTGATTACTAGTCTCCGGGGGAAAGTAAAATCCTTCTATTTTGGGGATATCACGATTTTTAACGTTGGGAGATTGAATCAATATTACATGGTATTGAAAAGTAGAAGTGGCTAGGAAATCAATTAGATGATCTAGATTTTTCTTAAGTGAACGTGCGTTCCATTGTAATAGATTGAGTCCTGCGCCTGTGACGTTTAAAAGAGAGTTATATACAAATATGAGGTTAAAATATGGTTAAAAGTTTGTTTAAAAGTAGAGTGATCCCCCTCAAGTCGGAGGGGGAACACCCGACAGTGACTTCGATTTCCTAGCTGGATTGCTCGAAATGCCACACATTTTTTCTACTGTATTCCATAGTATTCCGCCTCTATTGACTGGAATAGGAGTCGTTTGTCCTACTAGTGGGAACAGTAATGTCAGACTTTCGATAATGAGTTGGGGTTTAGCTGTTTCTCTAGCTTTTTCAAAGCCTGTCAGGAAGTTTGCCAATTGCTTTTGGTCCAAGGACTGAGCCTTTGAACTGGGACTACTCTGAGTAGATTTTGAGCTTTGGATTAGTGATCCTGTGTCACTTGGTTTGTTTGTTGTCATAGTCATACGTTCCATATGTTTTGTCAAGTTGTCTGATAAGGCCTGGATTTGTTTCTGGATTTGTATTTGAATTCCATTTAATTGTCTTGCAACTTCTTCCGCTACACTTTTTTCAAATTTCTTATCTTGTTCTTTTTTCTGGAAAACAGATTGGGCTTTTAGGAGTGATTGTTTAACGTCACGAATGGTTTCTTTTTGAATTGTATTTGAGGGGGTGATGACAGTCTCCTCTGAGTTTGTTTGTTCTTTTCTAGAGATTTGACTAGGGTTGTTTTTGTTTTCTATGGGTCTTTGGTTAGTTCGCTTGAGAGCTGAGGCATAGGTTTTTGGATCTTCAGTTACTTTAGAGTGAGAATCTTGTCTCCAAAATGTGTCAAGAACGATGGGGGGGGATGGGAGAGGTTGTTTTTTCTCAGCTTGTTGTTTTTCTTGTTCAATTTTAGCTCTTCGAATAGCTTCGGCATAGGTGATATATGTTTCTCCACGGATTCTGTTAGCTTTGAGGCGGATTTGGAACTGGGGGCAGCCCTGGTAGGCGGCAGAGTGGGCTCCCCCACAATTAATGCATTTGAATATTTCACTTGTACAATCTTTGGCTAAGTGATCTGTTTGTGAGCATCTTGGACATGTGATTTTTTTTGCGTGGCACTGACTTGCCAGGTGTCCGAAACGTGAGCACTTATGGCATCTGCGAACTGGTGCCACAATGAACGCCTAGATGCGTTTTCTCACATCTGCGGACATCTAGCGGACCGACACACCTACGCTGCTGGTGTACTTGGGAAAAAGAAAGGGAGCAACGACCAACTACTACCTTCATCTTTGATTGAACGACTGCGCTTCCGGCCTGCGGTTGCTGCCTCTGCCTTGCTGTGATCACATCTGAACATCTCTACATTTCGGGAGCGGGCACAGCGGATGAGCTGCCGCCGAAGTGGAGTGTGGATTCTGTCCCACTCCATGTTCCTCCCTCAAGTCTTCTAACTGCCACTACTCAACTCTGCTCTTCGCCAACCGTTCATCCTTCAGGGACTTTCATTCCGTGAGCATAAATAGGGCACTAGGTTTTTGTTTTTTTAATTTATTTTGATAGTTCGATGTTTTATTCGACTATCCAGCTAGGGTTGTAGGACATACTACAAAAGTAGTATTCTTAGGGCCTAGGACCTCTAGCTAGCTAGTTTTCTCTGGTTTTTCATTTTTTCCTTCCTCCACTATCTTTTTTTTCCGACTCTCGTCGTTCCACACTCTGTCATCCCCCCACTCGTAGGCCTTTTGTGCCGGTGGGTACGGACTACATAGAATAGGTTCTTGATAGGTAGCTTTTCTCACTCTGATATGGTTCTCGCCAGCCTCCTAATTTGTTGGAGGAGTTTGTGTGCGAGCAAACTAAAACTAGATTATGTAGGCCTTTAAACAATAGGAATCGTCCTCTTTGCTACGTCTTTCTCTCTATTAGAAAACCTAACTTTACACCTTCCTTCTTTAACTCTACTTAAATTCATATCCTAAAACTACTAGGTATAATTTGGTAGGATAAACCGCTAGGCCTTTCTTTTACATAAAATATAAATTTCCCTCGTTACCTAACTCGTTGCTAGGCTGCTCTATCAGACTAACGATTAAAAAGTTTCATTTTCTTCCCGTAATTTAGTCCTCATTTAGGGCCGGAAAGTCTGACCTCTTTCAGACTTCGCGTCACTCCTACTCGAGTTAAGTGTTCATTGGGGGTCGGCTCATTCGACCTCCCCTTTTTTTTCCGCCATCTTTGCTTCTTTTTTTTTTTTCACATACCCTACTAATATACATTTCCCATATGTGCCTTCCCGGGTCGAGAGGACGTAAAACACCAAAATTACTACTATCTTTGCTTCTTTCTTCCGTCTTTTAACTAGGTTTTACTTACAAAATAGGATTTTAACCGTGCAAAGGTCTTTGGCCTCCGGTTTATTCTATTAGTTTTAAGAATCTTAGGACTTGTGACTACCGGTTTTTTTTGGGATTACATAAAGTAAAGATAGCTCCCTTTCTTACAGTATTCTTAAAAACATAATACTAAAAGAAGTTATAAATAATTAACCTCTAAAAAACAATAAAATAACTGATAAGCTCTTGATATAACCGAAAATTTGACAATGAGTAAACAGACCACCCCAAAGTGGGGTTCTAAATCAGATAGTACAGAAAATGAAGAATGGATCTCAGAATCATCATGTGACGAAGACTCAAATAGTGAAGGGGTGTTCTTTACACTACCCTCAGAATCCGAACGGAACACTCCTAGAAAAAGAAGTAGAGGTCAACGAACCCCCTCAGACCCATCTTCTCCTCTTAACGAAGGAGAAAACAAAAAGCCTAAAAACTCTATGGAAGGCAAAAGCCCATTGAGCTCGACTCCCAGACAAATTCCTTTGGATCAAGTAAAGGCTAAATCACCAAACAAAAACACAGTAGACGCTGAAATGCACTCTCTAGATAACACTCTTCGTGAAGAAATAACCCTAGAAGATAGCGTCAGAAACCAAAACACAGAAGAAAAACTACAACAAACAAAGTCTAATGATAGAACCTCCCCAAAGTCAGTTCCAATCTGGAAAAAACAATCAAGAAAAACAAACCAAGAACAACCACCACCATTGTTCCTCAAATTTCCAGTCATCATGGAAGATCTAGGGACCGGCTCCTGTACATACGGGGGCTTGGGCCCTGCCACAAATGTCAAAGTTTGGAGACAGACACTAGGGCCGATCATCTCACAACGATCATTAGGCAATCACAAATGGCTAATAGGCTGCTCCTCAGCCAAACAACAGGATCAACTACTAAAGAAAACAACTCTGGTTGGCATAAACATCAAGTGCACTAAACCAATAGCTACAACAGAAGGAGTCATAAAAGGCATTGACACAATGGTAGACCCACAAGAACTACTTTCCTATGTAGATAAGGCTCACAAAATCAGTCGTCTCAATAACAAAGACGGCACTCCATCCAAAGCCATCAAAATAACTTTTCACTCAACTACTCTGCCAAAATTTGTCACAATAGACACTGAAGACTTCATGGTGCACCCCTATGTGGCACCAGTTCGCAGATGCCATAAGTGCTCGCGTTTCGGACACCTGGCAAGTCAGTGCCACGCAAAAAAATCACATGTCCAAGATGCTCACAAACAGACCACCTAGCTAAAGACTGTACAAGTGAAACATTCAAATGTATCAATTGTGGGGGAGCCCACTCTGCCGCCTACCAGGGCTGCCCCCAGTTTCAAATCCGCCTCAAAGCTAACAGAATCCGTGGAGAAACATATATCACCTATGCCGAAGCTATTCGAAGAGCTAAAATAGAACAAGAAAAACAACAAGCTGAGAAAAAACAACCTCTCCCATCCCCCCCCATCGTTCTTGATACATTTTGGAGACAAGATTCCCATCCTAAAGTAACTGAAAACCCAAAAACCTATGCCTCAGCCCTCAAGCGAACTAACCAAAGACCCATAGAAAACAAAAACAACCCAAGTCAAATCTCTAGAAAAGAACAAACAAACTCAGAGGAGACTGTCATCATCCCCTCAAATTCAATCCAAAAAGAAACCATTCGTGACGTCAAACAATCACTCCTAAAAGCCCAATCTGTTTTCCAGAAAAAAGAACAAGATAAGAAATTTGAAAAAAGTGTAGCGGAAGAAGTTGCAAGACAACTAAATGGAATTCAAATACAAATTCAGAAACAAATTCAGGACTTATCAGACAACTTGACAAAACATATGGAACGTATGACTATGACAACAAACAAACCAAGTGACACAGGATCACTAATCCAAAGCTCAAAGTCCACTCAGAGTAGTCCCAGTTCAAAGGCCCAGTCCTTGGACGAAAAACAGTTGGCAAACTTCCTGACAGGCTTTGAAAAAGCTAGAGAAACAGCTAAACCCCAACTCATTATTGAAAGTCTGACATTACTGTTCCCACTAGTAGGGCAAAAGACTCCAATTCCAGTCAATAGAGGCGGAATACTATGGAACACAGTAGAAAAAATGTGTGGCATTTCGAGCAACCCAGCTAGGAAATCGAAGTCACTGTCGGGTGTTCCCCCTCCGGCTGGAGGGGGATCACTCCATTCTTAAACAAACTTTTAACCATATTTTAACCTCACATTTGTATATAACTCTCTCTACAAGACAATACAATGGAAGGACTCAACCTATTACAATGGAACGCACGTTCACTTAAGAAAAATCTAGATTATCTAATTGATTTCCTAGCCACTTCTACTTTTCAATACCACGTAATATTGATTCAATCTCCCAACGTTAAAAATCGTGATATCCCCAAAATAGAAGGATTTTACTTTCCCCCAGAGACTAGTAATCACGATGGGAAAATTCAAACACTTACTTATGTTAACCAAACTATTAAATATACTAAAATTTCATCCCCTGTTCCAAATATTCCCCATATTCAGTATAGTAACTCGATTCAAATTAAATTACATCAAAAACAAACAAACATAGTTAATGTGTATCTCCCTAAGGGCTACACATCAGACATCTCTAATGCTAACAAAGATTGGCTTTCTTCTCTAAACCATAAAGAATCTTGGATAATTGTAGGCGATTTCAACACTCATCACCCAACATGGGACCCCACTCAAATTAGAAACAGTACAGAAGGAAACATCCTATATAACGAAATATTAAACTCTAGACTCTCAATAATAAATGATGGCAGCACAACTCGCCTACTAACTCATATGAAAGAAAGATCCACAGCAATAGACTTAACTCTAGTAAGCCCCGAAATGCTTAATAACTATAGTTGGACGGTGAATACGGACCCTCTGGGCTCCGATCACTGCCCCATCACAGTAAAAATAAATCAAAGACCAGACACAATAGAAGCTAATAAACAACCTAAATTTAACTATGACAAAGCTAACTGGACCATGTTCCAAACCACTTTATTAAATACAGACACTGAAAAACTACAAAATAATGACATAGAAACTTATTATAATAACATACATACTGCTATATACAAAGCCAGCGAAATAGCCATCCCAATTATATTCCCATCAAATTCAAAAGGAGACACACACAATAAGCCATGGTGGAACGATGACTGCAGAGAACACGTGAAACGTAAAAATAAAGCCTGCTTTCAGTGCTACAAATGCCCATCAGAACCTAACTTATTACAGAAACAACAATCTGAAAAAGAATGTGATCACACAATTCAAAAAGCTAAAAGAGACTATTTTACTAGTGAAACAGAACAAATAAACTTTAAAGACACCAGCAAAGTGTGGAAAAAGATCAAACAAATCAATAACGATTATCAACGTCCGGAAACCCCATTAACATTAAATGGACATACAACAAAAAACAATAAAGAAAAAGCAGATATGCTAGGCCACGTTTTTGCTCGGGTAGGTCAAACCCAACACCTCCCCAAGGCAGAACAAAAACGTAGAAAAGAAAAAGCTACTGCCCCTAATAAATCAATGGACAATACTGATTTCATAAATGCACCCATCACAATTTCTGAATTAATAAACGCCTTAAACTCTATCCGTAATGTTAACAAAGCCACAGGACCAGATTTAATCTCATATAGAATTCTGAGAACGCCTAGAATGTTTTTACGAAATATATAGCAAATTTCTACCCATATTTAGCCCTCAGATCCTAACACCTAATCCTATTGGATATCTAACCAGTGGTTCGTTTCTGATTGGTCACTTTAACAAACAGTTTAATTTCATTGGATTGAACATTTCACCTCTTTAGTAGGTGATGTCATTCATTGTGGACAACACCAACAACAACGCCCCGCTGTAGGCCTACAGATAGCCCTGGGCAGCTGGGGAATGAACTGAAACAAAGTTCTAGCAAACCCTCCCAAACAAGTAGGGCTAAATCACTGAGGTTCTCATTTAACCTACCTCGAAGGCTAGGATAGGGTGTGGGCACTTCACAATCACAAAGGCCAAGGTGATTAAAGCTTTAACTAAGGTTTGGGCCCCCCCCCCCCCCCCCTCTGTGGACAGTCAGACTGGCGCCTATTGTCCACTCAAACCGAACTTGTAAATCTACTTAGGGGAGAATTTCACACACCCTGGGGACATCCGCATCTATAGACCCGAGACAGACAAGGAAATAACCACACCCACATACAAACACAAGTACAAACGCTTACGTGTTGCATATACACACGCACAACCGCATAAGCATAACTAGTACACTTTTTTCAAGGGTGTACACACTCACAAATGGTGTTTCGGAATTTACAATAGAATGATCTTGTTCTTAATCGAAAAATTAATTTTAATATATGATTTGGAACGGTGAGGAAGAGTCCCCCCTGAACTATCTTATGGTCGCAGGAATGGGCTTTGGTGTAAATCTCGAGTTCGTTGGCCCATTCACCAGCAGTGGGCCTGTGGTTGATTGCTGTTACACCAAAGCACAACTCTTACTTCTCAACAAGCTGTCTCCCTGCTCCCTCAGTCCAAGTGTCAGTGAAAGGTTGAAGGCTTTCGGAATTGTTGAAGCAGTACCCTCTGTCCCTGGGCCCTCCAGTCACCGCGGGCATGTGAAGAAGACTCGTCCCTACCGTGCTGGTCGCAGAAAACAGCGGCCATTGAGGAGGACAGCCATTCCAGTGCAAGTTGGTTTCACGCCTGTGGACGATCCCTATGACTGCTGCACCTCAAGACAGCCAGGTGGGAATAAATCCAACCTGGTTCGGATCGACTGTCAGCCCTTCGTGCAGGAAGTGTCCAAGCAGTTCAAAGTGCTCTACTTCAATGCCCAGTCCTGCAGGAACAAGACGATAGAGCTGTGTGATTTTATTCATGAAAGTAACGCCGATCTGGTGTTCATCACAGAGACGTGGTTCATGCCGGCTGGTGACAAAGTGAAGATGTGTGAATTAACCCCTCCCGGCTTTGTTCTCCACTCCTGTCCCAGAGAGCTTCGCGGTGGTGGTGTGGCTATCCTCTACAGGGAGTCACTCAAGCCTTGTATCACTTTCCCAAAGACGGTGGGTGAGTTCAAAACATTTGAACTGTGTAAAGTGCACCTCACCTATGCTGGTCAAGGTATGTCCTTTCTCTGCCTTTACCAACCTCCACCTAGTAAGGGCAACAAACTGAAAACCTCTCAGTTCATGGAAGAGTTTCCACAGCTTTTGGACTCTTGTGCACTGTCTAACTCAAACACTGCCATCCTAGGTGATTTCAATTTCCATTATGATTCTACCTCAGACTGTCATATAAAGATGTTAAAGGACTTGCTTACTACTCACAGTATGTGTCAGTTGATCGACAAGCCCACTCACAAATCACACCGCATTATTGACTGGTTGATTGTTGAGGAAGAGAACTCTGACACAATCCTTGACCTGTCTGTGACAGACCACCTAGTGTCTGATCATTTTCCCATTTCCTTTTCCCTGAACATAGCAAAGCCTGGACCCAAAAAACGTACTGTTACGTCAAGAAACCTGCGCGCAGTCAACATGACAACCTTCAAAAATGATGTGGCAACACTCCAGTTTGGCGAGGAGGACCCTGTTATTGATTACAACCAGGGTCTGAAAGCAGTACTCGACAGACACGCTCCCCTTACGACTCGCTGTGTAACAGACCGGCCTTCTGCACCTTGGCTCACGTTGGAAGTGAAGCAGTCCAAGCAACAACGTCGACAGGCAGAGCGTCAGTGGAGGAAGACACACCTGGTGGTTCATCGACAGATGTTTCAGCAACGCAGAGAGGACACTAAGGACTTGATCAGTGAAGTCAGAACAGTTCACACTAGTGCTAGGGTAGAAGAATGCACAACTAGCAAGGCCTTGTTCAATTTGGTGGGTCATCTTACGGGGAAGGGTAAAGACAATAGTCTACCAAACAACATACCAGCTGATCAGTTACCTGATGCGTTCTGTGACTTTTTCACTGATAAAATTGTACAGCTCAGGTCAGAACTTGACAAAGCAGGTGGAAGCCCATATTTTTCTGTCTTTACTGGAAAACCAATGCTTGATTTTACACCAGTGACAGAAGAGCAGGTTAGGGTTATTATTGTTAATACACCCAAAAAATCCTGCAGCCTTGACCCCATCCCAGCAGATCTCATGTATCAGTGTCTTGATGAGTTAATACCTGTTATCACCACCATTGTCAATAACTCCTTGAGTACTGGAACTGTACCCTCTTCTTTCAAAAATGCTATTGTGACACCTCTGTTGAAAAAGTCCAATCTCGATCCAAACGTAATGAAGAATTACAGGCCTGTGTCAAATTTGCCTTTTATTTCTAAAATCTTGGAGAAGGTTGTTCTGTGTCAACTGCTCAATCATTTGAGTCAGTCTGACTTGCTTGAGCCTTTCCAGTCTGCCTACAAGGCAAATCATTCCACAGAGACAGCTTTACTTCGTGTTGTCAATGATCTGCTCTCTGCTTGTGACAATGGTAATATATCTTTGCTATCCCTACTTGATCTGTCGGCCGCGTTTGATACGCTTGACCATAACATATTGCTTAAGAGACTACAAGTCTCTTTTGGATTGTCAGGTTATGTTCTTAAATGGTTCACATCTTACTTGAGTGACCGATTCCAGTCTGTTGTTGTACTCAATCAAGTTTCAAAATCTGTTTCTCTGAAATATGGAGTACCTCAGGGTTCTGTGTTAGGACCTGTGCTATTTACAATGTACATTCAACATCTCAGTCAGTGGATCAGGCAGTTTGATGTTATGCATCACATGTTCGCTGACGATGCACAGCTGCATCAGTCGGCACAACCCTGTCAGTTTCCCCAGCTTGTTGTCACTCTTCAGCAGACAATAGAATCTGTCAAACAATGGATGACTGTGAACAAGCTGAAAATGAATGATGGGAAGACCGAGGTCATCCCAGTTGGAACGTCCAGGCAGCTCAAAGCAGTCTCCAACAGCAGTTCTCTTGTTGTGTCTGGTGAAGAAATCTGTTTTGCCGAGTCCGTTAGGAATCTTGGGGTACATCTGGATTGTGTACTCTCAATGGAGAACCATATAAAGCTACTGTGCAGGACCATCTATCTTGAGCTCCGCAGAATCGGTCATATCCGTCCTTTTCTTACCATTGATGCGGCCAAAAAGCTCATGTCAGCATTTGTTTTGTCCAGACTGGACTATTGCAATTCTTTGTTTTTTGGTCTCCCAAACACGCTTCTCGACAAACTGCAGAGAGCTCAGAATCATGCTGCACGCATAGTCCTCAGAAAACGCAAATTCGACCATGCAAAGCCTCTCTTGAGGGAGCTGCACTGGCTTCCCGTTCGAGCCCGTATCGAATACAAAATTGCCACCCTCTGTTTTCGATGCCTCCACGATCTTGCTCCCTCCTATCTTTCAGACTTAGTTGTGCCATACACACCATCGAGATCTCTCCGTTCCTCAGACGCTGGTCATTTGGCCATCCCGCGAGTTCGCCTGGAGACATATGGCAAGCGTTCTTTTTCTTTTGCTGGCCCTACTGTTTTTAATTCGTTACCTTTAGCCCTTCGTAATGCACAAACGTTTAACGCTTTTAAATCAGGCATGAAGACCTTCTTATTCCATACCTATTTTAACCATGATTAATCTGACGTGTATCAACCGTCAACCTGCTGATATGTCTTATTCCAAACGGTGTGTGGGTGTGATTGCGTGTGTGTAGGTGAGTGAGTGCGTGCGTGCGTGCGTGTGGTGTGTGTGTGAGTGAGAAGGCGCGAGAGAGAGTGGAGGGTGTGTTTTGCTGTTGTTGTTTTTTAGGGGGGGAGACAGTGCAGGGTGAGGGAGGGGGTAGGGGAAGGGGGTGGTGAGAGAGTGGAGGGGCTGGGGGTATATGTTCCCCGCATGTATTAATTTTAATGTTTTCTAATAATATCTTGTTCTTACGATGTCAAAGTTCTTTTTTATGTTTTAATCTTGTATGTCTCCTTTCTCTTCTTTCTTAAACCTGTTGGTTTTTATCTTTGTAATGGCGCCTGGAGCCTCGCGAGGGACAGGCG
Source organism: Phymorhynchus buccinoides (assembly GCA_017654935.2). Lineage (NCBI taxonomy): Eukaryota > Metazoa > Mollusca > Gastropoda > Neogastropoda > Raphitomidae > Phymorhynchus > Phymorhynchus buccinoides. The sequence goes on from JAGGCT020004101.1 coordinate 1,442,334, forward strand.
TCACTTTTTAAAATGAATTAAATTATTATTATTATTATTCCTGGTGTGATATCTTTTTTAAAAGTGACTTTGCTTCGCCAATTGACAAGCCTATGTTAATCGTTTCACCGGACATATGTGTAGCGGCCCTTTTTGCCTCTCTATCGGCCAGGTCATTTCCCATAAGACCACAGTGGGAGGGGATCCATACTAATGTAACTTTGGTCCCTCTAAGGTGGAGATGGTGTATTAACTTTTTAATTTCGTTTTTAATTTCAAGACGGTTGTGGCTTTCTCCTTGTAATGCTGAAATAGAAGAAAGGGAGTCTGAAAAAATGGCAATTTGAAATGGGGGGGTTCGGTAAATAATTTATGTATGAAAGGGCTTCTAATATAGCCCAGAGCTCGGCTGAGAAAATTGAAATATTTTTATTTAGTTGGAAATTTTTGAAAATTTTTAGGCTGGGTATGGTGAAAGCACAACCTATTTGGTTTCCATTTATTTTGGAACCATCTGTATAAATACTAAGTTGATGTTTAAAATTATAATTTTTTTGTTTTGCTGCTACTATTAATTGATTTATATCTTCTTCTTTATTAAATTCTTGATGTAAAGTGGTATCATAGTCTGGAGGGTCCCAATCCCACTGTGGCACTATATGTTTGGGGTAAAAAAACTATATCTTCCATCAACAAGCCTGATCTTTCAAAAAGGTTTTGAGAAAAATCATAGATGTTAATATAGTTTTTGACTGTTTTATTAGAGGTGGCAAAATAGGGATCTGAAAATTGAGTAAAAAAATCTTCCTTTGTAAAGTTATTTGTGCTGTGTAATCTAGATAAGAATGTTGCACAATTTAATTTAATAAGATGGTGTAGGGGGAGCCAGCCTATGTCTCTATAAACTAAGTAGTTAACTGCGAAGGACGGGATGCCCAGGGCAGTCTTTAGGGCTTTGAGTTCTATAGTTTGAATTGCTTTTAGATTGGATTCAGTTAAGTTATAAAATGTTTCCATTCCATAGGTTAGGCGGCTACGGACCAAGGTCCTAACCAAGTATGTTAAAAATTTGGGATCCTGAGCCCATTTCTGTCTGGTTAGTACTTTTATAAAATTAAGGGCTTTTGTAGATTTGTTCACTAAATGTGTTATATGATGTGTCCATGACAGGTCTCTCGAAAGATGAACTCCCAGGAATTTAACATGGGGAGGGGGAGTTTTAATTTGGTAAAAATATTTGAAATCATCATTTTTAACTGTGCCAGTTGAAAAATCCATCAATTCGCATTTGTGTGGTGAAATGGTAAAACCATTAAAATTTAGGTAATGTAGTACTAGGTTAGTATTGTGTTGATGTACACCAATTTCGGGGTCAAGGGTAGATCTTACACCTCGTGCAGTAGGTAGAGACCAGATGGCAATGTCGTCTGCGTACATTAATATACGACAGCCTTCGAATTTTATTTGAGATATATCATGTAACATGATATTAAAGAGAATTGGTGCAATGATGCTGCCCTGGGGAACTCCCATGTCCATATGGTGGTTAGCTGAGAGCGACTGGCCCACCCTAACTCTAAAACTTCTATTTTGTAAAAAAGTAAGTATAAAATTATATGTGTTACCCTCACTACCGAGCTTGCTGATTTTTTCTAATAGCCTCCCATGCCAGACGGAGTCATATGCCCCTTTAATGTCAAAAAAGGTAGCAAAGACTTTCCTGCGTCTGGCTAGAGCTTTTCTGACATGGGAGGTAATTCTGACGATTTGTTCCATGCAGGACCTATGTTTACGGAAGCCTGCCTGGATGGTGGGAATTATATTATTTTTTTCTAAAAAGTATTCTAGTCTGTTTTTTACGATTCTCTCGTATAGCTTGCCTATGTGGGGGGTGAGGGAGATGGGGCGGTAACTTTTGGGGTCCCTTGCTGGTTTTCCGGGCTTCAGGACCCCTACCACCTGTGCCTCTTTCCATGCACGTGGCACCTCCCCCCCTCCCAACATCTGGCGTAAAATTGTAATAGAATCTCGTGAAAAGAAAGGGCAATTTTTTAAGTATTTTATAGGAGATTGGATCAACTCCTGTAGCTTTATTTGCTTTTCTAATTTGATTTAAGGACCCAGCAAGCTCGGTCATGTTGAGGGGAGCATTAATATAGTGAGAATTATTATTAGATTTTGGTGTAATAGGTGTTGTATTACGTCTATTTTGTTCGTTAGTAGGTAAATATTTAGTTTGACTGGCTTGTGCAAATGTGTCCGCAAGGACTTCAGCTGTTTGTAAGTTAGTAGTAGTAGTTATATTATCTTTAGTTACTCTGGGCTCCCATACTTTACCTCTATTATTTATTTTATTTATTTTCTTCCAGGCTTTGCATCTTTGTCAAAATAGTCCCTTTTAGCCAAATTGATTGCGTCCTCGCAAAGTTTCTCTGCTTCTAATTTGGAGGCGTGGTTGGGCGGGGTGGGATGACAATCGAAAAAATTACATGCTCTTTTCTTCTTTCTTATTGCCTCTCTGACTGTATCGTTCCACCACGGTTTTGCTGACGGACGAGTGTTCGTTTTTGTGTGCTATAGATGGCATAGAGAGTTCGCACGCTTTTAGAATGGAAGTTCTCAAGTTCTCATAATGAGTTTCTAGGTCTGGGTCAAAAATATTTTCTTTATTGTATTTACAAAGAATGGACTGGAGTAAGGTCCAGTTAGCATTGTCGTAATTAAATTTGTGTTGATGGAGTTGAGTGGATGATGGAATTTGAACATTAAAAATTATAAGGATAGGTTTGTGGTCTGATAATAAGGTATCAGACAACGGATACCACTCATGATTAACTACTAAATCTGGACTAACCAGAGTTAAGTCAATAGCGGTTGGTTTATTGTTACTAGAATCGGGAAATCTTGTAGATGAGCCGTCATTTAAAAGGATTAAGTGGGACTCATTTATTTGTTGGATGAGCATCCCACCCCCGCCACTAGGTGAAGTGCCGAACGCCTCCCAGGTAGGGTGGGGAGCGTTAAAGTCGCCCACCACCACCCAGGAGACAGTATCAGAAAGGGAGGAAAGCCAGTCAGAATTTTCGACAGCATTGTATCCTTTTGGATAATACATATTTAAAATATTTGTTAATTTGCCATTTATTTTAGTTTGTATGGTATTTGAATACCGGGTACCAGTTATATTTTCTTGTGGGGACTGTATATTAACGTACTGCATATTTAGGTGAATGTAAGTAGCTGTATAAACTTTGCTTGATATATTACTAACTGAAGGTGGGTATTGATAGCCCTGAATGCGGGGCAAATTAGAATAATTAATATTTAAAGACTGCAAACAAATAAAATGATGTGTCAGAATTGGATGATAGGTAGTGGATTAAGTGATCGCCTGTTTTTTTGATGGCACGGCAGTTCCATTGTAGAATGTTTAGTTTGCCTTGAAACCTTACAGGGGGGAGTAATTAAGTTGAGGGTTGCTAATTAACAGTTAATTAAATGTGGAGTGTGCGGACCGCCACTGCTATCTTTTATATGATTGGGATCCGACCCTCTTTTGTCGAACCCCCTCCCCTCCCGCCGAGCCGCAGGCAAGCTCAGCCAATCTAAACAAATTGCTTTTCGGGCCTACGGGTGGCTGGCCACTCGAGGAGGGAAAAAGGGAGAGAAGCCCCTCGAGCAGAAGACACGGTTTTTGCGTGGTTCTTGCTTTCGCAAACTGTAGTAGTATCTGGGTCATCAATGACTCAGCTGTTGTTTGGTTTGTATTTTGTTTAATATTAAAGTCAATATTTTTCTATTTCAGTTAAAGTTGTGTTTTGTGTTGAGGGGGGGAGAGGGGGGGGGAGGGGGGTGGTGGTCAGACTAATTTGGTTGTCCGTTTGATTTTGTTTTGTCAGTTTGTCAGTGAGGTTTGTCATTATTTTGTCCATGTATTTTGTCACTTGTGTCATCATGTTGGCAGAATGTTTAGCAATTTGTTGAGAGACTAATTCTTCGATTTTTTGTTGGGTCACCTGCTCGCGAAGGGCGGCTTTGGCTGACTCAGCTTTTTTGCGTAGTGCCCTTTCCTGAGAGCTGAGGATTCGTCCTCTTCTTATTTTACGTTTTGGTGTTGTTTTTGGTTTTTTAGACTGTGTATCTTTAGAAGTTTGTTGTATGTCAGACAGATTTATGGGGGTGTGGGGGGTTTGATTTGTGTGTTGTTGTATTTGACTCTGTACTGGGACTGATGGCTTGACTGGGGGTTTGAAATTTGTGTTTTTGACCGCGTTTGAATAGCTGGGTTTCTGTCTCTCCTCCTGTTGCCAAAGTGGGTCGACTGTGGGTGAGAGGGGAGAGGGTGGGGTGTTTTGTTTCTTTAAATTTTCAGTTTCCTGGGCCAGTTTGGCCAGGCGTATCGCCTCGGAATATGGAATGAAAACTTCCGCGCGTATCCGATTGGCGCGGACGCGAAGTTGGTACTGCGGACATCCGCCGTATGCCGCGGAATGAGGTCCTCCACAGTTGACACATTTGTTGGTATTAGTGCATGACTGGGAGGAGTGGCCCGGCTCAGCACACTTGGCGCAAGTTTCCTTTCTTGCTTGGCACTGCTCGGCCGAGTGTCCGAACCGGGCACACTGCCTACATCTTCTAACAGGGGCAACAAAAGGGGTGACTTCAAAAGTCTGGGCACAGATTTTAATTTGGGTGGGAAGCAAAGGTTCATTGAATGTAATTTTAATTGCTTTAGATTTTGATCCGTCATGGTTATTGAGTTTTGCGTTTTTGATGAGGGGCAAGAGATCTTGTATGTTTTCCTCGAGGGGGATGGGTCTAATTACCCCCTCTGTGGAAGCTGTGGGGATAAAACATTTGATGTTGATTTTGGAGATTTGTTTCATGCTAGATAGCTTGGTCTGCTGTTCGGCAGAAACACAACCTATTAACAATCTGTTGCCGGCCAGGGATCTCTGGCTCGCGATATCGCCGATGGCATTCTGCCAGAGGCGCATGCCTGTCACTGGGCCAAGGCCGTTAATGGTAGCTGGGCCCGAGCCCTGGTCCTCTACAATCACCGGGTACTTCAGGAAAGTAGGCTTGGGTGGGTCTTTGGAGTTGTCTCTATTGTGGGCAGCTGCGTGCGCGCGCACCCGTCTAGGTCTGGGTCTAGGGTTGGGCTTTGGCCCTGATTGATCTTGTTGTTGTTGTTGTGTGTTTGTGTTTGTGTTGGGGTGAGAACCCCAGATTGAATCTGTGTTGGTGTGTGGGTTGTCTTTAGAATGTGTGGTATGGTGAGGGGGGGTGCCCATGGTGGTTTCCCCTTCTTTTGGGAGGCCCGTGTTTGTGTCCCGTGAAGGGGATGAGCCTAGGCTTTGTTGTTGAGTGCTGATGGGGCTAATTTCTTTCTCCATTGTGTGGAGGTCTTCTTTTGTTTTTGTGTTGCCTGGAGACAGGCGGGGGACTGGAGGGGCTAGATTCTGCCCCTCGGTTTCTTTTTCTGGTAGGCGTGGTCGGTGTGCTTGTGTTTGAGGGGATGGGACTCCCTATTTTGTGTTCAAGTGGAGGGAGCTTGGGCTCTACCTCGATGAAAGTTTGAGAGTCACAGGAGCTGTCGAACATTGTGTCGAAGCTGACGTCTGTGCTCTCTTGAGTGGTGTCTCCCCCCCCCCCCCTCCCTTCTCTCTGTCCTAGTAGTACTCTCGCTCATGGTGCCCTTATTTACATTCTATATCTAAACATGAAACAAGAAACTGAAAACAGAGGAAAATAATAAAGGATGGGAAAAATCGTTGTTAGAATACAAAATACTATATACACTATGCCTCCCCAGGCCAAGAGATCACGTGAATTACAAGGATGTTATTCGAATTTCGAGGCTCGAATCATGCCACTTATCTTGTTTGTGACGAAAAGGTCCCTCGGGTGGAGGGGGAAGATGTCCGTGCAGGGCGTAAAATTGTCACGTGGTCTGGTGGCGCAGTGGAGGGGAAGGCGGGCTGGTCGCTTTGAGGCGAAGAAAATCTTCTCTCCTTTCTTTTCTCTGTAGTGGGCTGGAGGCTCCCTTTCTTTTTTCTCACTTGTCAGCTCAGAGGTGTTGTCGCTTCGGAGGCTAGACGGCGAATGTGATTCTGAAGAAAAAAAACATCGCTGCGAGCAGGATTCGAACCTGCGCGGGAATATCCCATTGGATTTCGAGTCCAACGCCTTAACCACTCGGCCATCACAGCTTGTAGAAATGTGCATCGACCTGGAAATTAAATTTACCTTCGACCTATGACCTTTATTATACAAGAATACTTCGATGCTGGTACTATACCTACCAACATGCCCAGTTTGAATATCCTAGATTCATTCGTTTAAGCGTGACAAACTGTCAACGTTATTGACCTTGACCGTTGACATATGACCTTCATTACTGAAGTTGGCCTTTCTCATGAGGTACCTATCAGCAGTCACAACTTGAGCTTTCTTCGTCTATTCATTCGGACGCTGTGGTACGTACATACACATATGCATACACAGGTACACAGCCACAGTCCAAGCTGAAAACAGTATTAGCTTCACTCACTATGTTCACGGCTAGTGATAAAATGACACCTATGCTAAAACACACACAAACGCATGCACACACATGTAAGGGTTCACATTATGCTGTGTGTGTTCAAGCGCGCTTGCATGTGTGTATGTATTGTGTGTGCACATGTAGTCATCATAATGGCATTATAAGCTCTCTATGTGTCAAGGTTTTGTCAGATATCCATTGCCTCAGTGGTGAAGTCAAAAAGATGTATTGGCCTTTGGGATCGTTTTGGAAGATCCAACTGTCTTAATCTCTTTGGACAAAATAGTATGGTACACACTGTGACAAGGATATAGTGAGGAATACGGTAAGATGTCCCATAGCCGATTAGCCCTGATGAGAGCCATGTACCCATTTAATAATAATAAAAGAATATTTATATAGCGCGCATTCTAGGTGTACTACTCATGGCGCTTTACAAAAACTAAGAATCGCCCCACATACAAAATTACAGACATATCAAACATACTCAGACGCGCTCGCATACCCACCCTCACCCTCACGCTGTGACATATTCATAGACATAAAAACATGCATCTTCGCATAACACACAAACGGGTCCACACACACACACACACACACGTACGCGCGCGCGCACGCACGCACACTCGCACACGCACGCGCGCACGCGCGCGCTCCCCAATCCTCTCCTCCCCATCCGCACACACATCATTCACTCAGACCCAAAGCATTTCAATAAGTGATGCTGAGATTGCGAACATTATTGCTGAGAGAAGAAGTGTGTTTTCAGATTGGCCTTAAAGATTGACAGAGAGTTGGAATGTCTGAGAGATGGTGGTAGTTTGTTCCAAGTAGCTGGGGCCTGAAAAAAAAAGGATCTTTCACCGTAAGTTTTTGCTTTAACCAGGGGAAGCTGCAAAAGACGAGAATCTGAGGAAGAACGGAGCTGACGAGAGGGTGTGTAAGTGTGAAGCAGATCAGACAGGTAACTAGGAGCAGAGCCAGAAATGACAGCAAAGCTAAGAGCGGAAATCTTGTACTCAATCCTTTCACAGATTGGCAGCCAGTGCAACTCATGGAGAAGAGGTGTTACGTGTTCGAATTTGGAGGATTTGAGGACCAGTCGTGCAGCGTTGTTCTGGATTCTCTGAAGTCTGTTAAGAAGGTACTTGGGAAGGCCAGCGAGAAGAGAGTTGCAGTAATCTATTTTAGAAAGGACAAAGGCACAGACTAAGGTTTTAGTGGCATCAGTGGAGAGATAGTGACGAACAGAACTGATTTTACGAAGCTCAAGATAGGCAGATCTACA
>JAGGCT020004101.1:1455147-1461507 GCA_017654935.2 Phymorhynchus buccinoides
AGTACCTGTTGTAAGTGGTGGTGGTGGTAGGGGGGGGGGGGTGATGTGTGATGACAAAGGAGACCCTAGTGTTGAAGGGTTTGGCCCTGTAGGTCAGTACCTCAGCTCTGGGGAGACCCCGTGCCCTTGCTAGTGCCTGCTGTAAGTGGTGGTGATGGTGGTGGTGGTGGTGGTGGTGGGGGGGATGTGTGATGACAAAGGGGACCCTGGTGTTGACGGGTTTGGCCCTGTAGGTCAGTACCTCAGCTCTGGGGAGACCCTGTGCCCTTACTAGTACCTGCTGTAAGTGGCTGGACTTGTACCCACGGCTGAGGAACATGTCCATGATGGTAGCAGCATGTTTGTCAAAGTCCTCAAAAAAGCTAACAAGACGTTACATAATTGGGAAGATGATCATGAATACACAAATCATTACATAGATGGACACATCATAGGAAAGGTTAAAATTTTAAATAAAACAGAATAAAATAAACACAAGAAGAAGTCAAACAAATAACGAAATATATTTTCTTGTGCACAAGATTTGGCCATTTCAAACTGGTTGCCCATTTAATGAAATTGACGGTTTCACAGATTGGGTGTAATATATATAATATTTGTGTTACAACAGGGTCTGAAGAAAAGTGTGGAAGACACTTGAAAATTCGCTGCAAACTAGAATATGGGCGTTTGTGTTCTTTATTTTCTTGTGTATATAATATTTAAAATATATACACCGTTGCCTTAATCACACAAAAACGATAATTCCACGAAAATGTTGTTTACATGAATTTTATTATTATTATTATTATTATTATTATTATTATTATTATTATTATTATTATTATTATTATTATCTTGTTGGTGTCATGTGAAACCATGTGACGATTGTAAAGACAATAACATTGATTCTGATTCTGATGCAAATGCACACATACATTTTCAGATGTTCTAAATTATCTGTTGTAGCGATTATGTTGCTGGGTTCTTATAGTCCTACAGTGTTCTTTGCAAAGAAAACAGAGGCCTGCAGTGGACGTGTCAGGTGGCCCAGGACATCTGTCCTCACTTTGAGGCACCACGCTGTCGTTTGTCCCTCCACCAACACAGCACCTTGAGGAACTCCTCCCTGAACACCTGTCCTCACTTTGAGGCACCACGCTGTCGTTTGTCCCTCCACCAACACAGCACCTTGAGGAACTCCTCCCTAAACCGTCTACCAGTCAGACAGTACAGGTAGAAATTGATGGCTGCGTTCGTGTTGATAAGGTTATCGGTTACAGTTCCTACAAGACCTAATTGAAAGCGTTCATACTCTGATAGGCCCACGTAGGCTGATGGAAAAAAGTATGTAACATACTGGATCGTGCTTGGCAGAGTCAGAACCAGAAACATCATAGACACCAGCATAACGGTCAAGGTCACAGACCTGGTTGCTTTCTCACGAGCCTGAATTTGTTCAGACTTTCCTTGGGCAAGTTGTTTACTGGCTTCTTTAAGTGATGTCTTCAGTTTCCAAACCAAAATGCTGTTAGATATGACTAGGGATATGAATGGTAGAACAGAGTAAACAGAAAGCTCTATGTAAGAAAAGATTTTGCCAGAAAAATATAAGTACTGTTCGTCGTTAATAAGTATACAGACGTACTGTTTTGTCTTTGCCCTATATATTAGGGTAGATCCATATAGGTAGTGTGAATACAGTGCAGCAAAGAAGACAGTGATTCCTGCAATCAGCAGAAGAACAGTTCGCCGTGTACATAGTACGTTAACACGATGTGGCCACACCACAGACATTGCTCTGTGTACAGTCATACAGACGAGACACCAAGCACTGATTGTGCCGCCTCCTGTGTACAGCCAGATATAGATTTTACAACCAACATCATGAACAGCTTCAATTAGTATGCCAAAAGTGTACCTCAACCACAGTCCAAGCACAACTGTATAAAGGCTAATCAAATCCAGAACAGCAATAGTAGTGAAGTAGATGTTGAAGGCTGATTCCGCTGACCTCATTCTCCACGTGATGATCAGGATCATGACGTTTCCAAAAGTTCCAAAGACGAGAAGAACAGGAGGAAATATTTGTTGTATCCCTTTTTGAATAGAAGACAGCAAATACAGTAATTCTTCTGTGCCAGTAGTAGTAGTCATATCTGCTACAGTAGAATCATTCCAGCTGTTGGAAAAAAGTGAAGTTGACACCATTGGATTGGAGTCCTCCATGGTAGATTGTCACTGAAAAAAAGGGGGGGGGCTATGCCTTTTCATCTGTTTAGTCTGTTTGTTAATTTTGAATTGAATTATCATTAGATAACAACAGTGACAAACGAACTGACATTAGAATTTCAATGGCAAAATCCTTTTGACAAGCTGAGCAAAGAAGTATATAATATCAGAAGGATAAAGTTGCATGCATCATTGTTTCTTTTTACTACTTTTCACAATAACAAAGACATAAATTGTGCAAACTGTGCAAAGACATACATGTGTAATATTAATGAAAAATCTCAGTGAATTGCTAGCACCGTCTCCTAAGCTAAAGGACTAAAACGTTGATGCATTGAAATGCAGAATATGTTGCTTTGATTAACCTTTTTGTGTCCAATGTTTGTATGTGTGGCCCTCAGAAACAAATTCAGTTATCATTAACTTTACATTTTCCTCTGTGTTTTAAAATAAGAAAATAAAATGATGTGATAGTGCTGATTTGCTTTTCATCACAAAAGGGGAGGGCAAAACCTATGCAAAGTCAGCTGTTTCGACCTGCGAAGGTCTCCTCAGTCTGCATTATCATTTAAAATGCATCAACTCTTTAGTCCCGTAGATTAGAAGAACGGCGTTAGCAATTCACTGAGATTTTTCATTCAAACTATATTTATACTTTGATTAGGATATCATTTCAGTTGCTGACCCTTTCTGATCGTGTCTTTTATCTTTTTAAATTATAAATTTAGAACATTCTTCTTTTTATCATTTTACATGATTTTTACCATTTGTGTTATAATCTAGTGCTGGCTTGCTTTTCTTGCGGATTTGCGATAAAGTCTGGTGCGAGGAAGACACCGTTCATTTGTAGAATTATATTCTTGCTCAGATTGGGAACTTACTGGACAGCCAATACAGGCCAATATGCATTATCTTGCACAAATCGAAACAGCCGTCTTTGCAAAAGTTCTGTGTCTCCCTCTTCGGGAATAAAAGAAAATAAGCACTGTTCAATTTTATAATTTGTTTAGAACACAGCGGAAAACATCAAATTAATAATAACTGAATTTGTTTCTGAGGTCACAAATATAGACATTGGACACAAAAAGGTTAATAAAAGCAAAACATTCTGCATTTGAAATGCATCAACTTTTTAGTCTTTTAGGTTAGGGGAACAGTGCTACCAATTCACTGAGATTTTTCATTCCTTCTTCTGTTCCTTCTTCCTCTTCTCCACTCGCTCCCTCTCCCTCTCCCTCTCTCTCACATTATATCTTTCATTCGTTCTTTATCTTCCCCCTTCACCCACCTCTCTCTCTCTCTCTCTCTCTCTCTCTCTCTCTCTCTCTCTCTCTCTCTCTCTCTCTCTCTCTCTCTCTCTCTCTCTCTCTCACACCGCCTCTGAGAAAACATGTGTGTATGTTATAATTTAAATTAATGATAATCATATAGCGATAATGGAATATTAATAATAGTGCAACAAAGTCATACACACAGAGCAAAATAGCAAGCTAAAAGGATATTTACAAGCAAGGGGTGTACACAACCTGGCCATTTACTCCGTGATCCAGATGAGATGTTGGTACCAAACGAGTGGCAATTTCGAATGTAATTTGTTTTAGAATGGCACATGCCTCTGAATAATAATAAAAACAACATGCAAGCAACTTGGGTCGAATAGCTTATTATGCGTTTTGGGTCATTATTTAAGCAATAGTTAATGTAAGGACTCTGGAAAATAAATCAGTTGTTCTGGAGTACCTATGCTGTCGATTTGCTTCAAACGTAGCATACAGATTGTCAATACCTGTGTGATAAGGTGCATATCTCTGTGTATTAAGGAGTAGTAAGTGTTCCACGCCTGACAGGCAGCATGGTCACGAGCTGCTCTAATATTTGTTCACCGTAGTGTTGTATTTAGATCGTCTATTGTTGTGAAAAGTGTACAAGTGTAGCATGATGGAGTGGTGGGTATTGGTGCTTGTTGTGTGCAGTTCTTCCGCCTGGTTTGCTAGTTATTTGGACTGCCTTTTTGTTTCAACTATCCACCTCTCTTGCTAACCAAGAAACGCCATTCCCCTACCAGCCTATTTGCCAACATGTGGAACCCATTTCTTCAATCCCCTATCCTTACCCATCCTCTCCCCCATTCTTGTACGGGCCTCTCCCTCCACTTGTTGAATCTACTCCATCCAGTCAAACCGCCCCTCACCACTCCCCCACCGTGCCTCTTTCTCGAATCTCCTACAGTCGAGAACAACTGCTGTCTGTTGCCCCAGCACCACTGGACCCCTCTGTAATAGAGGCCATCAAAGGAGTAGGAATTGGATATCATCTTCCCCGCGTCTGCACGCACCGTGGTGGACAGCGGAAACAAAGAAAGATCAGCACAATGTGTGGTAACAGACCTGATTCGGCCACCACTAAGCTGCCAACGCCTAACACCAATTAACACTGGATCAGTCGACACGCCTTGCCTGTCAAGCGTCTTTGGTGAAATATTGGTTGATCTATATTGATAATTAAGTTGTGCTGAGATTTTGTGATAATTTATAGTTGGCTCACCCTACAGGTTCTCTGTTAACTTCTGGCTGGTTGTTTCTGCAGAGTTTTACATTCACGTTTTTGTGAGCGTGCTCGAATTTTTTCCTATTTGAAATTTTCTCTCCACGTTTCTGTTTTTCATTTTCTTCTTTCCAAAAGCCCTCCATTGTTCATCCCCTTTAGTTTTCTGTTGCAAGCGCATTATCTATTTCGTTTGCATTACTATTTGTTTGATTTGACTGATTATTTGTCACTGGTTGTCAAAGGTGTGTATGCATTAATTTGGCTAGTAAGCTCCATTATCTCATCACCTTCTTGTGTTGGGTATAATTAGTTGTAAACTAGTTGCCAGTGGATCTTATTGCTTATCCACTTTTTATTTTTTCTGTGATCATTTTCAATTTGTGTTGTGTATGTATGAATGATTCATGTTTGCTATGACCTCTACTTTAGATACTTGGCCCTCACAGGGGGGACTCCATATTGGATACTTAAATATTAATAGCGCCAGAAATAAGACTGATGAAATAGCTACAATTTTACATAACAATGGTAATCATTTTCACTTATTTTGTATAGCTGAGTCCTGGTTAACTGATGCAATACCTGATTCCCATATGTCCATACCTAACTATGACATGATTCGTTTAGATCCCATGGCACCCCGTTCAACTGGCTTACTTTTATACTCCACACGTTCCCTAACGCTCAAAAGAAAACCTCACCTAGAAAATAACAGCATAGAAAGCATGTGGGTTGAAATGAGTTAAAGCCAATATTATAGAAACGTCCTCTGTACAAACCTGTTGTAGTGACCATTCCTCTGTTTGCATAAAATGGATGAAAAAAGGCGTAAAAATTCCTAAGTCTGGCCATAAAGAAATATTTTACAGGTGCTTTAGGAATTTTGACCAAAATTCTTTTCTACTTGATTTACTTAACTCGGATTTAGATTATGTGTATCAAATTAGAGACCCCGACGAAGCAGTTGATTTTTGGATTAATAAATGTCAAGAAATATATGACCGGCATGCCCCCTTAGTTAAAAAGAGAGTTAAACACACCACAAAACCCCCTTGGATACCTAGTGATATTGAGAATGAAGGGTATACAAGAGACAACTTACAAAATTCAAAAGACAAACAGGCATTCAATAAACAAAGGAACAAAGTAAACTCAATGAAGCGAAGAGCAATGAAAACATATTTTCAAGATTTAGTAACTTCATCTCAGAATAAAAAAAACAGTCTGGAAAGCTATTAATCTTTTGACTAATAAAAACTATAATAATGCAGCCCAAAATTCTATAAAAGAACTATCTCCAGATGACTTAAACTCTCATTTTGCATATGTTGCTGAGAAGTTAATAGCCAACGACAAAACTCATGAAAATGATCTGCAACTTCTAAGTGATTACTGTTCTTTAAAAAATATTTCATCGCCTTTTGCCATACCGCCTATAACTGTAAATGAAACATTGAACTACTTATTACTTATTATTGATTTCGCGCTTACAGAGAGTGCAGAACAGTGCTGCTTGGCAAAAGAAAGCATGATCACATCACACCTCTTTTGGCTGAGCTCCACTGGCTTCCTGTCAAATTCCGCTGGCAGTTCAAGATGGCT
>JAGGCT020004101.1:1462007-1507007 GCA_017654935.2 Phymorhynchus buccinoides
AGTTGAACGGGGTGCCATGGGATCTAAACGAATCATGTCATAGTTAGGCATGGACATATGGGAATCAGGTATTGCATCAATTAACCAGGACTCAGCTATACAAAATAAGTGAAAATGATTACCATTGTTATGTAAAATTGTAGCTATTTCATCAGTCTTATTTCTGGCGCTATTAATATTTAAGTATCCAATATGGAGTCCCCCCTGTGAGGGCCAAGTATCTAAAGTAGAGGTCATAGCAAACATGAATCATTCATACATACACAACACAAATTGAAAATGATCACAGAAAAAATAAAAAGTGGATAAGCAATAAGATCCACTGGCAACTAGTTTACAACTAATTATACACAACACAAGAAGGTGATAAGATAATGGAGCTTACTAGCCAAATTAATGCATACACACCTTTGACAACCAGTGACAAATAATCAGTCAAATCAAACAAATAGTAATGCAAACGAAATAGATAATGCACTTGCAACAGAAAACTAAAGGGGATGAACAATGGAGGGCTTTTGAAAAGAAGAAAATGAAAAACAGAAACGTGGAGAGAAAATTTCAAATATGAAAAAATTCGAGCACGCTCACAAAAACGTGAATGTAAAACTCTGCAGAAACAACCAGCCAGAAGTTAACAGAGAACCTGTAGGGTGAGCCAACTATAAATTATCACAAAATCTCAGCACAACTTAATTATCAATATAGATCAACCAATATTTCACCAAAGACGCTTGACGCTTGACAGGCAAGGCGTGTCGACTGATCCAGTGTTAATTGGTGTTAGGCGTTGGCAGCTTAGTGGTGGCCGAATCAGGTCTGTTACCACACACTGTGCTGATCTTTCTTTGTTTCCGCTGTCCACCACGGTGCGTGCAGACGCGGGGAAGATGATATCCAATTCCCACTCCTTTGATGGCCTCTATTACAGAGGGGTCCAGTGGTGCTGGGGCAACAGACAGCAGTTGTTCTTGACTGTTGGAGATTCGAGAAAGAGGCACGGTGGGGGAGTGGTGAGGGGCGGTTTGACTGGATGGAGTAGATTCAACAAGTGGAGGGAGAGGCCCGTACAAGAATGGGGGAGAGGATGGGTAAGGATAGGGGATTGAAGAAATGGGTTCTACATGTTGGCAAATAGGCTGGTAGGGGAATGGCGTTTCTTGGTTAGCAAGAGAGTTGGATAGTTGAAACAAAAAGGCAGTCCAAATAACTAGCAAACCAGGCGGAAGAACTGCACACAACAAGCACCAATACCCACCACTCCATCATGCTACACTTGTACACTTTTCACAACAATAGACGATCTAAGTACAACACTACGGTGACAAAATATTTAGAGCTCGTGACCATGCTGCCTGTCAGGCGTGGAACACTTACTACTCCTTAATACACAGAGATATGCACCTTATCACACAGGTATTGACAATCTGTATGCTAAGTGTGAAGCAAATCGACAGCATAGGTACTCCAGAACAACTGATTTATTTTCCAGAGTCCTTGCATTAACTATTGCTTAAATAATGACCCAAAACGCATAATAAGCTATTCGACCCAAGTTGCTTGCATGTTGTTTTTATTATTATTCAGAGGCATGTGCCATTCTAAAAAAAATCACATTCCAAATTGCCACTCGTTTGGTACCAACATCTCATCTGGATCACGGAGTAAATGGCCAGGTTGTGTACACCCCTTGCTTGTAAATATCCTTTTAGCTTGCTATTTTGCTCTGTGTGTATGACTTTGTTGCACTATTATTAATATTCCATTATCGCTACATCATTATCATTAATTTAAATTATAACATACACACATGTTTTCTCAGAGGCGGTGTGAGAGAGAGAGAGAGAGAGAGAGAGAGAGAGAGAGAGAGAGAGAGAGAGAGAGAGAGAGAGAGAGAGAGAGAGAGAGAGAGAGAGAGAGAGGGGTGGGTGAAGGGGGGAGATAAAGAACGAATGAAAGATATAATGTGAGAGAGAGGGAGAGGGAGCGAGTGGAGAAGAGGAAGAAGGAACAGAAGGGAATGAAAAATCTCAGTGAATTGGTAGCACTGTTCCCCTAACCTAAAAGGACTAAAAAGTTGATGCATTTCAAATGCAGAATGTTTTGCTTTTATTAACCTTTTTGTGTCCAATGTCTATATTTGTGACCTCAGAAACAAATTCAGTTATTATTAATTTGATGTTTTCCGCTGTGTTCTAAACAAATTATAAAATTGAACAGTGCTTATTTTCTTTTACTCCCGAAGAGGGAGACACAGAACCTATGCAAAGACAGCTGTTTCGATTTGTGCAAGATAATGCATATTGGCCTGTATTGGCTGTCCAGTAAGGTCCCAATCTAAGCAAGAATATAATTCTACAAATGAACGGTGTCTTCCTCGCACCAGACTTTATCGCAAATCCGCAAGAAAAGCAAGCCAGCACTAGATTATAACACAAATGGTAAAAATCATGTAAAATGATAAAAAGAAGAATGTTCTAAATTTATAATTTAAAAAGATAAAAGACACGATCAGAAAGGGTCAGCAACTGAAATGATATCCTAATCAAAGTATAAATATAGTTTGAATGAAAAATCTCAGTGAATTGCTAACGCCGTTCTTCTAATCTACGGGACTAAAGAGTTGATGCATTTTAAATGATAATGCAGACTGAGGAGACCTTCGCAGGTCGAAACAGCTGACTTTGCATAGGTTTTGCCCTCCCCTTTTGTGATGAAAAGCAAATCAGCACTATCACATCATTTTATTTTCTTCTTTTAAAACACAGAGGAAAATGTAAAGTTAATGATAACTGAATTTGTTTCTGAGGGCCACACATACAGACATTGGACACAAAAAGGTTAATCAAAGCAACATATTCTGCATTTCAAATGCATCAACGTTTTAGTCCTTTAGCTTAGGAGACGGTGCTAGCAATTCACTGAGATTTTTCATTAATACTACACATGTATGTCTTTGCACAGTTTGCACAATTTATGTCTTTGTTATTGTGAAAAGTAGTAAAAAGAAACAATGACGCATGCAACTTTATCCTTCTGATATTATATACTTCTTTGCTCAGTTTGTCAAAAGGATTTTGCCATTGAAATTCTAATGTCAGTTCGTTTGTCACTGTTGTTATCTAATGATAATTCAATTCAAAATTAACAAACAGACTAAACAGATGAAAAGGCATAGCCCCCCCCCTTTTTTTCAGTGACAATCTACAATGGAGGACTCCAATCCAATGGTGTCAACTTCACTTTTTTCCAACAGCTGGAATGATTCTACTGTAGCAGATATGACTACTACTACTGGCACAGAAGAATTACTGTATTTGCTGTCTTCTATTCAAAAAGGGATACAACAAATATATCCTCCTGTTCTTCTCGTCTTTGGAACTTTTGGAAACGTCATGATCCTGATCATCACGTGGAGAATGAGGTCAGCGGAATCAGCCTTCAACATCTACTTCACTACTATTGCTGTTCTGGATTTGATTAGCCTTTATACAGTTGTGCTTGGACTGTGGTTGAGGCACACTTTTGGCATACTAATTGAAGCTGTTCATGATGTTGGTTGTAAAATCTATGTCTGGCTGTACACAGGAGGCGGCACAATCAGTGCTTGGTGTCTGGTCTGTATGACTGTACACAGAGCAATGTCTGTGGTGTGGCCACATCGTGTTAACGTACTGTGTACACGGCGAACTGTTCTTCTGCTGATTGCAGGAATCACTGTCTTCTTTGCTGCACTGTATTCACACTACCTATATGGATCTACCCTAATATATAGGGCAAAGACAAAACAGTACGTCTGTATAATTTTTAACGACGAACATTACTTATATTTTTCTGACAAAATCTTTTCTTACATAGAGCTTTCTCTTTACTCTGTTCTACCATTCATATTCCTAGTCATATCTAACAGCATTTTGGTTTGGAAACTGAAGACATCACTTAAAGAAGCCAGTAAACAACTTGCCCAAGGAAAGTCTGAACAAATTCAGGCTCGTGAGAAAGCAACCAGGTCTGTGACCTTGACCGTTATGCTGGTGTCTATGATGTTTCTGGTTCTGACTCTGCCAAGCACGATCCAGTATGTTACATACTTTTTTCCATCAGCCTACGTGGGCCTATCAGAGTATGAACGCTTTCAATTAGGTCTTGTAGGAGCTGTAACCGATAACCTTATCAACACGAACGTAGCCATCAATTTCTACCTGTACTGTCTGACTGGTAGACGGTTTAGGGAGGAGTTCCTCAAGGTGCTGTGTTGGTGGAGGGACAAACGACAGCGTGGTGCCTCAAAGTGAGGACAGGTGTTCAGGGAGGAGTTCCTCAAGGTGCTGTGTTGGTGGAGGGACAAACGACAGCGTGGTGCCTCAAAGTGAGGACAGATGTCCTGGGCCACCTGACACGTCCACTGCAGGCCTCTGTTTTCTTTGCAAAGAACACTGTAGGACTATAAGAACCCAGCAACATAATCGCTACAACAGATAATTTAGAACATCTGAAAATGTATGTGTGCATTTGCATCAGAATCAGAATCAATGTTATTGTCTTTACAATCGTCACATGGTTTCACATGACACCAACAAGATAATATAATAATAATAATAATAATAATAATAATAATAATAATAATAATAATAATAATAAAATTCATGTAAACAACATTTTCGTGGAATTATCGTTTTTGTGTGATTAAGGCAACGGTGTATATATTTTAAATATTATATACACAAGAAAATAAAGAACACAAACGCACATATTCTAGTTTGCAGCGAATTTTCAAGTGTCTTCCACACTTTTCTTCAGACCCTGTTGTAACACAAATATTATATATATTACACCCAATCTGTGAAACCGTCAATTTCATTAAATGGGCAACCAGTTTGAAATGGCCAAATCTTGTGCACAAGAAAATATATTTCGTTATTTGTTTGACTTCTTCTTGTGTTTATTTTATTCTGTTTTATTTAAAATTTTAACCTTTCCTATGATGTGTCCATCTATGTAATGATTTGTGTATTCATGATCATCTTCCCAATTATGTAACGTCTTGTTAGTTTTTTTGAGGATTTTGACAAACATGCTGCTACCATCATGGACATGTTCCTCAGCCGTGGGTACAAGTTCAGCCACTTACAGCAGGTACTAGTAAGGGCACAGGGTCTCCCCAGAGCTGAGGTACTGACCTACAGGGCCAAACCCGTCAACACCAGGGTCCCCTTTGTCATCACATATCCCCCCGACCACCACCACCACCACCACCATCACCACCACTTACAGCAGGCACTAGCAAGGGCACGGGGTCTCCCCAGAGCTGAGGTACTGACCTACAGGGCCAAACCCTTCAACACTAGGGTCTCCTTTGTCATCACACATCACCCCCCCCCCCTACCACCACCCCCCCACTTACAACAGGTACTAGCAAGGGCACGGGGTCTCCCCAGGGCTGAGGTACTGACCTACAGGGCACTCAACACCAGGGTCCCCTTTGTCACCACACATCACCCCAGGTACTAGCAAGGGCACGGGGTCTCCCCAGGGCTGAGGTACTGACCTACAGGGCCAAACCCGTCAACACCAGGGTCCCCTTTGTCATCACACATCACCCCTCCAAACCACCACTTACAACAGGCCACTAGCAAGGGCACAGGGTCTCCCCAGGGCTGAGGTACTGACCTACAGGGCAAACCCGTCAACACCAGGGTCCCCTTTGTCACCACACATCACCCCTCCAAACCACCACTTACAACAGCACTAGCAATGGCACAGGGTCTCCCCAGGGCTGAGGTACTGACATACAGGGCCAAACCCGTCAACACCAGGGTCCCCATTTGTCATCACACATCACCCCCCCCCACCTCCACCACCACCACTTACAGCAGGTCTACTAGCAAGGGCACGGGGTCTCCCCAGGGCTGAGGTACTGACTCCAAACCCGTCAACACTAGGGTCCCCTTTGTCATCACCGCCCCCCCCCCCCCCCCGGCCACACCACCACCACCACACCACCACCACCACTTACAGCAGGTACTAAATGCAAGGGCACGGGGTCTCCCTGAGGTACTGACCTACAGGGCCAAACCCGTCAACACCAGGGTCCCCTTTGTCATCACACCCCCATACCCCCCACCACCACCACCACTTACAGCAGGCACTTGCAAGGGCACATGGTCTCCCCAGGGCTGAGGTACTGACCTACAGGGCCAAACCCGTCAACACCAGGGTCCCCTTTGTCACCACACATCACCCCTCCAACCCACCACTTACAGCAGGTACTAGCAAGGGCACGGGGTCTCCCCAGGGCTGAGGTACTGACCTACAGGACCAAACCCTTCAACACCAGGGTCCCCTTTGTCATCACACATCACCACTCCAACCAACCACTTTGTGACTGGCTCGGAGAACAGCCAACACAGGATCAGGCTGGAGTAGTGACGTGTGATGACAGATGTGTCATCTGTCGCAAGAGCACTTGGTGGCCGGCAGATTCTTCTCCAGCTCTACTACAGGAAAACGGTTCACTGCCCGCCACAACATCAATCAATCAATTAATCAATCAATCAATCAATATCCCCATTAAAATGAACAAGGACATTTTGTTTGCTGTCACATTAAAACATACAATAAAACACAATGCACACGAGAAGTAACAAATCACATATATAAGATTATGAGTATTATACATGCACAACAACATCCCCACATACACATACCTCTCTCTCTCTCTCTCTCTCTCTCTCTCTCTGTCTCTTCTCTCTCTCTCTCTCTCTCT
Organism: Phymorhynchus buccinoides; assembly: GCA_017654935.2. NCBI lineage: Eukaryota > Metazoa > Mollusca > Gastropoda > Neogastropoda > Raphitomidae > Phymorhynchus > Phymorhynchus buccinoides. The sequence continues at coordinate 1,468,774 of JAGGCT020004101.1, forward strand.
CTCTCTCTCTCTCTCTCTCTCTCTCTCTCTCTCTCTCTCTCTCTCTCTCTCTCTCTCTCTCTCTCACTCATATAACAATGCACACACTCTATATCACACACGTACAACTGCACCCACATCCGCATCGTTTGTGAGCACCACTTGCATACTTATGAACTGTACATATAAATACCCCATTTTTTTACACACCCCTCCCCAGCACACACACACACACACACACACACACACACACACACACACACACACACACACACACAGTACTGTTTAATTAAGACACGAGTATGTCAAAACAATGTATAAAACAATAATATAAAATAAAAAAGGAAAATATTATATAAAATGATAATTAAGTAATTAAAAGATTACAACGCAATATTGAAATACATACAATGATTAACACAAAGGAATATAAATGAAAACGATATAAAAATTACTATGAAGAGGCAGAACATTTATTTTAGTTAACAAATTCAGTTACTTCCCATTTACTTCCATAATTATATTTTCATGACCACCTTGCTCAGACACGCACCCACCCATGCACACAAGATTCATTCCATTAAGGAAACATACATGCCCACACAGACTTTCAAGGTTCTCCTAGGATGCACACGTACAGTCGTACACACACACACACACACACACACACACACACACACACACAACACACACACACACACACACTCTCTCTTACACATATACTTTCTCTCTCTCTCTCTCTCTCTCTCTCTCTCTCTCTCTCTCTCTCTCACACACACACACACACACACACACACACACACACACGCACGCACGCACGCACGCACGCACACGCACAACACAACACACACACACACACGCACACACACACACACACACGCATACGCACACGCACACATGCACACACACACACACACACACGCACACGCGCGCACGCGCACGCGCACGCACGCACACACACACACACACGCACACGCGCACGCACACACACACACACACACACACACACACACACACATTCGTTGCCCCACTTTCTCTTGCTGTCTGGGAGTTAAGTTCGGTGGTTGTTCTACATCACCCCACTCCATATCACCTTCTCCCCTCCCCCCTCCCATTTCACTGTGCACGTGCTGGCAGTCATCGGTTGACACCACCCTGTAAACTTTCCGGCATCGTTCTTACATTGGCAACGTGATGGCAAATGATGGCAAGCGCTGGCCAGCATCAGTCCTTCAATCGGTCCTATTCTGGCACGCCGGCATCGATCCTATATGTACTTTGCCGATGCTGGCCGAACGCTGGCAAATGCCCGTGTGTGCCAGTGTTGGATTTGCCAGCATTGGGTCGATTCTGGGGGTATGCTGGCAAAACTCATTGTCCTCTGATACGATGTAGGCCGAGAGGAGGACTATGTGTGTCCCTGTCTACATAATTAATAAGGTCAGGTCAGGTCAGGTCAGGCCAGGTAGTTAGTTAGGACATTAGGCCTCGCGGCCTCTTCACTATTTTGTCCCTTCTCGATCTATGCGTCCCCAATTTCGACTACGCATCCCCGTCTCTATACTTATGTGTCACACACATTGCAAATATCACCATCTCTATGTGTGTGGGGGGGCGGGGGGCGGGGGGGGTGGGGGGGGGGGGGGGGGGGGGGGGGGGGGGGGGGGGGGGCGGGGGGGGGGGCGGGGGGGGGGGGGGGGGGGGGGGGTGAAGGGAGGGGGTTAATCTCTGTATCTCTGTTTTAGGAAAGTGAGAACCTTAATTACAGATGAAATAACGATCAGCATAATTTGACAATGTTGATGAAAACCCCCAAAGTTTAGCTAGCTCGGCGCTCAACTAGAGGAAGCAAAGACACGATAATTTAAATATAATAAGAACATACATTTTTTTTTTTGGTAGCTAAGAAATGACGTAAGCACATAACTTACTTCCATCCAATCAAATCGATCCACCTAGACATTTTAGCCAGCCATTTGTAAACAGCAGACGTTGAAGGAGGTGAAAGGTTTATTTTTGTCTCTTCCTTCCTTCCTGTAAGTGACCAGTCAAACTTAACTATTCTCTTACTTAGGCCTACTTTAGTAGTGGTTTGAAGTTAGTCAGTACCAGTTTTTAACCTTTATCTGGAAAAAAAATGTTGATTTGATGTGTTAGAATAGATCTAGACTTGGTTTTCTAAGCTTGGGCCGTTGCCGGTGTAACACGCCAAAAACACTCTACGCCCAAAACACTCTAGAGTTTTTTTCGCGTACACCAGAGTCTTTTTCGCGTGGACACACGCTGAAAAGACTACGCCAAAAGGACTCTCTGTACGCGAAAAAGACTATAGTAAGGGAAATAACCAGCATTTCCCTATTAAGAGTAACGGAACGTAGATGAAAATCCTTTTCACTGTGTTCTTGTTGCTATCATTGTCCCCCCCCCCCCCCATCCCCCTGCCCCCCTCGCCCCTTCCACCCCGCCCCCTCCCCCCTCCTCCCTCCCCCACCCCCCTTTATTACTGTTTCTGAATTAATAATAAACAATACAACTGGGTGGAATGTATTGAGTGTGTGTATATGTGTGTGTATGTTGTGTGTGTGTGTTGTGTGTATGTGTGTGTGTGCGTGCAAGCGTACGTGCGTGCTTGCATGCGTGTCTGTGCGTGTGTGTGAATGTTTTATGAATAATTATTTGGGTGTATAAGTATTGGATTAGTTCACTGGTTATAGCACTCGTCTTTCACCCAGGAGATGCGGGTTCGAATCCAGTGAGAGGCAGGTCACTCATATTGTGAATGATTCTCTCTTGTCTGGCTCCTTCCCTTCTGTCTTTAAATCTGCTATTGTCCGCCCCCTGTTAAAGAAACCCTCCCTGGATCATGACAATCTGAAAAGCTATAGACCTGTGTCCAATCTATCATTTCTTTCAAAATTAACAGAAAAGATTGTGCTTTATCAACTACTCACACACTTAGAACAAAATCACCTTCTGAACCCCCATCAATCCGCCTATAGAAAATGTCACAGTACAGAAACAGCCCTTCTCAAAATCGTAAACGATATTCTTTTAGGGTTTGATGAAAACAAAGTTTCTCTCTTGGCTCTGCTTGACCTTAGTGCCGCTTTCGACACTATTGATCATTCTATTCTCCTTCGCCGACTCAAAGATTCTTTTGGAATTCATGACATTGCTCTTGCCTGGTTCGAGAGCTACTTAGCTGACGGCACCCAGACTGTCTGTGTTACTGGCTTGTACTCAGAGCCTTCTGCCCTCTTGTATGGTGTACCACAGGGTTCTGTACTGGGACCTATTATTTTCGTGCTCTATGCTACTCCTGTGTCCGATGTTGTCAGTCAGCATGCCTTGTCACATGAGAGTTTTGCTGACGATACAGAAGTGTATCAGTCAGCCCCTCTTGCTGAAGTTGATGGGTTGATATCGCGGACACGGGAGTGCATAGCGGACCTAAAAACATGGATGACACACAAGAAACTACAGCTCAACGAGGATAAAACTGAACTTCTGTTAGCATGTCATAAAAAATGATCAATGATTCTTCACTTCCATCTCTGCCACAATCAACAACACCACTATCTCCTTCTCCTCTTCAATCCGCAGTCTCAGAGTCACCTTGGATCAAAGCCTCTCCCTTCAACAGCAAGTGTCCAACATCTGTAGATCTGCCTATCTTGAGCTTCGTAAAATCAGTTCTGTTCGTCACTATCTCTCCACTGATGCCACTAAAACCTTAGTCTGTGCCTTTGTCCTTTCTAAAATAGATTACTGCAACTCTCTTCTCGCTGGCCTTCCCAAGTACCTTCTTAACAGACTTCAGAGAATCCAGAACAACGCTGCACGACTGGTCCTCAAATCCTCCAAATTCGAACACGTAACACCTCTTCTCCATGAGTTGCACTGGCTGCCAATCTGTGAAAGGATTGAGTACAAGATTTCCGCTCTTAGCTTTGCTGTCATTTCTGGCTCTGCTCCTAGTTACCTGTCTGATCTGCTTCACACTTACACACCCTCTCGTCAGCTCCGTTCTTCCTCAGATTCTCGTCTTTTGCAGCTTCCCCTGGTTAAAGCAAAAACTTACGGTGAAAGATCCTTTTTTTTTCAGGCCCCAGCTACTTGGAACAAACTACCACCATCTCTCAGACATTCCAACTCTCTGTCAATCTTTAAGGCCAATCTGAAAACACACTTCTTCTCTCAGCAATAATGTTCGCAATCTCAGCATCACTTATTGAAATGCTTTGGGTCTGAGTGAATGATGTGTGTGCGGATGGGGAGGAGAGGATTGGGGAGCGCGCGCGTGCGCGCGTGCGTGTGCGAGTGTGCGTGCGTGCGCGCGCGCGTACGTGTGTGTGTGTGTGTGTGTGTGGACCCGTTTGTGTGTTATGCGAAGATGCATGTTTTTATGTCTATGAATATGTCACAGCGTGAGGGTGAGGGTGGGTATGCGAGCGCGTCTGAGTATGTTTGATATGTCTGTAATTTTGTATGTGGGGCGATTCTTAGTTTTTGTAAAGCGCCATGAGTAGTACACCTAGAATGCGCGCTATATAAATATTCTTTTATTATTATTAAATGGGTACATGGCTCTCATCAGGGCTAATCGGCTATGGGACATCTTACCGTATTCCTCACTATATCCTTGTCACAGTGTGTACCATACTATTTTGTCCAAAGAGATTAAGACAGTTGGATCTTCCAAAACGATCCCAAAGGCCAATACATCTTTTTGACTTCACCACTGAGGCAATGGATATCTGACAAAACCTTGACACATAGAGAGCTTATAATGCCATTATGATGACTACATGTGCACACACAAATACATACACACATGCAAGCGCGCTTGAACACACACAGCATAATGTGAACCCTTACATGTGTGTGCATGCGTTTGTGTGTGTTTTAGCATAGGTGTCATTTTATCACTAGCCGTGAACATAGTGAGTGAAGCTAATACTGTTTTCAGCTTGGACTGTGGCTGTGTACCTGTGTATGCATATGTGTATGTACGTACCACAGCGTCCGAATGAATAGACGAAGAAAGCTCAAGTTGTGACTGCTGATAGGTACCTCATGAGAAAGGCCAACTTCAGTAATGAAGGTCATATGTCAAAGGTCAAGGTCAATAACGTTGACAGTTTGTCACGCTTAAACGAATGAATCTAGGATATTCAAACTGGGCATGTTGGTAGGTATAGTACCAGCATCGAAGTATTCTTGTATAATAAAGGTCATAGGTCGAAGGTAAATTTAATTTCCAGGTCGATGCACATTTCTACAAGCTGTGATGGCCGAGTGGTTAAGGCGTTGGACTCGAAATCCAATGGGATATTCCCGCGCAGGTTCGAATCCTGCTCGCAGCGATGTTTTTTTTCTTCAGAATCACATTCGCCGTCTAGCCTCCGAAGCGACAACACCTCTGAGCTGACAAGTGAGAAAAAAGAAAGGGAGCCTCCAGCCCACTACAGAGAAAAGAAAGGAGAGAAGATTTTCTTCGCCTCAAAGCGACCAGCCCGCCTTCCCCTCCACTGCGCCACCAGACCACGTGACAATTTTACGCCCTGCACGGACATCTTCCCCCTCCACCCGAGGGACCTTTTCGTCACAAACAAGATAAGTGGCATGATTCGAGCCTCGAAATTCGAATAACATCCTTGTAATTCACGTGATCTCTTGGCCTGGGGAGGCATAGTGTATATAGTATTTTGTATTCTAACAACGATTTTTCCCATCCTTTATTATTTTCCTCTGTTTTCAGTTTCTTGTTTCATGTTTAGATATAGAATGTAAATAAGGGCACCATGAGCGAGAGTACTACTAGGACAGAGAGAAGGGAGGGGGGGGGGGGGGGGGAGACACCACTCAAGAGAGCACAGACGTCAGCTTCGACACAATGTTCGACAGCTCCTGTGACTCTCAAACTTTCATCGAGGTAGAGCCCAAGCTCCCTCCACTTGAACACAAAATAGGGAGTCCCATCCCCTCAAACACAAGCACACCGACCACGCCTACCAGAAAAAGAAACCGAGGGGCAGAATCTAGCCCCTCCAGTCCCCCGCCTGTCTCCAGGCAACACAAAAACAAAAGAAGACCTCCACACAATGGAGAAAGAAATTAGCCCCATCAGCACTCAACAACAAAGCCTAGGCTCATCCCCTTCACGGGACACAAACACGGGCCTCCCAAAAGAAGGGGAAACCACCATGGGCACCCCCCCTCACCATACCACACATTCTAAAGACAACCCACACACCAACACAGATTCAATCTGGGGTTCTCACCCCAACACAAACACAAACACACAACAACAACAACAAGATCAATCAGGGCCAAAGCCCAACCCTAGACCCAGACCTAGACGGGTGCGCGCGCACGCAGCTGCCCACAATAGAGACAACTCCAAAGACCCACCCAAGCCTACTTTCCTGAAGTACCCGGTGATTGTAGAGGACCAGGGCTCGGGCCCAGCTACCATTAACGGCCTTGGCCCAGTGACAGGCATGCGCCTCTGGCAGAATGCCATCGGCGATATCGCGAGCCAGAGATCCCTGGCCGGCAACAGATTGTTAATAGGTTGTGTTTCTGCCGAACAGCAGACCAAGCTATCTAGCATGAAACAAATCTCCAAAATCAACATCAAATGTTTTATCCCCACAGCTTCCACAGAGGGGGTAATTAGACCCATCCCCCTCGAGGAAAACATACAAGATCTCTTGCCCCTCATCAAAAACGCAAAACTCAATAACCATGACGGATCAAAATCTAAAGCAATTAAAATTACATTCAATGAACCTTTGCTTCCCACCCAAATTAAAATCTGTGCCCAGACTTTTGAAGTCACCCCTTTTGTTGCCCCTGTTAGAAGATGTAGGCAGTGTGCCCGGTTCGGACACTCGGCCGAGCAGTGCCAAGCAAGAAAGGAAACTTGCGCCAAGTGTGCTGAGCCGGGCCACTCCTCCCAGTCATGCACTAATACCAACAAATGTGTCAACTGTGGAGGACCTCATTCCGCGGCATACGGCGGATGTCCGCAGTACCAACTTCGCGTCCGCGCCAATCGGATACGCGCGGAAGTTTTCATTCCATATTCCGAGGCGATACGCCTGGCCAAACTGGCCCAGGAAACTGAAAATTTAAAGAAACAAAACACCCCACCCTCTCCCCTCTCACCCACAGTCGACCCACTTTGGCAACAGGAGGAGAGACAGAAACCCAGCTATTCAAACGCGGTCAAAAACACAAATTTCAAACCCCCAGTCAAGCCATCAGTCCCAGTACAGAGTCAAATACAACAACACACAAATCAAACCCCCCACACCCCCATAAATCTGTCTGACATACAACAAACTTCTAAAGATACACAGTCTAAAAAACCAAAAACAACACCAAAACGTAAAATAAGAAGAGGACGAATCCTCAGCTCTCAGGAAAGGGCACTACGCAAAAAAGCTGAGTCAGCCAAAGCCGCCCTTCGCGAGCAGGTGACCCAACAAAAAATCGAAGAATTAGTCTCTCAACAAATTGCTAAACATTCTGCCAACATGATGACACAAGTGACAAAATACATGGACAAAATAATGACAAACCTCACTGACAAACTGACAAAACAAAATCAAACGGACAACCAAATTAGTTCTGACCACCCCCCTCCCCCCCCCTCCCCCCCCCCACCAAACACAAAACACAACTTTAACTGAAATAGAAAATATTGACTTTAATATTAAACAAAATACAAACCAAACAACAGCTGAGTCATTGATGACCCAGATACTACTACAGTTTGCGAAAGCAAGAACCACGCAAAAACCGTGTCTTCTGCTCGAGGGGCTTCTCTCCCTTTTTCCCTCCTCGAGTGGCCAGCCACCCGTAGGCCCGAAAAGCAATTTGTTTAGATTGGCTGAGCTTGCCTGCGGCTCGGCGGGAGGGGAGGGGGTTCGACAAAAGAGGGTCGGATCCCAATCATATAAAAGATAGCAGTGGCGGTCCGCACACTCCACATGTAATTAACTGTTAATTAGCAACCCTCAACTTAATTACTCCCCCCTGTAAGGTTTCAAGGCAAACTAAACATTCTACAATGGAACTGCCGTGCCATCAAAAAAACAGGCGATCACTTAATCCACTACCTATCATCCAATTCTGACACATCATTTTATTTGTTTGCAGTCTTTAAATATTAATTATTCTAATTTGCCCCGCATTCAGGGCTATCAATACCCACCTTCAGTTAGTAATATATCAAGCAAAGTTTATACAGCTACTTACATTCACCTAAATATGCAGTACGTTAATATACAGTCCCCACAAGAAAATATAACTGGTACCCGGTATTCAAATACCATACAAACTAAAATAAATGGCAAATTAACAAATATTTTAAATATGTATTATCCAAAAGGATACAATGCTGTCGAAAATTCTGACTGGCTTTCCTCCCTTTCTGATACTGTCTCCTGGGTGGTGGTGGGCGACTTTAACGCTCACCACCCTACCTGGGAGGCCTTCGGTACTACACCTAGTGGCGGGGGTGGGATGCTCATCCAACAAATTAATGAGTCCCACTTAATCCTTTTAAATGACGGCTCATCTACAAGATTTCCCGATTCTAGTAACAATAAACCAACCGCTATTGACTTAACTCTGGTTAGTCCAGATTTAGTAGTTAATCATGAGTGGTATCCGTTGTCTGATACCTTATTATCAGACCACAAACCTATCCTTATAATTTTTAATGTTCAAATTCCATCATCCACTCAACTCCATCAACACAAATTTAATTACGACAATGCTAACTGGACCTTATTCCAGTCCATTCTTTGTAAATATAATAAAGAAAATATTTTTGACCCCGACCTAGAAACTCATTATGAGAACTTGAGAACTTCCATTCTAAAAGCGTGCGAACTCTCTATGCCTCTATAACACAAAAAACGAACATTCGTCCGTCAGCAAAACCGTGGTGGAACGATACAGTCAGAGAGGCAATAAGAAAGAAGAAAAGAGCATGTAATTTTTTCGATTGTCATCCCACCCCGCCCAACCACGCCTCCAAATTAGAAGCAGAGAAACTTTGCGAGGACGCAATCAATTTGGCTAAAAGGGACTATTTTGACAAAGATGCAAAGCCTGGAAGAAAATAAATAAAATAAATAATAGAGGTAAAGTATGGGAGCCCAGAGTAACTAAAGATAATATAACTACTACTACTAACTTACAAACAGCTGAAGTCCTTGCGGACACATTTGCACAACCTAGTCAAACTAAATATTTACCTACTAACGAACAAAATAGACGTAATACAACACCTATTACACCAAAATCTAATAATAATTCTCACTATATTAATGCTCCCCTCAACATGACCGAGCTTGCTGGGTCCCTTAATCAAATTAGAAAAGCAAATAAAGCTACAGGAGTTGATCCAATCTCCTATAAAATACTTAAAAAATTGCCCCCTTCTGAGATTTTATTACAGTTTTACGCCAGATGTTGGGAGGGGGGGGGGGGAGGTGCCACGTGCTTGGAAAGAGGCACAGGTGGTAGGGGTCCTGAAGCCCGGAAAACCGGCAAGGGACCCCAAAAGTTACCGCCCCATCTCCCTCACCCCCCACATAGGCAAGCTATACGAGAGAATCGTAAAAAACAGACTAGAATACTTTTTAGAAAAAAATAATATAATTCCCACCATCCAGGCAGGCTTCCGTAAACATAGGTCCTGCATGGAACAAATCGTCAGAATTACCTCCCATGTCAGAAAAGCTCTAGCCAGACGCAGGAAAGTCTTTGCTACCTTTTTTGACATTAAAGGGGCATACGACTCCGTCTGGCATGGGAGGCTATTAGAAAAAATCAGCAAGCTCGGTATAGAGGGTAACACATATAATTTTATACTTACTTTTTTACAAAATAGAAGTTTTAGAGTTAGGGTGGGCCAGTCGCTCTCAGCTAACCACCATATGGACATGGGAGTTCCCCAGGGCAGCATCATTGCACCAATTCTCTTTAATATCATGTTACATGATATATCTCAAATAAAATTCGAAGGCTGTCGTATATTAATGTACGCAGACGACATTGCCATCTGGTCTCTACCTACTGCACGAGGTGTAAGATCTACCCTTGACCCCGAAATTGGTGTACATCAACACAATACTAACCTAGTACTACATTACCTAAATTTTAATGGTTTTACCATTTCACCACACAAATGCGAATTTATGTTTTTTTCAACCAACACAGTTAAAAACGATGATTTCAAAATTAAAATTTTGGACCAAACAAAAACTCCCCCTCCCCATGTTAAATTTCTGGGAGTTCATCTTTCGAGAGACCTGTCATGGACACATCATATAACACATTTAGTGAACAAATCTACAAAAGCCCTTAATTTTATTAAAGTACTAACCAGACAGAAATGGGCTCAGGATCCCAAATTTTTAACATATTTGGTTAGGACCTTGGTCCGTAGCCGCCTAACTTATGGAATGGAAACATTTTATAATTTAACTGAATCCAATCTAAAAGCACTTCAAACTATAGAACTTAAAGCCCTTAAGACTGCCCTGGGCATCCCGTCCTTTGCAGTCAACTACCTAGTCTATAGAGACATAGGCTGGCTCCCCCTACACCATCTTATTAAATTAAATTGTGCAACATTCTTATCTAGATTACACAGCACAAATAACTTTACAAAGGAGGATTTTTTTACTCAATTTTCAGATCCCTATTTTGCCACCTCTAAAAAAACAGTTAAAAAATATATTAACATCTATGATTTTTCTCAAAACCTTTTTGAAAGATCAGGCTTGTTGATGGAAGATATAGTTTTTTTACCCCAAACATATAGTGCCACAGTGGGATTGGGACCCTCCAGACTATGATACCACTTTACATCAAGAATTTAATAAAGAAGAAGATATAAATCAATTAATAGTAGCAGCAAAACAAAAAAATTATAATTTTAAACATCAACTTAGTATTTATACAGATGGTTCCAAAATAAATGGAAACCAAATAGGTTGTGCTTTCACCATACCCAGCCTAAAAATTTTCAAAAATTTCCAACTAAATAAAAATATTTCAATTTTCTCAGCCGAGCTCTGGGCCATTTTAGAAGCCCTTTCATACATAAATTATTTACCGAACCCCCCATTTCAAATTGCCATTTTTTCAGACTCCCTTTCTTCTATTTCAGCATTACAAGGAGAAAGCCACAACCGTCTTGAAATTAAAAACGAAATTAAAAAGTTAATACACCATCTCCACCTTAGAGGGACCAAAGTTACATTAGTATGGATCCCCTCCCGCTGTGGCCTTATGGGAAATGACCTGGCCGATAGAGAGGCAAAAAGGGCCGCCACACACATGTCCGGTGTATCGATCGACATAGGTTTGTCAACTGGCGAAGCGAAGTCACTGTTAAAAATGATATCACACCAGGAATAATAATAATAATAATTTAATTCATTTTAAAAAGTGACGCCTGTCCCTCGCGAGGCTCCAGGCGCCATTACAAAGATAAAAACCAACAGGTTTAAGAAAGAAGAGAAAGGAGACATACAAGATTAAAACATAAAAAAGAACTTTGACATCGTAAGAACAAGATATTATTAGAAAACATTAAAATTAAATACATGCGGGGAACATATACCCCCAGCCCCTCCACTCTCTCACCACCCCCTTCCCCTCCCCCCTCCCTCACCCTGCGCTGTCTCCCCCCCTAAAAAACAACAACAGCAAAACACACCCTCCACTCTCTCTCGCGCCTTCTCACTCACACACACACACACGCACGCACGCACGCACGCACTCACCTACACACACGCAATCACACACACACCGTTTGGAATAAGACATATCAGCAGGTTGACGGTTGATACACGTCAGATTAATCATGGTTAAAATAGGTATGGAATAAGAAGGTCTTCATGCCTGATTTAAAAGCGTTAAACGTTTGTGCATTACGAAGGGCTAAAGGTAACGAATTAAAAACAGTAGGGCCAGCAAAAGAAAAAGAACGCTTGCCATATGTCTCCAGGCGAACTCGCGGGATGGCCAAATGACCAGCGTCTGAGGAACGGAGAGATCTCGATGGTGTGTATGGCACAACTAAGTCTGAAAGATAGGAGGGAGCAAGATCGTGGAGGCATCGAAAACAGAGGGTGGCAATTTTGTATTCGATACGGGCTCGAACGGGAAGCCAGTGCAGCTCCCTCAAGAGAGGCTTTGCATGGTCGAATTTGCGTTTTCTGAGGACTATGCGTGCAGCATGATTCTGAGCTCTCTGCAGTTTGTCGAGAAGCGTGTTTGGGAGACCAAAAAACAAAGAATTGCAATAGTCCAGTCTGGACAAAACAAATGCTGACATGAGCTTTTTGGCCGCATCAATGGTAAGAAAAGGACGGATATGACCGATTCTGCGGAGCTCAAGATAGATGGTCCTGCACAGTAGCTTTATATGGTTCTCCATTGAGAGTACACGATCCAGATGTACCCCAAGATTCCTAACGGACTCGGCAAAACAGATGTCTTCACCAGACACAACAAGAGAACTGCTGTTGGAGACTGCTTTGAGCTGCCTGGACGTTCCAACTGGGATGACCTCGGTCTTCCCATCATTCATTTTCAGCTTGTTCACAGTCATCCATTGTTTGACAGATTCTATTGTCTGCTGAAGAGTGACAACAAGCTGGGGAAACTGACAGGGTTGTGCCGACTGATGCAGCTGTGCATCGTCAGCGAACATGTGATGCATAACATCAAACTGCCTGATCCACTGACTGAGATGTTGAATGTATTGTAAATAGCACAGGTCCTAACACAGAACCCTGAGGTACTCCATATTTCAGAGAAACAGATTTTGAAACTTGATTGAGTACAACAACAGACTGGAATCGGTCACTCAAGTAAGATGTGAACCATTTAAGAACATAACCTGACAATCCAAAAGAGACTTGTAGTCTCTTAAGCAATATGTTATGGTCAAGCGTATCAAACGCGGCCGACAGATCAAGTAGGGATAGCAAAGATATATTACCATTGTCACAAGCAGAGAGCAGATCATTGACAACACGAAGTAAAGCTGTCTCTGTGGAATGATTTGCCTTGTAGGCAGACTGGAAAGGCTCAAGCAAGTCAGACTGACTCAAATGATTGAGCAGTTGACACAGAACAACCTTCTCCAAGATTTTAGAAATAAAAGGCAAATTTGACACAGGCCTGTAATTCTTCATTACGTTTGGATCGAGATTGGACTTTTTCAACAGAGGTGTCACAATAGCATTTTTGAAAGAAGAGGGTACAGTTCCAGTACTCAAGGAGTTATTGACAATGGTGGTGATAACAGGTATTAACTCATCAAGACACTGATACATGAGATCTGCTGGGATGGGGTCAAGGCTGCAGGATTTTTTGGGTGTATTAACAATAATAACCCTAACCTGCTCTTCTGTCACTGGTGTAAAATCAAGCATTGGTTTTCCAGTAAAGACAGAAAAATATGGGCTTCCACCTGCTTTGTCAAGTTCTGACCTGAGCTGTACAATTTTATCAGTGAAAAAGTCACAGAACGCATCAGGTAACTGATCAGCTGGTATGTTGTTTGGTAGACTATTGTCTTTACCCTTCCCCGTAAGATGACCCACCAAATTGAACAAGGCCTTGCTAGTTGTGCATTCTTCTACCCTAGCACTAGTGTGAACTGTTCTGACTTCACTGATCAAGTCCTTAGTGTCCTCTCTGCGTTGCTGAAACATCTGTCGATGAACCACCAGGTGTGTCTTCCTCCACTGACGCTCTGCCTGTCGACGTTGTTGCTTGGACTGCTTCACTTCCAACGTGAGCCAAGGTGCAGAAGGCCGGTCTGTTACACAGCGAGTCGTAAGGGGAGCGTGTCTGTCGAGTACTGCTTTCAGACCCTGGTTGTAATCAATAACAGGGTCCTCCTCGCCAAACTGGAGTGTTGCCACATCATTTTTGAAGGTTGTCATGTTGACTGCGCGCAGGTTTCTTGACGTAACAGTACGTTTTTTGGGTCCAGGCTTTGCTATGTTCAGGGAAAAGGAAATGGGAAAATGATTAGACACTAGGTGGTCTGTCACACACAGGTCAAGGATTGTGTCAGAGTTCTCTTCCTCAACAATCAACCAGTCAATAATGCGGTGTGATTTGTGAGTGGGCTTGTCGATCAACTGACACATACTGTGAGTAGTAAGCAAGTCCTTTAACATCTTTATATGACAGTCTGAGGTAGAATCATAATGGAAATTGAAATCACCTAGGATGGCAGTGTTTGAGTTAGACAGTGCACAAGAGTCCAAAAGCTGTGGAAACTCTTCCATGAACTGAGAGGTTTTCAGTTTGTTGCCCTTACTAGGTGGAGGTTGGTAAAGGCAGAGAAAGGACATACCTTGACCAGCATAGGTGAGGTGCACTTTACACAGTTCAAATGTTTTGAACTCACCCACCGTCTTTGGGAAAGTGATACAAGGCTTGAGTGACTCCCTGTAGAGGATAGCCACACCACCACCGCGAAGCTCTCTGGGACAGGAGTGGAGAACAAAGCCGGGAGGGGTTAATTCACACATCTTCACTTTGTCACCAGCCGGCATGAACCACGTCTCTGTGATGAACACCAGATCGGCGTTACTTTCATGAATAAAATCACACAGCTCTATCGTCTTGTTCCTGCAGGACTGGGCATTGAAGTAGAGCACTTTGAACTGCTTGGACACTTCCTGCACGAAGGGCTGACAGTCGATCCGAACCAGGTTGGATTTATTCCCACCTGGCTGTCTTGAGGTGCAGCAGTCATAGGGATCGTCCACAGGCGTGAAACCAACTTGCACTGGAATGGCTGTCCTCCTCAATGGCCGCTGTTTTCTGCGACCAGCACGGTAGGGACGAGTCTTCTTCACATGCCCGCGGTGACTGGAGGGCCCAGGGACAGAGGGTACTGCTTCAACAATTCCGAAAGCCTTCAACCTTTCACTGACACTTGGACTGAGGGAGCAGGGAGACAGCTTGTTGAGAAGTAAGAGTTGTGCTTTGGTGTAACAGCAATCAACCACAGGCCCACTGCTGGTGAATGGGCCAACGAACTCGAGATTTACACCAAAGCCCATTCCTGCGACCATAAGATAGTTCAGGGGGGACTCTTCCTCACCGTTCCAAATCATATATTAAAATTAATTTTTCGATTAAGAACAAGATCATTCTATTGTAAATTCCGAAACACCATTTGTGAGTGTGTACACCCTTGAAAAAAGTGTACTAGTTATGCTTATGCGGTTGTGCGTGTGTATATGCAACACGTAAGCGTTTGTACTTGTGTTTGTATGTGGGTGTGGTTATTTCCTTGTCTGTCTCGGGTCTATAGATGCGGATGTCCCCAGGGTGTGTGAAATTCTCCCCTAAGTAGATTTACAAGTTCGGTTTGAGTGGACAATAGGCGCCAGTCTGACTGTCCACAGAGGGGGGGGGGGGGATGCGCCTAAATCTTTGTTAAAGCTTTAATCACCTTGGCCTTTGTGATTGTGAAGTGCCCACACCCTATCCTAGCCTTCGAGGTAGGTTAAATGAGAACCTCAGTGATTTAGCCCTACTTGTTTGGGAGGGTTTGCTAGAACTTTGTTTCAGTTCATTCCCCCAGCTGCCCAGGGCTATCTGTAGGCCTACAGCGGGGCGTTGTTGTTGGTGTTGTCCACAATGAATGACATCACCTACTAAAGAGGTGAAATGTTCAATCCAATGAAATTAAACTGTTTGTTAAAGTGACCAATCAGAAACGAACCACTGGTCAGATATCCAATAGGATTAGGTATCAGGATCCGAGGGCTAAATATGGGGAGAAATTTGCTATATATTTCGTAAAAACATTCTAGGCGTTCTCAGAATTCTATATGAGATTAAATCTGGTCCTGTGGCTTTGTTAACATTACGGATAGAGTTTAAGGCGTTTATTAATTCAGAAATTGTGATGGGTGCATTTATGAAATCAGTATTGTCCATTGATTTATTAGGGGCAGTAGCTTTTTCTTTTCTACGTTTTTGTTCTGCCTTGGGGAGGTGTTGGGTTTGACCTACCCGAGCAAAAACGTGGCCTAGCATATCTGCTTTTTCTTTATTGTTTTTTGTTGTATGTCCATTTAATGTTAAGGGGGTTTCCGGACGTTGATAATCGTTATTGATTTGTTTGATCTTTTTCCACACTTTGCTGGTGTCTTTAAAGTTTATTTGTTCTGTTTCACTAGTAAAATAGTCTATTTTAGCTTTTTGAATTGTGTGATCACATTCTTTTTCAGATTGTTGTTTCTGTAATAAGTTAGGTTCTGATGGGCATTTGTAGCACTGAAAGCAGGCTTTATTTTTACGTTTCACGTGTTCTCTGCAGTCATCGTTCCACCATGGCTTATTGTGTGTGTCTCCTTTTGAATTTGATGGGAATATAATTGGGATGGCTATTTCGCTGGCTTTGTATATAGCAGTATGTATGTTATTATAATAAGTTTCTATGTCATTATTTTGTAGTTTTTCAGTGTCTGTATTTAATAAAGTGGTTTGGAACATGGTCCAGTTAGCTTTGTCGTAGTTAAATTTAGGTTGTTTATTAGCTTCTATTGTGTCTGGTCTTTGATTTATTTTTACTGTGATGGGGCAGTGATCGGAGCCCAGAGGGTCCGTATTCACCGTCCAACTATAGTTATTAAGCATTTCGGGGCTTACTAGAGTTAAGTCTATTGCTGTGGATCTTTCTTTCATATGAGTTAGTAGGCGAGTTGTGCTGCCATCATTTATTATTGAGAGTCTAGAGTTTAGTATTTCGTTATATAGGATGTTTCCTTCTGTACTGTTTCTAATTTGAGTGGGGTCCCATGTTGGGTGATGAGTGTTGAAATCGCCTACAATTATCCAAGATTCTTTATGGTTTAGAGAAGAAAGCCAATCTTTGTTAGCATTAGAGATGTCTGATGTGTAGCCCTTAGGGAGATACACATTAACTATGTTTGTTTGTTTTTGATGTAATTTAATTTGAATCGAGTTACTATACTGAATATGGGGAATATTTGGAACAGGGGATGAAATTTTAGTATATTTAATAGTTTGGTTAACATAAGTAAGTGTTTGAATTTTCCCATCGTGATTACTAGTCTCTGGGGGAAAGTAAAATCCTTCTATTTTGGGGATATCACGATTTTTAACGTTGGGAGATTGAATCAATATTACGTGGTATTGAAAAGTAGAAGTGGCTAGGAAATCAATTAGATAATCTAGATTTTTCTTAAGTGAACGTGCGTTCCATTGTAATAGGTTGAGTCCTTCCATTGTATTGTCTTGTAGAGAGAGTTATATACAAATGTGAGGTTAAAATATGGTTAAAAGTTTGTTTAAGAATGGAGTGATCCCCCTCCAGCCGGAGGGGGAACACCCGACAGTGACTTCGATTTCCTAGCTGGGTTGCTCGAAATGCCACACATTTTTTCTACTGTGTTCCATAGTATTCCGCCTCTATTGACTGGAATTGGAGTCTTTTGCCCTACTAGTGGGAACAGTAATGTCAGACTTTCAATAATGAGTTGGGGTTTAGCTGTTTCTCTAGCTTTTTCAAAGCCTGTCAGGAAGTTTGCCAACTGTTTTTCGTCCAAGGACTGAGCCTTTGAACTGGGACTACTCTGAGTGGACTTTGAGCTTTGGATTAGTGATCCTGTGTCACTTGGTTTGTTTGTTGTCATAGTCATACGTTCCATATGTTTTGTCAAGTTGTCTGATAAGTCCTGAATTTGTTTCTGAATTTGTATTTGAATTCCATTTAGTTGTCTTGCAACTTCTTCCGCTACACTTTTTTCAAATTTCTTATCTTGTTCTTTTTTCTGGAAAACAGATTGGGCTTTTAGGAGTGATTGTTTGACGTCACGAATGGTTTCTTTTTGGATTGAATTTGAGGGGATGATGACAGTCTCCTCTGAGTTTGTTTGTTCTTTTCTAGAGATTTGACTTGGGTTGTTTTTGTTTTCTATAGGTCTTTGGTTAGTTCGCTTGAGGGCTGAGGCATAGGTTTTTGGGTTTTCAGTTACTTTAGGATGGGAATCTTGTCTCCAAAATGTATCAAGAACGATGGGGGGGGGATGGGAGAGGTTGTTTTTTCTCAGCTTGTTGTTTTTCTTGTTCTATTTTAGCTCTTCGAATAGCTTCGGCATAGGTGATATATGTTTCTCCACGGATTCTGTTAGCTTTGAGGCGGATTTGAAACTGGGGGCAGCCCTGGTAGGCGGCAGAGTGGGCTCCCCCACAATTGATACATTTGAATGTTTCACTTGTACAGTCTTTAGCTAGGTGGTCTGTTTGTGAGCATCTTGGACATGTGATTTTTTTTGCGTGGCACTGACTTGCCAGGTGTCCGAAACGTGAGCACTTATGGCATCTGCGAACTGGTGCCACATATGGGTGCACCATGAAGTCTTCAGTGTCTATTGTGACAAATTTGGCAGAGTAGTTGAGTGAAAAGTTATTTTGATGGCTTTGGATGGAGTGCCGTCTTTGTTATTGAGACGACTGATTTTGTGAGCCTTATCTACATAGGAAAGTAGTTCTTGTGGGTCTACCATTGTGTCAATGCCTTTTATGACTCCCTCTGTTGTAGCTATTGGTTTAGTGCACTTGATGTTTATGCCAACCAGAGTTGTTTTCTTTAGTAGTTGATCCTGTTGTTTGGCTGAGGAGCAGCCTATTAGCCATTTGTGATTGCCTAATGATCGTTGTGAGATGATCGGCCCTAGTGTCTGTCTCCAAACTTTGACATTTGTGGCAGGGCCCAAGCCCCCGTATGTACAGGAGCCGGTCCCTAGATCTTCCATGATGACTGGAAATTTGAGGAACAATGGTGGTGGTTGTTCTTGGTTTGTTTTTCTTGATTGTTTTTTCCAGATTGGAACTGACTTTGGGGAGGTTCTATCATTAGACTTTGTTTGTTGTAGTTTTTCTTCTGTGTTTTGGTTTCTGACGCTATCTTCTAGGGTTATTTCTTCACGAAGAGTGTTATCTAGAGAGTGCATTTCAGCGTCTACTGTGTTTTTGTTTGGTGATTTAGCCTTTACTTGATCCAAAGGAATTTGTCTGGGAGTCGAGCTCAATGGGCTTTTGCCTTCCATAGAGTTTTTAGGCTTTTTGTTTTCTCCTTCGTTAAGAGGAGAAGATGGGTCTGAGGGGGTTCGTTGACCTCTACTTCTTTTTCTAGGAGTGTTCCGTTCGGATTCTGAGGGTAGTGTAAAGAACACCCCTTCACTATTTGAGTCTTCGTCACATGATGATTCTGAGATCCATTCTTCATTTTCTGTACTATCTGATTTAGAACCCCACTTTGGGGTGGTCTGTTTACTCATTGTCAAATTTTCGGTTATATCAAGAGCTTATCAGTTATTTTATTGTTTTTTAGAGGTTAATTATTTATAACTTCTTTTAGTATTATGTTTTTAAGAATACTGTAAGAAAGGGAGCTATCTTTACTTTATGTAATCCAAAAAAAACCGGTAGTCACAAGTCCTAAGATTCTTAAAACTAATAGAATAAACCGGAGGCCAAAGACCTTTGCACGGTTAAAATCCTATTTTGTAAGTAAAACCTAGTTAAAAGACGGAAGAAAGAAGCAAAGATAGTAGTAATTTTGGTGTTTTACGTCCTCTCGACCCGGGAAGGCACATATGGGAAATGTATATTAGTAGGGTATGTGAAAAAAAAAAAAGAAGCAAAGATGGCGGAAAAAAAAGGGGAGGTCGAATGAGCCGACCCCCAATGAACACTTAACTCGAGTAGGAGTGACGCGAAGTCTGAAAGAGGTCAGACTTTCCGGCCCTAAATGAGGACTAAATTACGGGAAGAAAATGAAACTTTTTAATCGTTAGTCTGATAGAGCAGCCTAGCAACGAGTTAGGTAACGAGGGAAATTTATATTTTATGTAAAAGAAAGGCCTAGCGGTTTATCCTATCAAATTATACCTAGTAGTTTTAGGATATGAATTTAAGTAGAGTTAAAGAAGGAAGGTGCAAAGTTAGGTTTTCTAATAGAGAGAAAGACGTAGCAAAGAGGACGATTCCTATTGTTTAAAGGCCTACATAATCTAGTTTTAGTTTGCTCGCACACAAACTCCTCCAACAAATTAGGAGGCTGGCGAGAACCCTATCAGAGTGAGAAAAGCTACCTATCAAGAACCTATTCTATGTAGTCCGTACCCACCGGCACAAAAGGCCTACGAGTGGGGGGATGACAGAGTGTGGAACGACGAGAGTCGGAAAAAAAAGATAGTGGAGGAAGGAAAAAATGAAAAACCACAGAAAACTAGCTAGCTAGAGGTCCTAGGCCCTAAGAATACTACTTTTGTAGTATGTCCTACAACCCTAGCTGGATAGTCGAATAAAACATCGAACTATCAAAAATAAATTAAAAAAACAAAAACCTAGTGCCCTATTTATGCTCACGGAATGAAAGTCCCTGAAGGATGAACGGTTGGCGAAGAGTAGAGTTGAGTAGTGGCAGTTAGAAGACTTGAGGGAGGAACATGGAGTGGGACAGAATCCACACTCCACTTCGGCGGCAGCTCATCCGCTGTGCCCGCTCCCGAAATGTAGAGATGTTCAGATGTGATCACAGCAAGGCAGAGGCAGCAACCGCAGACCGGAAGCGCAGTCGTTCAATCAAAGATGAAGGTAGTAGTTGGTCGTTGCTCCCTTTCTTTTTCCCAAGTACACCAGCAGCGTAGGTGTGTCGGTCCGCTAGATGTCCGCAGATGTGAGAAAACGCATCTAGGCGTTCATTGTGGCACCAGTTCGCAGATGCCATAAGTGCTCACGTTTCGGACACCTGGCAAGTCAGTGCCACGCAAAAAAAATCACATGTCCAAGATGCTCACAAACAGATCACTTAGCCAAAGATTGTACAAGTGAAATATTCAAATGCATTAATTGTGGGGGAGCCCACTCTGCCGCCTACCAGGGCTGCCCCCAGTTCCAAATCCGCCTCAAAGCTAACAGAATCCGTGGAGAAACATATATCACCTATGCCGAAGCTATTCGAAGAGCTAAAATTGAACAAGAAAAACAACAAGCTGAGAAAAAACAACCTCTCCCATCCCCCCCCATCGTTCTTGACACATTTTGGAGACAAGATTCTCACTCTAAAGTAACTGAAGATCCAAAAACCTATGCCTCAGCTCTCAAGCGAACTAACCAAAGACCCATAGAAAACAAAAACAACCCTAGTCAAATCTCTAGAAAAGAACAAACAAACTCAGAGGAGACTGTCATCACCCCCTCAAATACAATTCAAAAAGAAACCATTCGTGACGTTAAACAATCACTCCTAAAAGCCCAATCTGTTTTCCAGAAAAAAGAACAAGATAAGAAATTTGAAAAAAGTGTAGCGGAAGAAGTTGCAAGACAATTAAATGGAATTCAAATACAAATCCAGAAACAAATCCAGGCCTTATCAGACAACTTGACAAAACATATGGAACGTATGACTATGACAACAAACAAACCAAGTGACACAGGATCACTAATCCAAAGCTCAAAGTCTACTCAGAGTAGTCCCAGTTCAAAGGCTCAGTCCTTGGACCAAAAGCAATTGGCAAACTTCCTGACAGGCTTTGAAAAAGCTAGAGAAACAGCTAAACCCCAACTCATTATCGAAAGTCTGACATTACTGTTCCCACTAGTAGGACAAACGACTCCTATTCCAGTCAATAGAGGCGGAATACTATGGAATACAGTAGAAAAAATGTGTGGCATTTCGAGCAATCCAGCTAGGAAATCGAAGTCACTGTCGGGTGTTCCCCCTCCGACTTGAGGGGGATCACTCTACTTTTAAACAAACTTTTAACCATATTTTAACCTCATATTTGTATATAACTCTCTTTTAAACGTCACAGGCGCAGGACTCAATCTATTACAATGGAACGCACGTTCACTTAAGAAAAATCTAGATCATCTAATTGATTTCCTAGCCACTTCTACTTTTCAATACCATGTAATATTGATTCAATCTCCCAACGTTAAAAATCGTGATATCCCCAAAATAGAAGGATTTTACTTTCCCCCGGAGACTAGTAATCACGATGGGAAAATTCAAACACTTACTTATGTTAACCAAACTATCAAATAAACTAAAATTCCATCCCCTGTTCCAAATATTCCCCATATTCAATATAGTAACTCGATTCAAATTAAATTACATAAAAAACAAACAAATATAGTTAATGTGTATCTCCCTAAGGGCTACACATCAGACATCTCTAATGCTAACAAAGACTGGCTTTCTTCTCTAAACCATAAAGAATCTTGGATAATTGTAGGCGATTTCAACACTCATCACCCAACATGGGACCCTACTCAAATTAGAAACAGTAAAGAAGGAAACATCCTATATAACGAAATATTAAACTCTAGACTTTCAATAATAAATGATGGCAGCACAACTCGCCTACTAACTCATATAAAAGAAAGATCCACAGCAATAGACCTAACTCTAGTAAGCCCCGAAATGCTTAATAACTATAGTTGGACGGTGAATACGGACCCTCTGGGCTCCGATCACTGCCCCATCACAGTTAAAATAAATCAAAGACCAGACACAATAGAATCTAATAAACAACCTAAATTTAACTACGACAAAGCTAACTGGACCCTGTTCCAAACCACTTTATTAAATACAGACACTGAAAATTTAAAATCTGAAAAATTTGAGACATGGGGTCCACAGAGTAACTTTTTCTGCCCAGACTCGGCCAAAATTTGTTAGCGCCCTTTAGAGTCTGTGGTAGTAATAAGTTTTTTGATTAATCTAGGGACCCCAGTTTCTTTATCTCTTAATATTTTTCTTATTATTAGAGAAATAATTGATGTATTTTCTTTTTAAAAATGCTGTACAAATAGTTTTCCACTTTCAGTGGTAACCTTTTAAAAACGAGTTTTCATGAAAATAAAGTTTAATAAAACAAAACCATGTAAATATCTTCGTTTGACCTTCATTGGAATTTTTAAATATTTTCATTAAAAATACTTGTTCTTTTAAATCAAAGTGGTCCTGAAATTTTAATCATTAGGCTCTCGCCAGGAGGGGTGCAGCTAAAAATGTTATTTTAATCACTTATTTTATCTAAAAAGTAAAGTTTTAACAAGACAGTAGTCTCGTACGAGCCATGGCTCATAAAAAGTAAAACCTTGACCTTTATTCAAGAGAAAAACATTTATAAATAGTAAAATAAACATCTAAAGTAAAATAAAACATATTTCTTTCTTCCCCCTCCCCCCCTTCTTCCAAACAACTAAAAATATATCGTAATGTCCCATATGGCTTCGGCCGAGAGGACGGTAAGAATAATTAACTTACCACCTTTTCACATTGTAATTTTGTCAGACTCCCTTCCTTCAATCAAATCCCTACAAGGTAATAATAATAATCGGTCTGAAATTAAAAAAATGAGATCAAACACCTCATACACCAACTTCACTTAAAAGGCACACAGATAGATTTGGTGTGGATCCCATCCCACTGTGCCTACCTCGGGTGCCCAGAGTACCAGGCTCGCCTCAGAGCAAATAAGATAAGAGGAGCCTCTTTCATACCGTTCTCGGAGGCAATTCGTAGAGCAAAAACACAATTGAAAGATGAAAAGACAGAAAGGGAAAGTATGAAACCACCTCCCTCCCCTCCTCCTCAGGTAGATACCCTTTGGAAAACAGAGGAGAGGATACATATCCCCCATTCAGGGAGCTATGCAGCAGCCCTTCAAAACCGTACCACCACCACACAAAAAAACGCTAGTCATATACAACATGAAATAATAACCAACACTCCTTCCACTCCAACGATAACTTCCAAACCAGTCGTCTCATACAAAACAAGAAGAACAAGAATAAACAGCAACAGAATTCGCTCTTTAAAGCTTAAAGCTAACAATCTGAAAGCCTCTCTCTCCAAAACCATCTCAGAGACGAGAATACAACAGATTGTTGCGGTAGAAATTCAAAAACAAACTCAGTCCATGATAACAACAGTCACTGAATACATGGATAAACTCATGACAACTTTCAACCAAAAACAGCAAACATCAGTTCAAACATCAGATGTAATTTCTTCTACTCCTACAACCTTAAACCTTGAACAGTTTGCTAAAGCATCCTCAAATAAACCCCCGAGAGAGCAGATTGTAACACAAATTCTCATATCATTAGCTAAAGCCCAAACTACTAACAAACCCTCACTGTTACTGGATGGCCTGGCTGCCCTCTTCCCTGTAGGGGCGGGCACACCCCCATCAACCCTTTCCAAAGACACTAGTTTACTCAGTCTGGCCAATTTGGTCTGCGAGAATAGTCCTATTGGTAGAGGCAGAAACAGACTTACACCATCAACTACAAGTAGAACAGACCGTCCTTAAAAACAAATCAAACAAATTACCAGAACAAGTCAATTTCCGGGACCCGGAACATGGGGTCCAATAACACCCCCTTTAGTATTCTACAATGGAACTGCCGATCAATAAATAGTAACAAGACTTCCTAGTAAATTTCTTAGCCACTAATCCCACACAATATCAAATTCTTTGTTTACAATCTCTAAATATCGAATACTCAGGCCTTCCAAAGATAGAAGGCTTCCAATTTCCACCAACAGCTAACAGTCTGAGAGGACGTATTAAAACCGCCACTTACGTCCGTTCCAATATATATTACCAAAAAACTACCCCTCCTACTGAAGACATCCTATCACTAATATATTCCAATAGTATTCAAATTTCATTAAATGATAAAAAGACTAACATACTAAATATTTACTTTCCACAGCCATATGAGAGGACTCCTACTTCAAACTGGTTAAGCTCCCTCACCCCCTCCGAAAACTGGATAATCGTAGGAGATTTTAACACTCACCACCCCCTCTGGGAAGCTGGGTGTAAGGTTACCAGTGCAGGGGCATCCAAACTACTCGATGAAATAAATAATTCAGACTTAATCCTGCTAAATGATGGGTCTCCCACTAGATATCCTGACGTGCCTGGCCACAGATTAACAGCTATAGACCTAACACTGATAAGTCCTGTGTTGGAAAGAAACTATACATGGACACCATTGGCGGACCCCTTAGGGTCTGATCATAAACCTATATCTATCATTTTAAATAGTACTCCAGATCCACCAGAAGAAGAACATATCCCTAAATATATCTATGAAAAAGCTAACTGGGAACTCTTTCAATCACAACTTACTACAAATACAATACTAAACTTACAAGATGACAATCTAGAAACTTATTACAATAACATACGCAATACTATTCTTAAGGCAGGTAATACAGCCATTCCGACCACCAAAAAGCAGGGGGAGGGGTATTGCCCCACAAAAAACAAACCCTGGTGGAATGAAGAATGTGCTGCTGCAGTTAAAACTAAACATAATGTTAGTAACACCTTCAATAAATTCCCAACAATAGAAAATTTCACTCTAAAAAAAGAAGCCGAATCGTACAGTAAAAAAATGGTTGCTAAAGCCAAATTAGAATACTTTTATAAGATCAAAATCACAAATTTTAGAGATTTAGGGAATGCCTGGAAAAGACTCAAAAAGCTACGTAGAGGAGGCATTCCCACTCAAATCAGAGTCCAAACTAATGGTAAATTAACAACATCAAACAAAGAAACAGCGGAAGCTTTAGCAGATAACTTTTCCAAAAGTAGCCAAACAAACACCCTTCCCATTTCAGAACAGGTACGAAGGAAACAAATACTAAAACCTAATAAGTCCACAAATAATTCACATGTTATAAATGCTCCCCTCAATTATGCCGAGCTCGCTATGTCCCTACGTTCAATAAGGAAAGTAAATAAAGCTACAGGAGGGGATCCCATCTCCTACCAGCTTATTACAAAATTACCCCAATCATTTTTAAATATCCTCCTACACTTCTACTCCAGGTGTTGGGAGGAGGGAGAGGTCCCACAAGCGTGGAGGGACGCACAGGTGATTGGGATCCTGAAACCTGGGAAACCAAAACAGGATCCCAAGAGCTTTCGTCCTATCTCCCTCACCCCTCACCTGGGTAAGGTGTACGAGAGAATCGTTAGAAAACGATTAGAATATTTTCTACAAAAAAATAACACGTTACCCTCATTCCAGGCAGGCTTCAGGAAACATCGAAGCTGCATGGAACAAGTATGCAAGCTAACGTCTCATGTCAGAAAAGCATTTAGTAGAAGAAAAAGAGTCCTAGCGACCTTCTTTGACATTAAGGGAGCCTATGACTCCGTCTGGCATGAGAAACTGCTTCAAAAAGTTAGCGAACTCGGCATAGAGGGGAATCTATTCAATTTTATCAGTTCCTTCCTCCAAAACCGTACTATCACAGTCAGGGTAGGCCAGGCACTGTCCAGGACCCACACGATCGACATGGGAGTCCCTCAGGGAAGCATAATTGCACCTACTCTTTTTAACGTCATGCTGCATGATATGAAGTCGATTCCCCTTAAGGGAACAAGTATTTCCATGTACGCTGATGATATAGCAATCTGGACACAAACGCCTAGACAAACAAACTCTCTAAAAAATGACAAAATCTTTAAACAACACCAACAATACACTACAGCTATAGCCACCTACTTAAGAGTGAACGGCTTTGCACTATCTCTAAACAAATGCCAGTTCATGATATTTACAAGTCAAAACATCAAAACCAACGTCTCTCTAGACATATTGGGAACTAAGGTTACCCCCAGTCCACAGGCCACCTTCTTAGGTATTGTACTAACCCCCACCTTATCTTGGGGTGCACACGCCCAGCACCTAGTCAAAAAAGCATCGAGAGCCCTAAACTTTATTAAGATCATCTCCAAAGAACCATGGGCCAAGGATGCCAGACTATTAACTTACCTAACCAGAGCGTTAGTTCGCGGCCGACTGACTTTTGGTATGGAGGTTTTTTACTCCATGCCCAAAACATTCTTCAAAAAGATACAAGCAGTAGAAACAAGAGCTCTCAAAATGGCCATGGGTATCCCCCGGTATGCCAATAATAAGCTAGTCTATAGGGATGTAGACTGGCTGTCCTTAGATAAATTCATGAAATTATATTGTGCTTGCACCCTAACAAGACTATACTCTAATAAACAGGGCTCCGCAGAAGAGTTTTATGCGGATTACAAAGAAACTTCCAGCATAGTCCAAGGTAGATTAAAATTGGACAAAAACAAAACTCAATATTCTAAGGTAGTCGACCTTTTCGACTATACGAACACACTATTTAAGGATGCAGGGGTTACAGTGGAGGAGGTGACGGACCAGTCCCAGCAAGTATTCCCACAGTGGGAACTAGAGTCCCCCACGTACGATACCTCATTGCATCTTAAATATTCTAAACATAACAATCCTAACCTTATTTCAGCAGCAGCAAAAGAACAAATTTATAGTTTCAAAAATCACTTACAAATTTTCACAGACGGTTCTAAAATAAATGGCTGCACAGGATGCGCTTTTACAATCCCATCTCTAAAGATTTCAAAACGTTATAAATTAAATAAGAACACATCAATTTTTAGTGCAGAGCTCTGGGCCATACTGGAGTCCTGTCACTATCTAAACAACCTACCAAATTATCCAAGAAGTGTAGTCTTGTTCACAGACTCTTTATCCTCTATAAAGGCCCTTGAGGGCAATACAAATAAAAGACTAGACATTATTAATGAAATAAGACTCATAATCCATCAACTGAAGTTAAAAGGAATAGAGATGTTGCTGTCGTGGATTCCCTCACATGCAGGGGTCTACGGTAATGACCTCGCTGACCGCGAGGCCAAGGCAGCAGCACAAAATAAGGACGGTCCCATCATAAATATTAAACTATCCACAGAAGAAATTAAAACCCAACTGAAACTTGCAACTTCAAAAGAATGGAAAGAACAACTAAAAACGTATGCTGTCTCCAAAGGTAGATTTTAACATCGTTAAGAAAGGATTATTCCTTAACGTCCCTTTCCCAGTACAATCTACCATCTTTAGACTAAGAACAAACGCAATTCTCTCCAAATACAACCCTAGACACTGTCTTTGCGGACAAATTATAGATATAAAACACTTATTCAACTCATGTAGGTTTATTGAGGCGGAGCTGGGGGAGTGCTTGCAGAGAGCAGGCACTCTTAAGGTTCCGTTTCAAGAGAAATATATTTTAAATAACAATTCTGAGGGATGGGCCCCTCTGCTGTGGTTAATCGAGGACCTCTCCAAGGCATCCTTTGGCCATCTGTTTTAAATCTCTTAACCAGTTTTAAGGTGTGCAAACGCCACCAGTATAAATATTTTATGGTAAAACCGCTACGTAGTAGTCACGCTGCCCATATAAATTTATTGGGATAGCCTAGGGTCCCCCCGCTTAAGGTCCCTGACTACGCCACCCCTCTGCCCTACCTAAGGAGGAGGGGTCCCTCTCCCTCCCTCCCCTTGGTGGGATATTGAGTGAGTCGTATGCTCTCTTTTAAATTAATGTTTTATAGGTGACTCTGTTTATAAATAGCACCTAATCCCCACCGGATCTCAGCTTGGGGGGGATGGGGGGCGGGAGGGACTTTGTCCCCCCGCCCCTCTTCCCCTCTCGGCCAAAACAAAAATAAAAATCTCCCGTGTACAATAACCCCATTTTTTAAACAAAAATTTCCTGGGCTGGGCCATTAGGCTTTGTGGGCCGACAGTCCAGGAATATAAGATAGCATCTTTTAAATTGGTTCAGTGGGGACCAGTCACTTTTTACTCAAATAATAACCTTGTTCTATGGCTTCGGCCTTTATAGGAGTGTAACATTGGTTACAATAAATATCTTTTAAAAATAAAAAGGAATTGTGTTTTGTAAACACAATGTAAATATTTTTTTTACATAGACCTTCTTTGAAGTTTTAAAAAATTTGTTGTTGTTGTTCTTAAAAAAAAAAAAGGGTGGTCCTGAAATTTTAATCTCAACTTATCCCCCTAAGTTAGCTTAGAAAAATGTCTTTTAAAATAAAGTATTTTATACCAACAAACTCTTTTAACCGCAGGCCAGACCAGACATGGTGGAACTCAATAAATTATTTATAAAAAATACTCTAAACTAAAAGTACAAATTAAATAACCTCTTTTTCTTTAACTGCACTAAAATAAAAACTTTAACTTTATAAAAAGAAATGTCCCACATGGAACTTTCCGAGAGGACGTAAAACTAACAACAACAAAAACAAACAAAAAAACTAGGCGTTCTAGCTGGCAAGCTTTTTGACAGGCTTTGAAAAAGCTAGAGAGACAGCTAAACCCCAACTCATTATCGAAAGTCTGACATTACTGTTCCCACTAGTAGGACAAACGACTCCTATTCCAGTCAATAGAGGCAGAATACTATGGAACACAGTAGAAAAAATGTGTGGCATTTCGAGCACTCCAGCTAGGAAATCGAAGTCACTGTCGGGTATCCCCCCCCCCCCCCCCCCCCCCCCCCAACGTGAGGAGGAACACTCTAGTTTTAAACAACTTTTAACCAAATTTTAACTTCACATTTGTATATAACTCTTTCTTAAATGTTACAGGCGCAGGACTCAATTTATTACAATGGAACGCACGTTCACTTAAGAAAAATCTAGACCACCTAATTGATTTCTTAGCCACCTCCACTTTTCAATACCATGTAATATGTATTCAATCCCCCAATGTTAAATACCGTGATATCCCCAAAATAGAAGGATTTTACTTTCCCCCTGAGATTAGTAATCACGATGGAAAAATGTATACACTTACCTATGTTAATCTAACTATTAAATATACTAAAATTCCCTCCCCATCCCAAATATTCCCCTCATTCAATACAGTAACTCGATTCAAATTAAATTACATCAAAAACATACAAACACAGTTAATGTGTATCTCCTTAAGGGCTACACATCAGAAATTTATAATACAGTACTCCCCGCTTATAGTAAACTCGGTTATAAGAAATTTCGGTTATAGTAAAGGAAATCACTGGTTCCCGGCCAAAGGTCTACTGTTTTATTACTAAATAGTCCTCGGATAGTATCAACTCGGTTATAATTTAAAAAAAACTGCTATAGTAAAGTCACTTTTTGTTCCCCACAGGACTGGCTCCTCGGTTACAATAAAAAAAAAATCCTCTTCGTGACCTTTGTAAATACGTCACCAATGTATGCGTCACAATCTCACCACTCCCTCCACTCACCCATAGTAGCAACTGGGTTATAATAATAATAAAAAAGATCCTTTCGTAAAGTCATTTGTGGTTTAGTTCCTCCTCGGTTACAATATTAAAAAAAAAGTCCTCTTCGTGACCTTTGTAAAAACGTCATCAATGTATACGTCACACCTTCATCAACGAAATTGAAAGGCACTCAAAAACATGTTTTTTCCCCCTCATTCTTGTTAGCAAGAATGCGTAATTTATGCCGTTGCCAACCTTGAATGTTTGGTAATGTGCCTATGGACTTTCTTTAAAAGAAAAGACGAAACTTATTACCAATTACAAGAGAAAATGGACGGCCATGGAGGACGGAAAAGACAGGCGTTGTCTTTAAAAAGAAAAATTCAACTAGTTGACGAGGTCGAAAAGCACTGTCCTTCTGTCTGTCTGTCTGTCTGTCTCTCTCTCTTTCTCTCTCTCTTCTCTCTCTCTCTCTCTCTCTCTCTCTCTCTCTCTCTCTCTCTCTCTCTCTCTCTCTCTCTCTCTCTCTCTCTCTCTCTCCTCTGTTCTTGTCTCTCCCTTGTTCTTGTTCTTGTTCTCTCTCTCTCTCTGTGTGCGTGCGTGCGCGCGCGTGTGTATGTGTGTCGGTCTGACTGTCTGTGTGTGTCTGCCTCCCTAATGATATCCCTAATTACATATAAAAGGAAAGGGTAGAGGAACACAGAGCGAGAGAGAGGATGGCTCAAATACTGAGAGAGATTGGCTCAAATACTAACGGAGAAAAAGACAGACGTACAGACAGTTTCATTGAAATGCGACGAGAGATAAATAATCAAAAGTGTGTGTTCTTCAATTTAACGTCTTTCCACACACACAAAATCCATATTCAAACTATGTTAATTTGTTGAATGATTGTGGGATATGAAAGAGTGAAGAGTAAGGTGATATCAGAGAAACATGTAAGAGTATACATGATCATACTGGAAACATGAAGTGTGTAAAACAAAAGTATCCTCCACCCCAACCCTTTTTCCTACCCATGATGAGCAAGGGAAATAAATTAGAGATAGATAACAACAGGACAACTTAATCAACATTTACAGATCAAAGCAAGAAAATAACAATTATTCAATGTAGAGGCCAACGGTGTCAACCATCATGACAGTCTATAACAACACTTTTAAAAATCTCAATTTCATGTCAGTGCATAGTGCCAGTATACATTGCAAAATCAGATCGTTCTCTCTTTCTCTATTTGTGTGTGTGTCGGTTCTTTAGTTTTACGCGCGCGCGTGTGTGTGTGTGTTTGTTGTTGTTGTTGTTGTTGTTGTTGTTGTTGTTGTTCTCTCTCTATGTGTGTGTGCGTGCGTGCGTGTTCGTTCTTTAGTTTTACGTGATTTGATTTGATTTGATTGATTTAATTTAAAGTCTGTTCACAACAATGGTGATATTAGACTTAAATAATTACATTAATTAAACAAAAACAAAACAGACATAAACAAATATTGAATTAAAATGAGGGGAAAAGAGTGTGTGAGTGTGTGTGTGTGTGTGTGTGTGTGTGTGTGTGTGTGTGTGTGTGTGTGTGTGTGTGTGTGTGTGTGTGTGTGTGTGGTTTGTGTGTGTGTATGTGTGTGTGTGTGTGCGTGTGTGTGTGTGAGTGTGAGAGAGAGAGAGTATGACCGTGATGGGTAGAAGGGAGAAAGAACAAAACAAAATGGATTTGGGGCAAAGAAAAGTTTTACGTGTGTGTGTGTGTGTGTGTGTGTGTGTGTGTGTGTGGTGTTGTGTTGTTGTTGTTGTTGTTGGTGGTGGTGGTGGTGGTGGTGGTGTGTGGTGGTGGTGTGTGTGTGTGTGTTGTGTGTTGTTGTTGTTGTTCTTCTTCTTCTTCTTGTTTTGTTGTTGTTGTTGTTTTTAGTGTGTGTGTGTGTGTGTGTGTGTGTTTGATTTCTCTTTTGATTACTTTTTTTTAACTATGGGATCTTTAATTCTACCGTTTTTGTCATCAATGACGCCATTTGTCAGTCCATGACTTGCAAAAGAGGGTACTGTAGACCCTTGAAATGTATTTTCTCTCCAAACCAATTGGTGGTTTTTTTTAAAACCTTTACAATTCTGTTACATTCGTTGCGTTACTTTTTCTCTTGTTACTTTTTGTCCAATCCCCTCCCACTCCACCCCACCCTCTTAGAGTATGACCACTTTTAAAGATCGTAGCACGCCTCTGCAATACTGATCACGATAAAACAATCCCCTTTGTCTACATGTTGAATGATTGATTTTCTTTAGGCGCTATGCCTTAAGGTACAGTTCAGCAAGTGAGCGATTGTTTTCATTTTGCACCTCTGCGATGGAACGAATTTGGGGGCCCAGAAAAAGGCTTAATGTTTTTATTTATTAGACTGTTCCTAATTTGATTGCATTTTACGTGTTCATTGTAATCGAATATGATTTTCGAAATGAATGGATAGTTTTCATTTTTATCATAATTAAAGCATGGTTTTGAAACCAGCGAATGGCTTACATGCGTTTGTGAGTGAGTGAGAGAGAGAGAGAGAGAGAGAGAGAGAGAGAGAGAGAGAGAGAGAGAGAGAGAGAGAGAGAGAGAGAGAGAGAGAGAGTGTGTGTGTGTGTGTGTGTGTGTGTGTGTGTGTGTGTGTGTGTGTGTGTGTGTGTGTGTGTGTGTACCCGGAAAGTTTGCCTACGGACAGTTTGCCTACCGGATAGTTTGCCTACGGACAGTTTGCCTACGGACAGTTAACACAGGCCATAATGCCTATGGACACCTTGCCTATGGACATTATGCCTAACAGATATATCAGACTTACGAACCAGGAACATTGATTTCAAAGTCTCTCTCTCTCTCTCTCTCTCTCTCTCTCTCTCTCTCTCTCTCTCTCTCTCTCTCTCTCTCTCTCTCTCTCTCTCTCTCTCTCACTCCTCTCACCGTCTCTCTCTCTCTCCCCCTCTCTCTCAAGAGGTCTACGGAAACAGCAGTGACCCCCATGCTTCCCTGTCCTCCAGTAGAGCTGACCAGCCCCCCAGAGAGCCCTTCGAAAACAGGAGTGACCCCCATGCTTCCCTCTCCTCCAGTAGAGCTGACCAGCCCCCCAGAGAGCCCTTCGAAAACAGGAGTGACCCCCATGCTTCCCTGTCCTCCAGTAGAGCTGACCAGCCCCCCAGAGAGCCCTTCGAAAACAGGAGTGATCCCCATTTTCCCCTCTCCTCCAGTAGAGCTGACCAGCCCCCCAGAGAGCCCTATGGAAACAGGAGTGACCCCCATTTTCCCCTCTCCTCCAGTAGAGCTGACCAGCCCCCAGAGAGCCCTATGGAAACAGGAGTGACCCCCATTTTCCCCTCTCCTCCAGTAGAGCTGACCAGCCCCCAAGAGAGCCCTATGGAAACAGGAGTGACCCCCATTTTCCCCTCTCCTCCAGTAGAGCTGACCAGCCCCCAAGAGAGCCCTATGGAAACAGGAGTGACCCCCATTTTCCCCTCTCCTCCAGTAGAGCTGACCAGCCCCCAAGAGAGCCCTATGGAAACAGGAGTGACCCCCATTTTCCCCTCTCCTCCAGTAGAGCTGACCAGCCCCCAAGAGAGCCCTTCGAAAACAGGAGTGACCCCCATTTTCCCCTCTCCTTCAGTAGAGCTGACCAGCCCCCAAGAGAGCGATACGGAAATGGCGCCAGGAGTGACCCACGCGATTCCCTCTCCTACGGCAGAGCTGTCCAGCCCCCCAGAGAGCCCTACGTGAATGGCCCAACAAATGACCCCCGCGATTCCTTTTCCTACGGCAGAGCTGACCAGCCCCCCAGAGAGCCCTACGGGAATGGCCCCACGAGTGACCCCCGAGATTCCCTTTCCTACGGCAGAGCTGACCAGCCCCCCAGAGAGCCCTACGGGAATGGCCCCACGAGTGACCCCCGAGATTCCATTTCCTACGGCAGAGCTGACCAGCCCCCCAGAGAGCCCTACGGGAATGGCGCCACGAGTGACCCCCGCGATGCCCTCTTGTCCAGTAGAGCTGACCAGCCCCCCAGAGAGCCCTACGGGAATGGCCCCAGGAGTGACCCCCGCAGTGCCCTCTCCTCTGGAAGAGCTGACAGGCCCCCCAGGGACCAGTACAGAAACAACACCAGGAACAATCCCCGTGAAGTTCTCTCCACACGCTCCATACCAGAAAGAGCCTCAGTGTTGCTGATCGGGGACTCAGTAGTCAGGAATATTGATATGCGCAGAATAACACCGCGACAAGAACTGGTGGAAACCATCTGTGTACCAGGCATGACTATCAACGATGTGTTTGATTGGTTACATCACCAGCATATGTCCCCACGTGTACGAACTGTCATCCTGCATGCAGGCATCAATGACTGCAGAACCACTGGGGAAATATCTAGAGAAACATGGTGTGATCTGATCCACTTCACCTCTCAGATATTCCCAAACGCAAAAGTGATCCTTAGCTCCATTATACCAGCCCGTGGAAGACACCACTTAAACACCCTCATTGCACCTTCCAACTCCAATATGCATGAGGCCTGTAGAATGCTGAACACTGACTTCATTGACAACTACGATACCTTCACAAACGATGCTGGAAGACCTAGGTTAGCAATGTACCGCAACCTAACCCACCCAAGTGAAGTAGGTACCTCAAAGCTGGCCCTAAACTTCAAGCAAATATTTTCCCCTTCCCAAGAGCGTGCTACTTACTTCAACCACAGAGGCCCAGTCAACAGCACTCAGACCATGAGTGCTAACCGCTCCCAAGACAATATATACCAGTTTGGGGATAGGCGCCCTGGGTACGACAACAGCCAGGCCTCAAACCTTTCCAGAAATTGTCCCCATATAGGGTCTCTTGAACAATACCCATGTCTCCCTCGCACACACAATACCAGTGCACAGCCTTCTGCTACAACTGATCAAAATCGCACTGACCCTCCCCCTCCCCCCTCTCAAAACAACAACGGAGGCCATAAAACCTTTCCAGTTGTAGGAATGCCTGTTTTCCCCCCTTCTTCCACCTACTCTAATCCTGCAAACGCCATAGATTCTGGTAGATGTCCTGATCCCAGTCTCACTCACAACATTCCCGCGCCCCCCCCAACAATCAATCTACCCATCTTTTCAATACGACCAATTGTATAATCTAATGACCTACCTGAACAATCAACTACCGCAACACCGTCAATTTTCCCAGTGACCATGATGAGCAACTGTTGCCAGTGTGTGTTGCCAGTGTGTGTGTGTGTGTGTGTGTGTGTGTGTGTGTGTGTGTGTGTGTGTGTGTGTGTGTGTGTGTGTGTGTGTACGTACGTACGTACGTGCGTGCGTGAGTGTGTGTGTGTGAGTGCGTGGTATGTGCGTGCGAGCATGCGTGCGTGCCATTTGGGTACGCGCATGCTTGTGTATTGGTATTGTTGTGAGAGAGAGAGATGAAAGAGAAAGAGAGAGAGAGATAGTGAGAGAGATAAGAGAGATAAATAGAGTGTCTGGGTGTGGGTGCGGGGGGTGTATTGCTGGCTTGGGTAAATGTCACAATTGTTAATAAAAAGAATAGGTTTCATCTGTATGGGTTGATTCCTACATTGTCTTATTTCTATTCTTGAGATCGTACCACTGATCACTTCGTGTCCTAAATACGACTGTAGCCGCTACGCTGTCTGATTAATGTTAGCTAAGAGTGGTGGTGCATAATCCGTTTGCTTTAAGTGGAGAAGCGACTTGTCAGTTGCATTTTGAATTATTTTTGCATTTGTTCATATGTTAATTTACTTTTTGTGTCTTTGCATTTGGAATTGCCTAACTTTGATTGGTGCCATTATTTTAGTCCATAGGTTTATGCTTTTGTGTGCTTGCTTGTTTAATTAATTGTATATTGTTTTGCTGTGGATATGGATCATGAAAGTAAGACTCGAAAGTGGCTCAGTAAATGTGGGTTGAGGGTAGGGTATTTAAATGCTTGTCATTTGCTGAACAAAATATCAGAAGTGCCATCCATACTGTCAAATTTGAATAATATGTTTCATGTGTTTGGATTTTCCGAGTCTCGTCTGGATGAACTTACTACTGATGATGCAATTACTATTCCTGGATACAATATCATAAGGAGAGACGCAACAGCTAAACTTGAAACGGGTCTTATAACATATGTACATAAATCTATAAAATTTAAACAACTAGACAATTTCAATCAACACCAAATTGAATGTACTTGGCTAGAGATAAATTTAAAAGGAACTAAACCTATTCTTGTAGGTGTTTTATATAGAAATCCAAATGAAAAGGTTGAGTGGTACGACCGATTCGCACTTATGATAGAAGATGTATTAAACTACTCGTTAGAAGTTATTATATTAGGTGATTTTAATATCAATCTGTTAAAACCTAACGATCATTGGAGACAGATTTACGAACTCTGTAACTTACATCAAGTAATATCTGCCCCAACAAGAGTAACAGCACAAACGGAAACATTAATAGATCACATATATGTAACTAATGCTAATAATGTCGTTGAACATGCAGTACCAGTATTCGGTTTTAGCGACCATTTTCCGGTTTGCCTTACCTGGTCTAAGAAAGGCGTTAAAATCCCTCGTTGCTCTCATAAATGTATATCTGTTCGAAACTATAAAAACTTTAATCCCGATGACTTTTTATCTGATCTTTGCCATACAGATTTTTATGATGTTTACCAACATACTGACCCTGATACTGCTCTCCAAGCATGGTATGATATTTTCCTGCCTATTTTTAACAAACATGCTCCGATGATGATTAAACGAGTTAAATTAACCCCCAAACCCCCGTGGATAACTAAGGAAATTGATGTAGAGATTTTAGTTCGTGATAATTTGTTAGCAACAACTGGTAAAGATGATAAATTCAGGAAACAGCGTAATAAAGTAACAAGTATGAAACGTATTGCCCAAAAACAATATTTCAGTGAGCTTATTAAATCAAAGAGGGATTCTAAGTCTATTTGGAAAGCCATCAATGAACTCTCAAGTAAAAAACCAAAGTCATCCGCTACTGTATGCAATGATTTAACTCCTCAGCAGCTAAATGAACATTTTACTTCAATTGTAAAAAGAACCGTTAAAATAGATAAAACACAATGCAACGATCTGCACATGTTAAAACAGTTTTGTAATGACAAGGATGTCCGATCTAAGCAGACTTTTCCCTTTATTAGTGTGCATGAGGTTTACAAGGAACTATTATCACTAAAACAGACTCGTTCTCATGGTCTTGATGGCCTTGACAGTAAAATATTGATGTTGTCTGCACCTGTCATAACTGAACATATTACCTATATATACAATCTTTGCATAGATAAAAATTGCTTTCCTCAAGCCTTTAAAAAACCCAAAGTTCTTCCTATCTTCAAATCTGGAGATTCCTCTGATCCCTCAAATTACCGGCCCATATCAATTCTACCAATACTGTCAAAACCCCTGGAAAGGCATCTCAAACTTCACATGCAATCTCATTTTATTAAATATGACTTATTTTACAGCAATCAAAATGGATTCAGGGAAAAACATTCTTGCCACACAATGCTCACTAACATTATAGAAGAATGGCACCTTAATATTAACAATGACGTATTCACTGGTTCACTTTTTGTAGATTTTGCAAAAGCCTTTGACACTATAGATCACACCCTTCTTTTAACAAAACTTTCTTTGTATGGCTTACATTCCAACTCTGTCAACCTGATAGCAAACTTCCTTAGCAATAGAACTCAGACAGTGACCCAAGATTTTGTAATGTCATCGCTTATGCCCATCAAATATGGAGTACCCCAAGGATCGGTATTAGGGCCTATCTTATTCTCAATTTATATAAATGATTTACCCCTCCACCTAAAATCCCAATGCGAACTCTTTGCTGACGATACAACCCTTCACGCAAAAGATGGAAATCCAAACAACGTATGCATCTTCCTCCAAAAGGACATAGATAACCTTACAACATGGACAGAAAAGAATAACATGGCAATTCATCCTAGTAAATCTAAATTCATGTTAATAACTACTCGACAAAA
>JAGGCT020004101.1:1509507-1515196 GCA_017654935.2 Phymorhynchus buccinoides
GCTCTTATTACTATATATAATAGAGAGGGGTGGTTGATCTATACCTTTACTGTAATAATAGAGAGGGGGTGGTTGATCTATACCTTTACTGTAATAATAGAGAGGGGGTGGTTGATCTTTACCTTTACTGTAATAATAGAGAGGGGGTGGTTGATCTTTACCTTTACTATAATAATAGAGAGGGGGTGGTTGATCTTTACCTTTACTATAATAATAGAGAGGGGGTGGTTGATCTTTACCTTTATTATAATAATAGAGAGGGGGTGGTTGATCTATACCTTTACTATAATAATAGAGAGGGGGTGGTTGATCTTTACCTTTACTATAATAATAGAGAGGGGGTGGTTGATCTTTACCTTTACTATAATAATAGAGAGGGGGTGGTTGATCTTTACCTTTATTATAATAATAGAGAGGGGGTGGTTGATCTTTACCTTTACTATAATAATAGAGAGGGGGTGGTTGATCTTTACCTTTACTATAATAATAGAGAGGGGGTGGTTGATCTTTACCTTTACAATAATAATAGAGAGGGGGTGGTTGATCTTTACCTTTATTATAATAATAGAGAGGGGGTGGTTGATCTTTACCTTTACTATAATAATAGAGAGGGGGTGGTTGATCTTTACCTTTACTATAATAATAGAGAGGGGGTGGTTGATCTTTACCTTTACTATAATAATAGAGAGGGGGTGGTTGATCTTTACCTTTACTATAATAATAGAGAGGGGGTGGTTGATCTTTACCTTTACTATAATAATAGAGAGGGGGTGGTTGATCTTTACCTTTACTATAATAATAGAGAGGGGGTGGTTGATCTTTACCTTTACTATAATAATAGAGAGGGGGTGGTTGATCTTTACCTTTACTATAATAATAGAGAGGGGGTGGTTGATCTTTACCTTTACTATAATAATAGAGAGGGGGTGGTTGATCTTTACCTTTACTATAATAATAGAGAGGGGGTGGTTGATCTTTACCTTTACTATAATAATAGAGAGGGGGTGGTTGATCTTTACCTTTACTATAATAATAGAGAGGGGGTGGCTGATCTTTACCTTTACTATAATAATAGAGAGGGGGTGGTTGATCTTTACCTTTACTATAATAATAGAGAGGGGGTGGTTGATCTTTACCTTTACAATAATAATAGAGAGGGGGTGGTTGATCTTTACCTTTACTATAATAATAGAGAGGGGGTGGCTGATCTTTACCTTTACTATAATAATAGAGAGGGGGTGGCTGATCTTTACCTTTACTATAATAATAGAGAGGGGGTGGCTGATCTTTACCTTTACTATAATAATAGAGAGGGGGTGGTTGATCTTTACCTTTACTATAATAATAGAGAGGGGGTGGCTGATCTTTACCTTTACTATAATAATAGAGAGGGGGTGGTTGATCTTTACCTTTACTATAATAATAGAGAGGGGGTGGTTGATCTTTACCTTTACAATAATAATAGAGAGGGGGTGGTTGATCTTTACCTTTACTATAATAATAGAGAGGGGGTGGCTGATCTTTACCTTTACTATAATAATAGAGAGGGGGTGGTTGATCTTTACCTTTATTATAATAATAGAGAGGGGGTGGTTGATCTTTACCTTTACTATAATAATAGAGAGGGGGTGGTTGATCTTTACCTTTACTATAATAATAGAGAGGGGGTGGCTGATCTTTACCTTTATTATAATAATAGAGAGGGGGTGGTTGATCTTTACCTTTACTATAATAATAGAGAGGGGGTGGTTGATCTTTACCTTTACTATAATAATAGAGAGGGGGTGGCTGATCTTTACCTTTACTATAATAATAGAGAGGGGGTGGTTGATCTTTACCTTTACTATAATAATAGAGAGGGGGTGGCTGATCTTTACCTTTACTATAATAATAGAGAGGGGGTGGTTGATCTTTACCTTTACTATAATAATAGAGAGGGGGTGGTTGATCTTTACCTTTACTATAATAATAGAGAGGGGGTGGTTGATCTTTACCTTTACAGTAATAATAGAGAGGGGGTGGTTGATCTTTACCTTGACAGTAATAATAGAGAGGGGGTGGTTGATCTTTACCTTTACTATAATAATAGAGAGGGTGTGGTTGATCTTTACCTTGACAATAATAATAGGTTTATATTCAGTATTTTGCGTTAGCTTCGA
The DNA here is from genome assembly GCA_017654935.2 of Phymorhynchus buccinoides. Classification (NCBI taxonomy): domain Eukaryota; kingdom Metazoa; phylum Mollusca; class Gastropoda; order Neogastropoda; family Raphitomidae; genus Phymorhynchus; species Phymorhynchus buccinoides. The sequence goes on from JAGGCT020004101.1 coordinate 1,511,667, forward strand.
CTTTGAAAAACGTCCTCGGATAAGATAAAAAATATCATTAAAACTTTACTATATCCGAACATCGTTTATAAGAAAAACCTGTTATAGTAAAGGAAAAGCCTTGCTCCCCTGGACTTTACTATAAGCGGGGTGTACTGTACTAATAAAGACTGGCTTTCCTCCCTAAATCATAAAGAATCTTGGATAATTGTAGGTGATTTTAACACTCATCACCCAACATGGGACCCTACCCAAATCATAAATAGCAAAGAAGGAAACACCCTTTATAACGAAATATTAAATTCCAGACTTTCAATAATAAATGATGGCAGCACAACTCGCCTACTAACTCATATAAAAGAAAGATCCTCAGCAATAGATCTAACTTTAGCAAGCCCAGAAGTGCTTAATAACTATAGTTGGACGGTGAATACGGACCCCTTGGGTTCCGATCACTGCCCCATCACAGTTAAAATAAATCAAAGACCAGACACAATAGAATTCAATAAACAACCTAAATTTAACTACGAAAAAGCTAACTGGACTATGTTCCAAACTATTTTACTAAATACAGATACCGAAAAATTAAAAAATAACGACATAGAAACTTACTACAATAACATACATACTGCCATCTATAAAGCCAGTGAAACAGCCATCCCAATCATCTACCCATCTAATTCAAAGGGAAACACACACAACAAGCCATGGTGGAACGATGATTGCAGAGAATACGTGAAACGTAAAAATAAAGCCTGCTCTCAGTGCTATAAATGCCCATCTGAACCTAATTTATTACAGAAACAACAATCTGAAAAAGAATGTGATCACACAATTCAAAAAGCTAAAAGAGATTACTTAACAAGTGAAACAGAACAAATAAATTTTAAAGATACCAGTAAAGTGTGGAAAAAGATAAAACAAATCAATAATGATTACCAACGTCCGGAAACCCCACTAACATTAAACGGACACACAACAAAAAATAATAAAGAAAAAGCAGATATGCTGGGCCATGTTTTTGCCCATGTAGGCCAAACCCAACACCTCCCCAAAGCAGAACAAAAACGTAGAAAAGAGAAAGCTACAGCCCCTAATAAATCAATGGATAATACTGACTTTATAAACGCACCCATTACACTCTCTGAATTAATAAATGTCCTAAATTCCATCCGCAATGTTAATAACAGGTATTCCAAAGTGATTTTTGTATTTCAACAAATAAGTGTAAAAGTAGTATTTTATGATAGAACTTTTTATTCTGAATGCAAGTATATCAATTTTATTTCTGTACGACAAGTAGGTGCAAAGTTATGAATTTTTAAATATTTAATTTTTGCACCCATTTTGTGTTAAAATCTTGAAAGTGCATTTTGCTCCCTGGGCCAACTTTAGATGTCTGCATATTAAAAATAATAGGGTCAATGTGTGCAAGTATACTTTTTGTTTGTCAACAAGTATGTAGACAATGTACATGATTTATTACAGAAGTCAGTATAAGTGCTTCAAAATCTCAAATGAATTTGGAAAAAATAGCATTTTTATATGTCCAAAATGATAACTTCAAATTTGCAGTTAAGCAAATTTCATATCTTCTATTCTATTTGACCTACAGAAATGGTTTTGGTATCGTTGGAATCAGGAAACGGAGCACTGTTTAACTTGTGCAATTTTTAGCTTTGAAAGTGAACATCTTGACTGTGACCTTGACCTTTGACCTTGACAAAGTCAATTTCTAATTTTTGCCTTACACTATGATTCCCGTAACATAATTACTTAAAAGTTTGCACAGTGGTATATTACTTGAAGTTCATGCATCCTGATTAATAATATTTATCTACTTGACCTTGACCTTTGACCTTTGACCTTGAATAATCCATGTTCTACATTTTGCCATAAAATATGATCCCCTGCACATAATTACTTCAAATTTTAGACAGTGGTGTATTTCTTGAAGCTGATGTGTCACGTTTGATGACAAATCTCCTGCTTGACTTTGACCTTGACCTTTGACCTTGAACAAAATATGTGTTTATGTTTTCAATATATTATGATTCCCTGCTCAGATTTACTTCAAATTTTGTACAGTGGTGTAATACTGACGCAGGGATGTTCTGCCTGATGTGATAAGTATCAGTGTATCACTTGTTTGACCTTGACCTTGAAAAAGTCAATTTTCCTATTTGTGCAATACATTATGATTTTCTACTCATATTTATTTTAAATTTTGTACAGTGGTGTATTACTTGATGCTGGTGTGTCCTGTCTGATAACTATCAATATATCGCTTATTTTACCTTAACCTTGACTTCTGACCTTGGCAAATCAATTTCTTATCTCTGTAATACATTATGTTCCCCAGCTCAGAATGACTTCAAGTTTTGTAAAGTGTTATATTACTTGAAGCTGGCGTGCACTGTATAGTATTCATAACTGTTACCTCCTTGACCTTTGACTTTGAAAAGGTCAAACTCTTGTCATTGCAATATATTATTATTCCATCACAGAATCACCTCAAAATCTGTAGTAAAGTTGTATCTTACTTCAAGTCTTCAATATTTTCTTAGTCGCGCCGTCTCAGTAGGCATTCCAGTCACTTAAGAGGTTGCGCAATGAAAACAAACCCACTTGAAAACTATCTTTGGGAACAGTGTTGAGGAGGGAGCTAGGGGGGAAAAGTGTATTATGCTGTGTGAGTGGAGAAAGGGTAGGGGTGGGTCATAGACCTTTTCACAGTATCCAGGCAAGACCAATCCGGCTACCGTAGCGGTCCCCGGGGCCAAACCCCGACCGGCACAGCTCCTGCCCTTTATTTACCGCTACTTTGATCTATGCCCCCCTACTCAGAGATTAGAATGACAAGTTGAGCTCCCTCTTGAAAAATACTAAGGAGGGACTCGCAGCTGCTGCGGCTGGAAGAGAGTTCCGTACTAGAATAGTTCTGGGGAAGAAGCTGTATTTGAAAGTGTTTGTTTTTGTTGTGATTTGTCTGAATTTCAAGGAATGATTTGATCTGGTGCGGGTGTTGTTAGGGAGAAGAAACTGATCTGCTTTGATGTCTACGAGGCCATTTACAACTTTGCACAGCATGGTGGTCTGCTGTTACCTTCAATTTCGAACTTGGCTTAGATATCCCTATCAGTACCTATCAGCATGCAACATTTGAGTGTCCTAGGTTCCTTCGTTCAAACATTATTGTGCCAGGTGCTTGGCAGCATTTTCGGCTCCAGTGACCTTGACCTTTGACCATGAATTTCAAACTTAGACTAGAAAAAAAGCAGCCCTGCTGCATTGTATGCACCAAATTGATAGCTATGTTTACAAAAACCAACATCCTTCGGAACTCTTTTTTCAAGAATTCCCGGGAGGTGGTGCGCTTCAGCGATACGCTCTCTAGGTGGGAACAGCCCAATTTTAACAGAAAAGAGTCTCTGTAACTAGAAAATGGTCAAACAACTCATTCTTTTTTTAAGAATTCATCACAGGGTATTATATATTTTTCAAACCAGTGGTGCTGTGATGGTAAATTTTATCTTGTCATGTGAATGCCT
>JAGGCT020004101.1:1515696-1533196 GCA_017654935.2 Phymorhynchus buccinoides
ACATAACTCACCTTTTTGTTTAAAATTAACTTATTGAATTAAATCGGTTGTTTTAAAACGTTGTAGTTTTTTAAAAAAAATAAACTTTGCTTTTATGCTTAGCTATCGTACTATTTGATTAAAAACTATTAAAAGAACTTAAAACAATAGTACAGTTTAAATTATGATTGTTTTTAAAAAAACAGAAAATTAAGAAAAAACACCATCAAATTGATTACTTCTGTAAGATTGGTGGGTATATAAGTAATGGTGTAGTAATTACTGATAGGATCATGTTTCAAATTATGATCGGCTTCTCGGCGTTTGGCTAGACAGGAGTCAGGAACATAAATTTTGTTTATATCCTGGTTGGTTTTGTTCAGCCCGTAGTACATGGCGAAAGCCGATACGCGACGTTAAACTGACTTTCCATCCTACTGAGTAGACACTTGTGGCGGTGCCATAGCCGATGGAGCGTTTAACGAGCGTCGGTCACCGCTACAGCTATCTGTATTCATTAAAAAACTCCATTTCGCTCGTACTGATTAGGTGGGATGTGCCCTTGTGGGCCGAGAGGACGTAAAACACTAAGTATCATCATCTACTGATTAGGTGTCTGTTTTGCACTATTTATTTTGGTTATTTTGTTTCCTGAGCCAGACTTGGTATTCTATTAAGGTTGATGATGACGGACTGTCGAACTGTGCCTTTACTTCAATTCGGGATGTGTGTGTGTGTGGTGGTCTTCGTCATTTTCATAATAACCGCTCCAACAGGTTGGTAGGTGTGTGTGTTGTTGTTGTTTTTACCTTTCTATTGTTTGCTTATAAGAAAACTCATCAGCCTTTTACCATGTTTTCCTTGATCCATCTCCTTTTCTTTACGGTCTTGCGCTGTTTTGTATGATATTTTCTTTCAACTTTCCTATATTATATTTCCATTCACAATAACGTATCAAGATCTGGGTCTGGTTCGGTACGTCCCAGACGCCACTTTTGACTTTGAATCGCGACGGAACTAGGAGGGCGCAATGTACCTAATAGAAAATATAGGAGAAAGACCTGCACTGTTCAAAATTTGCCGCGGATATTCTTTTATAACCTTAATTGCTCAGAGGTGGTGTAATTGTAATAAATAAATATTGCAAGGCCAGAAAGAGCAATCATCCCCGTGAACACTAGTTCACTCAGACCTGTTTATCCAACTTCCTGTTCACGTGCATTACGTGAATTTCGAGCACCTCCCCCCCCCCCCCCCAAAAAAAAAAAGTGCTCACTTCACATAAATTAAGCGAAAACATAAAAGTGATTAAAATTGTCAGAATCAACATTTCTTGCTCACATCGTACGTAAACGTCGTACATGAAGAGACAAAATGTCATGGCCGAGATTATGACGTGCATGGACTTGAACTTGCTGCCATGAGCTTGGTACTGCTGACAGACGTCGTGAAGGTGGCAGATATTTGACGACGGGTAACAAAAATGGCTCTTTTCCGCTTCTTCATTTTCAGGCCTGCCATAATTGTTTCAAACACACTCTCTCAGAGTGATATGATTTGCCGAATGTCTCGGTGCAGAACATTTCCATCCAAGCTGTAAGGAACGGACTCCATGATGCTGCCTTCACTCCCCCTGCGCATGTTTGGGCATCCTGCTCATTCCAGCTCATCAGCAGTGCAGGCTTTTGAGAGCCCAGAGCCACATCATCTGGACAAGAATTCTATTCAGCAACGCATTCAGGATCTGTCTTTTTTTTTTCTTTTATTTTTTTATTTATTAGTATTACACAAAATATTCATTAAACAATCAAACACATTCAAATATATTTGCAAACGTGGGTATATGTGACCCGTTGATTCAATAATCAGTCAGTAACTGAGTAAGGTCATCATTTTCCACAATTTGCAAACATGTGCCATCAAGTCTATGGACATCGGGGGGGGGGGGGGGGGGGGGGACCCCAGGGACCCCAGGGACCCCAGGGACCCCATCATTGAAACAAAATAAGTTGACAAAAAGCATAAGAAAGGAAATTATCTGAGCAACAAAGTTGTATTTCATAATTCAGAAGTATTCACCCATTCAGACACACACACACACAGCCACACACACACACACACACACACACACACACACACACACACGCACGCACGCACGCACACGCACACGCACGCACACACGCACACACACACACACACACACACGCACACACACACACACGCACACACGCACACACATGTATGTGCATACATCCCCAAATACACATATCTAAGAGCATAATATTATGAAGTAAATTATGTCACAAGAAATAATAAGACTGACTGGCATATTTTTTTTAAATTACTACCACTAATGCCAGGTCAGTTAGTTATCAACACCAACAATAATGACAACATGGTGGCAGTACGAAGATTTATAGAACACAGTTGTACTAGGGAACAATACAACATGAATAACATAATTAATTTCAACAGTAATAACCCCATTAATCTTATTCACTATCCATAGATTAGTATTTTTAGGCAGAAGTAGCAAAAACAATCATTGCCTGTGTACTGTAACAAAAAGAATCCCCAGGTGAAGGGCTACTTTACACAACCTTCAATGGTTCTGCATGTTCCACCTAACTATGTACAGCCGGACATTCATGTAACCCCTCACACCACCCCACCCCCCACCACCACCCCCACACACACACGCAGACACTCAAACATACTAGTAATACTACAACTAGTAATAATAACCTAATCAATATTATTATTGTTTATCAATAATTTGGATACAAAGTGTCAAAAAATAATTTCAGAAAATAAATTTGTTTTATGAAATTTATCTCAACTTTCAGAATTCATCAATTTCATGGCATGTTTCATATATCAATATATTACAGGACACCATCTCTCCCTCTCTCTGTCTTTATTTCACTGATGATCTTTCCAGGATGTGGAGGTTCTCAAGCGTGTTACCTTGAAACGTGAAACAGTGATCATGACAGATCTTGGGGTGGGTTTTGACGGTTTGGGCCTGTATCAGCATGGTCGCGAGAACAGTGTCACGAATTCTTCAAAAGGAATCTCTGATAGCTGTTCGCTACAGGGATGAGTTCCTCGATGTCCACGTCATACCCTCTGTTGGTACAATCCGAGATGACCTCATTTTTATGGTTTATAATGCACATTTTCGCATACGGCCAGGGTTGTTTATTCGTATCTGCAGCAAGAGACCATCGTACATATAATGTAACTTGCCCGATCCATAGACCTCCGTCTAATAGAACAATGTTGCAACATGCTCCAGACAGCCGTTATCAGCCATTCACAGCAGGACCCAGAACAGTGCCTGTTAGAAGTGTGGAACACCCTGGATCAGCAGGAGCTTCAAAAGCTCATCCAGAACACAAAATGGCGTTTCCAGGCTGGCATTGCAGTGAGGGGATCTTGCACATGCTTATCCATGACTTTTCCTGTCATAAAAAGCAAGGAATCTAAAAAATCAACATATCGCTCCATTCGGGTGCTCGTGTGATGAAGAAAAGTTGAAAGCACAGGCTCTTGTTTTTTGTCGGTGCTTTTTTTACCCATTCAGAACATGCTCTCAACATTCTAATGTTTTCATGTCACGTTTCTCTGATATTTCCATGAAATGCGCACATTGAAGTGTGTGTGTGTGTGTGTGTGTGTGTGTGTGTGTGTGTGTGTGTGTGTGTGTGTGTGTGTGTGTGTGTCAGTCAAAGTCAAAGTCAAAAATTAATTATCTTTAATGACGATAAAGGAATAAGCTAAACAAAACTTTTTTTCATCCTGTCGTCATAAATAAATAAGAAATACAACTGAAGCAAACAAGATGAAAAGCAAAAGCTGTAAACAAAAAAATCAATTTACAATGAAATATATGGAAAAAATACACATATGTTCCGCAAGCACAATATCATAATCATGTACATAATACTGACAACAGTAATCGTAGTGGAAATGGAGAGGAGAAAAAACAGTTTGGGGAGCAAATGACTGCCACAAATGACAGATAGAACAGAGACACCGAAATGACGGAGAGAGAGAGAGAGAGAGAGAGAGAGAGAGAGAGAGAGAGAGAGAGAGAGAGAGAGAGAGAGAGAGAGAGAGAGTGCGTGTGCGTGCGTGCGTGCGTGCGTGCGAGTCTTCTTAAATCTGCCTTCTTTTCCTCTTCTTCTTTCCTTTCTTCTTCAGTTGTTGTTGTATTTGTTGTTGTTGTATTTTTGTTGTTATTGTTGTATTTGTTGTTGTTGTATTTGTTGTTGTTGTGTTTCTACTTGTTGTTAGACCGTCACCAAGGTGATCGGACTATTTCGATGGGCTGGTTTGTCTGTTTGTCTGTTTTGTTTGTTGTTGTTTTTTTGTTTTCTTTTTTCTTCTTTTGTTTTTTCTGTCTGTCCCAAGGATATCTCCCGAACCGCTTGACCGAATTGCGTCAAATTTTGTGTGAAGGTGTGCCTCCTTAATAGGAAGAGAACGGCGCAAACCATTTTGCCGTCCTGACCTTGACCTTGACGTACGGCCTTGAAAACCAAAAATCTATTTTTAGCCATATCTCGGGCACCGATCGACATAGGATGTTGAAACTTGGTATGAAGGTGGTTTGGCTTATGCCCGTTTTGATGATGGCATACCGATCAAGGTCAAGGTCAAGGTAAAAAAGATCACTGGAGCCTGAAAATCGGAGGGTCATTTTTTTCTCTTCTTCTGTCTGTCCCAAGGATATCTTTCGAACGGGTTGACCGAATCACGTCAATTTTTGTGTGCTGGTGTGTCACCATGAAAGGAAGGCATCCGCGGAAAATGTTTTGCCGTCGTCACCTTGACCTTGGCGTACGACCTTGAAAACCGAAAATCTTTCAGGGGCCATAAGTCCCATACCGTTAGTGTTAGAGTCTTCAAATTTGGCATGTAGGTACTTTGGTTTATGCCCGTTCTGATAGTGGCATACCGATCAAGGTCAAGGTCAGGATCCGGGAGATAGGTAAGCCTTGTTGGTTTAAATGATTTTTTTATTGACAAGCAAAACATATACACCAAATAAAATGAACATGAATGACGGCAGCAACAAGCTTAAAGCTTATAGTGTGCCTACTCAAAATAAGTCACAGATATGGTGGCTGGCAATCACAGACTGAAAAATCACACATTTAAGAAAAAGAAAAAAAAGGTTAATTTTGAACATTAGAAGCATAACAAAGAAACGAAATAGAAAACAAATTCATCTTCTTTGATAACAGAAACAATTTAAACATAAGAGAAAATACAAATTCATGAAGGGCTAGAAAAGAAAACGATAAAGATAAGAAAATAGAAATAAGAAATAAGTTGGGGAATATCAAAGTACACGAAGAACGAATTTCTAATTACACAATGTGACAAAACATCTATTTTTTTAGTTTCCACAATGCTTTGGACGGTTTCGAAAAATCAGTTCTCAGTTTAGTTAACTTTAATGTTCGCAACTGTCTGTGCCCTCACCCTCCAAAAATACATAATTAAATAAATAATCGCATGTCCCCTGTACTGACGCGAGATTTAGAGTGCAAATGCGTACAAATTTGTTGTATTTGTTGTATTTCTTGTTGTTGTTGTTGTATTTGTTGTTGTTAGTCCGTCACCTAAAGGTGGTTTTTGGTGTGTGTTTTTTGGTGGGTTTTTTTCTGTCCCTCCCAAGGATATCTCCCGCACCGCTTGACCGAATCGCGTCAAATTTTGTGTGGAGGTGTGCCACCTTAATAGGAAGAGATCCGCGCAAACCATTTTGTCGTCGGGACCTTGACCTGGACGTACGACCTTAAAAACCGAAAATCTATTTTTAGCCATATCTCGGGCACCGATCGACATAGGATGTTGAAACTTGGTATGAAGGTGGTTTGGCTTATGCCCGTTCTGATGATGGCATACCGATCAAGGTCAAGGTCGAGGTAAAAAAGATCACTGGAGCCTGAAAATCTGAGGGTCGTTTTTTCTCCTTCTGTCTGTCCCAAGGATATCTCCCGAACCGCTGGACCGAATCGCGTCAAATATTGTGTGCTGGTGTGTCACTATGAGAGGAAGGCATCCGCGCAGACCATTTTGCCGTCGTGACCTTGACCTTGGCGTACGACCTTGAAAACCGAAAATCTTTAAGGGGCCATTACTCCCACACCGTTGGTTTTCGAGTATTCAAATTTGGCATGGAGGTACTTTGGCGTATGCCCGTTCTGATGGTGGCATGCCGATCAAGGTCAAGGTCACGGTCCGGGAGATCGGTAGGCCTTGAAAGTGGTAGGGGTCTACAAATTGGGTTTTCAGCCATATTTTCCACATTTGTGCTTAACAGAAGCGCTTCATATTGTGTGTGGCACTGTATACCCTAGAGTAGAAAACATCCGAGCATAAATTATCGCCATGCTGACCTTGACCTTGAAGTGTGACCTTGAAAACCGAAATTTCATTCTTTGCGCTATATATTATTGTCCAAGCTGTATCTCGTGAACTACAAGACATAAGCTCTTCAAATGTTGTGTCAGGATGTGGATGAATGAAAATTTGTTTAACGTCCTCCACCCCGGAGCAGGCACAGAGGCAGACAGACAGGACAGAGAGAGAGAGAGAGAGAGAGAGAGAGAGAGAGAGAGAGAGAGACAGACAGAGAGACAGACAGACAGACAGAGAGAGAGACAGACACAGAGAGAGACACATAGACATACAGAGACATGAGACACATAGAGAGAGACAGACAAAGACACAGAGAGAGAGACAGACAGACAGACCATGAGAGAGAGAGAGAGAGAGAGAGAGAGAGAGAGAGAGAGTGAGGTGGGAGGAGAGAGAGAGAGAGAGAGAGAGGGGGAGAGAGAGAGAGAGAGACAGACAGACAAACAGGCAGACAGACAAACAAAGACACAAAGAGAGACAGACAGACAGAGAGACATAGACAGAGAGCAAAGAGGACAACTGCTGTTCCGGTTGGATGAATGAAAATTTGTTTAACGTCCTCCGCCCCGGAGCAGGCACAGAGGCAGACAGACAGTGAGAGAGAGAGAGACAGAGAGAGACAGACAGACAGAGAGAGAGAGACAGAGAGAGACACATAGACATACAGAGACATGAGACACATAGAGAGAGATAGACAAAGACAGAGAGAGAGAAACAGACAGACAGAGAGAGAGAGAGACAGAGAGAGAAACAGAGACAGACAGACAGACAGCGAGACATAGACCCTACAGAAAAAGACAGAGAGAGAGGTGGGGGGACAGAGACAGAAAGCAAGAGAGAGACACAGACAGACAAACATACACAGAGAGCGCGCGCACGCACACACACGCCGCCACCCCCCCCCCCCCCCCCACCCCACCCCCCACACCCCCCCAGAGGAAAAAGAAGAAGATCAAAGCAACCGTAAGACCACTCGGCCAGACGTCGAGTTACGGCACGCGGAACGGGAACGTTGCCCGTTTTTTTCGCTGAGCGGCAGACATGTCCGTCACTAGCAATGCCACGCACTTGCAACACCCCGTAGCATAATTGTCCGTCACCGTAGGTGATCGGACTTTGCCGTCGTCTGGTTTGTATTTTTGTTTGTTTGTTTTTCTGTCTGTCCCAAGGATATCTCCTGAACCGCTTGACCGAATCGCGTCAAAGTTTGTGTGGAGGTGTACCACCTTAATAGGAAGAGATCTGCACAAACCATTTTGCTGTCGTGACCTTGACCATGTTTGTTGTTGTTTTTGTATGGGGTTTTTCTTGTTTGTTTCATATGTCAATATTGTTAATGGAGATAAGTTAATTAGCGGTTTAAAAAAAATGATTCACATGTGAAATTCCAGCAACTGTGTGTGTGCATGCATATGTGTGTATGTGTATGGTGGTGTATCTGTGCATGATGGTATTATGTGCCTGTCTATATGGTGATGAGTACTGTTAAAAAGATATTTTTATTTTTTGGGGAGCCCATTTAATACTATGTTGATGTGTACTGTTATGGGGTCGTTTGGGCTATTGTTTGTAATATTTGATGCCGCAGGTGTGAATGGTACGTGTATTCATTTTCTTGTGCCCCCAGGTTTTTAAAAAATAAAGTTGATTTGATTTGATTCGAATTGTGTGTGGTACTGTATACCCTAAAAATGAAAACATCCGATCACAAATTATCACCATGCTGACCTTGACCTTGAAAACCGAAATTTCCTTCTTTTCGCTATATGTTTCTTCTTCAAGCTGTATCTCGTGAACTAGAAGGCATAATCCCTTCCAATTTTGTGTCAGGATGTGACACTCTACGGGGTGTACTTGCGTGGCATTGCTGGTGACGGACATGTCTGCCGCTCGGCGACGCCCTTGTTGTTGTTGTATTTGTTGTTGTTGTATTTCTTCTTGTTGTATTTCTTCTTCTTGTTGTATTTGTTGTTGTTGTTGTTGTATGTGTTGTTGTTGTGTTTCTTCTTCTTGTTGTATTTTCTTGTTGTTGCATCATCATCATCATCATCATTATAGTAGTAGTAGTAGTAGTAGTAGTAGTAGTAGTAGTAGTAGTAGTAGTAGTAGTAGTAGTAGTGGTGGTATTAACTGATTGAGTGATTAACTGACTGATTGATTGATTGATGGATTGATTGATACATTGATCGATCAATGCACCTACCAACCATTACCATTTCAGAGGGTCCCAACCAACAGCACAGTCTCAGCTCAGGTTCCGGTTCCCGTACGCCTACACCTCATCGTCGTCGGAGTAGTAGTAGTAGTAGTAGTAGTAGTAGTAGTAGTAGTAGTAGTAGTAGTAGTAGTAGTAGTAGTAGTAGAGTCAAAGTGATCATCGTGGCCTGCATGAGGAGTGGTTCCTCGTTCACCGGGGACATCTTGGGCCACCACGACAACACTTTCTACGTGTACGAACCCCTCTACGGTCTCCAGACACTAGCCGATCAAAAACGCCCAGCTGTCTTCTTAAACGGATCCGAAAAAGAGTAAGGGCACGCATACGTGTGTTCGTTTGTTTTGTTTTGTCGAACCCTGGCTTAACCCATTTCGCCGCCAGCCATATTTCAGCCCCAAAAAATGTCCATTAAAATTTACCTGGGTAAAGAGATAACAAAATCCATCTGCGGTATTGGGGATTCTTCTGTGATGCATAAAGAATAGGGTCTATCCTTACTTCCCAAAACTAAGACAATGGGTCTTTGGGTAACAGACCTCACTTTGATGCCTTTTCGTGACACGGGTGTTAAATCACTGTGGTGCTAAAATGCTACTTTGGCGGTGAAAGGGTTAAAGACCCACCAGATCACGTGACAAAATCACGGGTTTCACGTGCTTTCCTTCTTACAGCTGGTAAGAAATCTTCTTTTGACCAGGTTCGACTCCCATACACAAATGTCCCCAAATTGAAAACGAAACATCATTTTAAAGAGGCAATCTGGGTTTGAAGTTGGGGGACATTTGTATGTGGGTCGCAGCTACCCAGAACAAACAACAACAAGGGACTTTTATTCGAGTTAAATTTTGAGGAAAAAAACCACGATTGTTTTTCTACCTCTCCCTGTTTGTGTCCATTTCTGTCCATTTTTTGGGGTTTTTTTTGGGGGGTTATTATAGTTTGTACACCCATTATGTCATTAAAGCTGACGTTAAAATAGTTCAGTGTTCAGTGTTTACCGTGTCCGCCTCAGTCTGTTTCTCTCTGTCTTGTCTGTCTGTTTCTGTGTCTCTGTTTAGGTATTAAGATGTGCCCACCCCCCCACCCCTGCATTTCTCGGTTAATTATATTTTTCCGTTTTTGCCTTTCTTAATAAAGCTGTATTTAAGGAACATTTTTAGCGAATAACCTTATTGGAATACTAACTCTAGCCCTAGCCCTAAACCTAACCCTACCCCCCACTATGTACTGCAGTACACCGCGATTTGTCACAGTTGTGGTTCGTTGCGTGTTTCCGTCTTATAGGGTGGGGGGTAGGGTTAGGTTTAGGGCTAGGGTTAGGGCCCCCTCTTACATTTCTCAGCTCTCCCCACATTTTCACACCTGCCTTTCTTACCAAACATTAAGCTGTGTCTTATCAACTTTTTGAGCTAATTATGTTTGTTGAATAATTAATCGCAGTCCTGATAAAGGCCATTATGTAATAGGACCACCCTGTGTAATTTACTTGCTTCCTATGTCTTTATTAAATTAAATTTTCAGAATAATGTTTTGGTAATTTACTTGCTTGCTATATCTTTACTAAATTCAATTTTCAGAATAACATTTTTGTAATTTACTTGCTTCCTATGGCTTTACTAAATTCAATTTTCAGAATAATGAAAATTCGCTGCAAACTAGAATATGGGCGTTTGTGTTCTTTATTTTCTTGTAAATATTATTATCATATTATTCTATATTTCTCTCTCTCCCTACCTCACTTCTCTCTCTCTCTCTCTCTCTCTCTCTCTCTCTCTCTCTCTCTCTCTCTCTCTCTCTCTCTCTCTCTCTCTCTCTCTCTCTCTCTCTCTCTCTCTCTCTCTCTCGCGCTGCGCGCGCGCGCGCACGCTCTCTCTCTCTCTCTCTCTCTCTCTCTCTCTCTCTCTCTCTCTCTCTCTCTCTCTCTCTCTCTCTCTCTCTCTCTCTCTCTCTCTCAAGTCATTCTGCTAGTCACGGTAGATTATCTCAAGATAAAGTGTTAAATGGCTATGGTAAAATGTTATTGGATGTATGTACTGTGTTTGACATGTGTGTGTTAAATGGTGTGTGCTCTGGTGACAGTCAGGGACGTTTTACATATATCACAGAGAGTGGGTGTAGTGTGAATGATTATTGTTTGATGTCTTGTTATTTGTATGCTTTGCTTAGTGATTCATACAACCTACACGTATGCGATCAATTTTTTTATTTTTTTTTATTGAACATTTTTTTTCCATTTTACAAATTTCATGAAGACGAAGACACACACACACATACCTACACACACAGTGACATAATGGTTATAAGAAAAATTATGACTATAGTAGAAATTCCATCTCTATCATAACTGTCACCAATATAATTGATAACACAAACCATAAATGATTAAGTCAGGGGTGAGTACAGGGGGTAAAAGTATAAATGGGCAAGGGTACATGTATAGAGTTATAAATCGTCAAAATGTCAAAGTTTAGGCTCCCCCCAAGAAGAGCAGAAAGTATACACAGCAACAACCCCCCCCCCCCCCCCCCCTCCGCACACACGCACGCACACGCACACACACACACACACACACACACACACACACACACACAATCAGTACCATATACACTCATGAATACTACATTATCTTATAAGCTAGATCCCTCCCTCCCAAACCCTATCCTTAGGTGGGGTACATCTATAGGGTTACTCAGCTGAAAAGAAATGAGAAAAAAAGAAAAAAGAAAAAAGAAAAAAAGAAGAAGAAAAAAAGTCAACTAGTACTAGCAGTAGAATATTAATGATTATGCATTTATATTGACAAAACATTAGGTGCCGGCCACAACCTATTGAGAGAAAGAAAGAAAAAAAAAGAAGCCCCCCAAAACATAATAATGAGCAGCATCTTATTTAACACCAAATCAACATTACACATAAAAAGGATTATACAAATATTAAAATAAATCATGTCAGTTTTGCAAAAGCAGGACAAACAAAATGGTGAATTTATGAAATTACTTCAAGATATGGAAACCAATGTTCTTCAAACTGTCTTGCAGTATAATTTAGAATGGATGAGTATTTTTCTATATTGTGTCTATATTTTAAAATGGCAACAAAAGCCTGCAAGTTAGGGTGAACATCTTGCAGTTTGCATTTATAAATATAAAATTTAGGTAACAGAAATATGAGGTCTATAACTTTGTCTGTCTTTGTATTTTGTTTAACACCAAATAAAATCAACTCCTTGCTTATTTCCATGTTGTGGCAGTGTAGGCATTTATCTTTTAACATATTTTTTAGTTCATTCCAAAAGCTGCAAACAACATCACAGTCATACAACATGTGTGGAATTGACTGTTCTTCCTGATTACAGAAATTGTATGTCGGGGAATCAATAATTTTAAGCAAAAACAAACACCTCTGTGTTGGAAGCAATCTATGTAAAAGTCTAGTCTGGAACCGTCTCAGTTGGACATCTGCTGTGGTCTTAAAGCAGTGAGAAAAGATTAATTTCCAACTGAGATTGTCAAACATATTGTTCCATTTAGAGACAGCAGTAGGAACAACATTACTATCATTTAAAACATTTTGAACACATTTATTGCCCTTTTTAATAATAAACAAATCTTTCTAATCTAATATTTTGTACCTGTTTGTAAGAATAACATTTAATTTTCTTCCATATGATCGAACAGCATTCAGAATACCTTCGTACAAAAGAAAGTTAGTTCTAATACCAGGAAACTTTGACAAAAAATCCTGATAGGACATAAAATTGCCATTATTATTTACTAATTCTTTTACAAAAAGAACATTATGAGTGTTCCACTATTGTACAAATATAACCTTTTTATTCCTTACAATGTTTGCATTATGGTGGATGCATTCAGCCATAAACTCATGAAATGAAGTAGATTGACATTTTAAGCACAGTTTTTTTGTAATGTCTCATGACATCTTTCCAAAATGGATTTTGTACACTCTGCATAACAACATTTCCATATTCTGCACCAAACTTGCCGATGTTATCCAACATAGGAAACATGTTTATAGTAAAACCTTTCCAATCGGACTCATCACTTGTAACTAGAAGTCTACGTAGCCAACTGACTTTCATAGAAGACAAAACACTCCTCACATTAAGCATTTTTAAACCACCAGCACCATACTCTTTTTCAATTACAGACTTTTTAATTTTACTTTTTTTACCATTCCATAAAAATATGTACATATCTTTTTCTAAGGCATTGATAAAGTCGTCAGGGGGGTCTGGCAGGTTGATCAGTACCAGGAATATTGATGTCAGTTACTTCCTTAAATGCATATAAATCTGTATAAAACTGTTTAACCTCATTGAGTATACTATCTTGATCTGAAATCACACCTTTATTATCAGTCTCAAGAAATGGGATGGATTTGTCTAAAACAATTCTGTTCTCCAGATTACAAAAGTATTTATTTACTTTTTCTCCTTCATTTAGCCATTGCACTTTTGAACGTACAGATATCCCTTGAATTTTATAGTCTCTTATTTCTTGTAACTGGGCTTTTAAGTTTTCTAAGTTGAGAATGTTATCTTCTTGTAGGTTTTGTTCAAGATTCTTTATTCTTTTTTCTAACTCAGACTCTTGTTCGACTAATACTTTTTTCTTATGTGTAGCGTAAGAAATTGTTTTTCCTCTGATTTCAAGTAAAAGAGTTTCAAAAAATAGCTGATCATCAATCTAAAAAACAAGGTCTTCATTTGAAATATTATTTAAGTTTTCCATGTTATAAATAGGTACAGCATATTGTTTTTTAACATCCATGATAAGCTTTTTAATTTCGGAAACATACTGTTTATCTTTAAGTAAACTGTTATTAAACTTCCAAAAAGGCCTATCTCTTTTGAATTGGTCTTTTCTCAAGGCTAAGGTAACAAGAGAATGATCTGATCTGTAGCCAGGGTTGACAATCACATCATTAGCTAAAGACAACAATTCTTCACTAATTAGAAAATAGTCTAATCGTGCCTGTTTAATTGTGTTAAACTTTCTCCATGTGTATTTTCTTTTGTCTGGATAAATTTATCTAAAAACATCAAAAAGGTTATATTCAGTCATAATATTGTTAATTTATGTCTGGGTCCTGGGACGATTCACAGTGCTAGCATAGTTACGGGTATCCAAATTAACATCTAAAGGACAGTTCCAGTCACCATTAATAATTACATGGTCATTGCCAATACCTTCAACATGTTGACAAACACTATCATAAAACTCTGGTTTGTCACCACTGCTAGGCCCATACAAATTAACTAAAGTAAAATTTTTTTTCAAAAATTCTCCATTCATCACTATAAAACAACCATGTTGGTCCCTAACAACATCATGCATTTTATGCTCAAAATTATTATTAAATAAAATAGCCACACCATTTTTATTAGTTTCACAACCACTAAGCCAAACTTTATAACCCCAACTAGCCTGTATATAATTTTCAATGTTTGATTTTAAGTGTGTCTCCTGAAGACAAAAAATATTAGCATCTGTCTTTCATAAAAAAAATCAAAAATATCTTTTCTTTTGCTCGAATTGTTTAATCCATTACAATTGAAAGAACAGATTTTAAAAGAGCTGTTTCCTGCCATTATGTTCATGAACAAGGTACTGATAAGAGTAACAAAAGAATGTAGAGTGGTGAAAACAAAAGAACACACAATATGAATAGGCAAACTTCAATATCAAGAAAAAGGTGCTTCATCCATATTGTTTGGCTCAAAGCTAAACAAAAGTACCATGTGTACATATTTTGCAGACCATCAAAGGCCAACCAAGTACATTGCTGGCCAATAGAATATAAAACCTTAAGATTAGTGTCAATACAAGGAAACAACAGCATAGGCGGCGCGATAAATAGATAAATATGAAGAAACAAAATGCTAGGCCTAATACAACCGCCTCGACAAGAACAAATAGCAATATTGGCAGTCAATGTTGAATCATTCTGGCATAAATATTCAAAGTTCACCCAACATACAAAACAATGAAAACAGTGAAAAAACAATAATCTCAACAGCAACTCTCTCTGCTCAGTCTGCTGTGATATAAACAAGTTGTTCAAACAGCACAAATCATGGCCCATACATCTCACATTCGCCAAGCCAGCCCATGTTGGTGAACATACATTTGCATTAAATAATTGACTTGCAAATGGTCTGGTTATCATCATTTTAAGTTTCAGACAAAATACCTTTTTAACTTGCACAATCTCAGTTGCATTATCTGTACCCCAACTTCTTAGAATCCCACATACACACACATTTACGAACAACACAAATACAAAAATAACGCAAAAAGATATACAGCACTCACGCATTTTGAACATTGATGGGCATACCGCCAATCCTCCAAGCACCTCTAATTACTCCAAAAGGACACAAAAAAGGGCAAATATCTTGTCACTACAACCGGCAACTTCACTCACACATGGCTCCATTTTTGTACAACCCGACACGTGATCAAAACATGTGTCACGTGATCAAAACAAACAACACGTTCTCTTGTCAAACTCGAAGTAAGGAAAAGAAACAAATTGTGTTGTAAAGCATCATAATCAGATATATCTTGATTAGTACAGATCCCAAAATATGAGTTTTACAAAGATTAGACCAATCAATTAGTATGATAAACTACTTGGCGATCGACAGAACTTCAGGAAACTAAATGTAGGACTAAGGTCAACGAGCAGTGTCAACCGGAAGTACATAAAGTGTAAACATTGACCTTTGGCCTGAATCAAAACAAACGGGAAAGTAGGCCTAAAATTGTGCACAAAAACAAAAGACCAGTAAACATCTTCGAGTTATTATTAAAGCCGATCGGTCATTAATACAGTCATTAGACAAAAAACAATACAAGCCGTAGTAGTCCACCAAAGAATGCAAGAAAAAATCAAAAACAATCTGTGGTTAGACTTACGTTGAGCTGAAGCAGACGACACCGTGATAACTCGGTCAACGAGACTCAGACTGTCTCTGACTGGCATACTGTCTGAAGTCTGCGAGTGTCTTCACCGGCACAATCTTCCCACTACCCGTCATCTTCATCCATACGTTCCCATTTTTTGTCCACGCTTGGAGACAAACTGAAGAGTCACTCTTGACTGTGGACAGGAGAGAATATGCTCGAGGGGTGAGATCTTCCACCAGCACTGTCCCAGACCCCTTCAAGTTCTTACGAGCATAGAGTACACTGTCACGAACACGCCTTGGCACAAAACGCATGATGACCCCGCGATCAGAGTTTCTGGAACCACTAGCACTAGCACCAGCACCTCCGGGTCGTTGCTCCTGTCTGGCACCCACGCGATGGACCGCCTCGATGTCTTCAGCCTTCACCTTCACCTTCAGCTTGTTGCTTATGAGAAACAGAACCTTCTCTTCGCACTGCTGTGCCGTCTCGCCCCGATCCTCCTTTAGTCCATATATGTGATCAATTTCATTCTGATCATATGCCTTTGAAATTTCTTGTTAATTGTTTGAGAGATAATGCAAACAATGTACAGAATAATACACTGGGTCGAAATAATAGAAAATTGGTGATTGATAAGTATGTGTGGAATGACAACTATGCAACTGAATTTGACAATAATGTTTCCTCGCAAGATTTTGAAGAAAGAATAGCTTATGCACTTAGTTTAATAGAAACTAATATTAATGGGGCATTGGATGTTTTTACTTCTTGTATAAAAAATGCGGCAGAATGCATGAGAAAAAAAGTAATTTGTGGTAATGACTATAAGGAACAAGATTGGTATGACTATGAATGTCGTGAATTAAAAAAGAATGTTCGTGAGCTTTATAATGTGTCGTCTGTAACATTAGATGACAAGGATCGTGATGATTTTTGTAAGGCAAGATGGCAATACAAGTACTTATTAGAAAGAAAAAGAAAGCAATTTAATGATGATTTGTTAAAAGAGCTTGAATTGTCTAGTGGGAATCAAAAGGAATTTTGGACTACAGTACATAAGATTTCGGGGAAAAGAAAACAGCCAACAAATACTATCTCATTAGACAGTTGGTTTGATCATTTTAAAGCGCTGCTAACTAAAGATTTCAATAATAGTGATGTAGAGCAATGTAACAATGAAGAAGGAGAGAATTGCATTTACTTTATCCGTCCAATTTCTAAAGATGAAATACTGTTTGCCTTAAGAAAATAAAATAATAAAAAGCTGCTGGACCAGACAGTTTAATTGCGGAATTGTTAAAGCATGTATCTAAATTAGAATTTATTTTAAGGTTTTTTTAGATTTTCTTTAATTCTTTGTTTGATAAGGGAATTTTTCCAGATAATTGGACTGAATCCATTGTTCTTCCTCATTATAAGAAAGGAAATGTAAATGATCCAAATAATTATAGGGGAATTTCACTTTGTAACGTAAGCAGTAAAATATACAGTACAATTATAAATCATAGACTTCAGGAATGGGTTTAAATAAATAATATTACTGGGGAATTTCAGGCTGGATTTAAGCGCAACTATTCAACAATAGATCATATTTTTACTGTAATGGCTTTTGTGCAGAAGCAATTTTTTCTTAATCGCGAACTGTACGTCGCCTTTATCGATTTTGAGAAGGCATTTGATTCCATTAATAGAACTATTCTGTGGCCTATATTAGTAAAGTCTGGTATCCATGGAAAACTTCTAAAATGCGTAATGAGCATGTATGAATGTGTGAATGCTAGGGTTAGATGTGGGGGTAAATTAACAGATTATATTCAGTGTACTGCTGGGGTAAAACAGGGTGATGTTTGTAGCCCGATTCTTTTTTCATTATTCATTAATGACTTAACATCTGAGGTTGTTAGTAAGGGACGACATGATGAACAGTTTATTG
>JAGGCT020004101.1:1538196-1553196 GCA_017654935.2 Phymorhynchus buccinoides
CCCAAACTTGTTCAGCTTCCTCAGGAAGAAGAGGCGCTGATTGCCCTTCTTGAGGAGGGCCTGGGAGTTGGCGGACCAGTCCAGCTTGCTGTCGATGATGGATCCCAGGTACTTGTACTGGTCCACCAACTCCACCTCCTCCCCTTTGATGACCAGTGGAGTCGGCTTTGGTGGTTTCCGGCGGAAGTCGACAACCATCTCCTTGGTCTTGGCCACGTTCAGGAGGAGATGGTTGTCATCACACCAGCCAATGAGCGCCTCCACAGCGCCCCTGTAGGAGCTTTCACTGGTTGTGATGAGGCCGGTCAGGGAGGTGTCGTCCGAGAACTTCACCTGGAGGGTGCCCTCAGCGGTGCAGTGGCAGTCGGCAGTGTACAGTGTGAACAGGGCCGGGGACAGCACACACCCCTGTGGAGCTCCGGTGTTGGTGCGGACCTGGGCTGAGGCGACAGACGAGGTGGGCGTCCTGATCATCACGTGTTGAGGCCTGTCTGTAAGGAAGCTGCAGAGCCATCTGATGATCAGGGGATTGACGTCCATCGCCATCAGCTTCCGCACCATCAGATGAGGCTGGATGGTGTTGAAGGCCGAGGAGAAGTCCAGGAACAGAAGCCTGGCATAGCTCCCCGGCCGCTCCAGGTGGGTCAGCACAGAGTGGAGCACGGTGATGATGGCGTCGTCCGTGCTCCTGTTGGGGCTGTAGGCAAACTGCAGGGGGTCCTGGAACTGGCGTGTGGCCCCCAGCAGTCTGCGCAGCACCATCCGCTCCAGGCATTTGAAGGGGACAGAGGTCAGGGCCACAGGGCGGTAGTCATTGAGGGTGGTGGGGGGGGGGTTTCTTGGGGACAGGGATAAGGGTGGAGGATTTCCATATGGACGGGATCAGCCCGGAGTCCAGGGACCGCTGGAATAGGACCCTGAACACAGCGGCCAGGGAGTCGTAGCAGTGCTTCAGCACCACCCCAGGCAGCTCATCAGGACCGCAGGCACTGCGTGGGTTGACCTGACGGAACTGTCTCCTCACCTCCTCCTCCGTCAGCACCTCCTCTCCATCGTCCCGCTGAGCCAGCTCCAGGAGAGCACTTGAACGCTCAGTGGAGAAATCAGCGGTGTCGAAGCGAGCATAGAAGCTGTTGAGGTCGTTGGCCAGCACCTGCGGGTCCTCAGCTCTCAGGATCTTCCTCCCTGGTTTGTAGTCCGTCATGGACTGCAGGCCGCTCCACACCTGCCTGGGGTTGCCGGAGGCAAAGTGGTTCTCCACCCTGTCCCTGAAGCGGCCCCTGTCAGCCAGCACCGTCTTCCTGGTCTCCTTCTGCAGGCGTTTCACCTCGGCCTCACTAGTTCCTGTAGCTCCCAAACTTTCATCGAGGTCGAGATCGAGAATACTCTCCCTCCACATAAACACAAGATTGGAAGTCCCGTTCCCTCCAATCACAGCACACCTACCACCCCATCTAGAAAAAGGAACCGAGGGGCAGAACTCAGCCCCTCCAGTCCCCGCCTGTCTCCAGGCAACAAAAAAACAAGAGAGGAGCTCCACTCCATGGAAAAAGAAATAAGTCCTATTAGTGAAGTGGGAAAAAGGAATGAAGTGGACACGCCGGACAAAAGCACCAAAATTTGTGTGTTACTTCTTTAGATCCCAGTGAACACATCTAGATGTGGCGCGCTTAAATCTGCATCATGCGCTTCCGGTCACGTGACGTCATTTCGTTGTATTTCACTGTGACACTGAACACAAACTCCTATGGAGACCAACGTCGTCTCAAATTCTCTATAGTTTGGGTCTAAGTATGGGTTTTTGATGATGCTGAATCGTTTTCTGATGTTTTTTAATTGAACTGAAGTGACTGTTTTCGTTTATGCACAAATATATGTAGTAACGACCATTTTAAACAAGAGCCGACTGTCAATGAACGAGCTTCGTTTACTATTTCAATGGTTTCAATTGATTGCTAACTTCTGTAGGAATAATGGGAATCTTCATTATACTCTTTTCTCCACTGTTCTCACATTGCCAGGACACGCCAAGCACATCAGATTAGTGCTCTTGCGCTTGCAAAACTTCAGAATGACGCTTTCTCTGTCACAAGCCAGCCTCAAACAGCGAAGCAAAGGAAGCGTGGAGACAGGAAATGGTCAAGAAGAGCCCAACTTTCCAGTACTGGGATACCGTGCTCAGACTAGAACTCATGGTTCTCATCTTCGTTTGAGCTCATTGTATTGGAAACTTCCAACTCTATGTGGAAATCCTGAAGGCTTTGGTTCCGTGGTTCTTTGCACTTGACCACTTCAATTATGCGCGTTGGATCCCTGTGCACATCAGAGACATGGAAACCTTGCCTGCCTCCATCATGGAAGAGTTTGTGCATAATGGAAACAGGGTCATCTCAAAAACAACCAAACGGTTCTCAGCCTTACCCCTCGACCACGCTCATGAACAAAACAATGGGATGGTGAAAGGTGCAGGTGGTGCCCTTGGATTGACTGAAACTCCTTCAGTCCTTCGAAAGTGGATGCTTGCTGGGCCCAGAGCAAGCATGACTCCTAAAAGAATTTGAGACAGACCTTCTCAAAGAAGATGACAATGAAAACCAGCTTCACCATGAACAAGGACTACCCACTCAGAAGGCTTTCAAACAGAGCACACTGAATCTCATCCAGACTATCAGTGAAATGGGCAACCCATTCTTAGATAGTTCTCCTGAACTGCAAACCTTGAACACTTGTGATGTTTTGGATAAATCAGTCATCCAACAAATAAACGAGTCCCACTTAATTCTTTTAAACGATGGCTCATCCACAAGATTTCCCGATTCTAGCAAAAACAAACCAACCGCAATTGATTTAACACTTGTTAGTCCTGATTTAGTAATAAACCACGAGTGGTATCCCTTGTCAGATACCTTATTATCTGACCACAAACCCATTTCTATATCCTTTAAAGCTCAAATTCAAACAACAACACAACCTCAACAATACAAATTTAACTACGATAAAGCTAACTGGACCTTACTCCAGTCTATTCTTAGTAAATATAATAAAGAAAATATTTGTAACTCTGACTTTGAAATCCACTACGAAAACATAAGAACATCCATTTTAAAAGCAAGTGAATTATCTATTCCGACTATAACACTTTGGGCATTGACTCCAGTATTGTTCCCAACATATTTGTATTTACAAATGTCCCATATGCGTCTGATTCAGACCAAGAGGACGTAAAACACCATTTTCGTCGTCGTCGACTATAACACAATCAACTAATATTCGCCCATCACCAAAACCTTGGTGGAACGAAACAGTCAAAGAGGCAGTACATAAGAAAAAACGCGCATGCAACTTTTTTGATTGTCATCCAACCCCGCCCAATCACCCCTCCAAAGTTGAAGCAGAAAAAACTTGTGAGGACTCAATAAATTTAGCTAAAAGAGAATAGAATATTTTAACAAAGACGAGATTATCGATTACCGAGACCTAGGCAAAGCCTAGAAGAAAATTAATTAAATAAACAATAAAGGTAAAGTATGGGAGCCCAGAGTAACTAAAGATAATATAACTACAACTACTAATTTACAAACAGCTGAAGTTCTTGCGGACACATTCACACAAGCTAGTCAAACTAAATATTTACCTACTGAAGAACAAAACAGAGTAATACAATACCTATTACACCAAAATCCAATAATAATTCTCATTATATTAATGCCCTCCTCAAAATGACCGAGCTCGCTGGGTCCCTTAATCAAATTAGAAAAGCAAATAAAGCCACAGGAGTTGATCCAATCTCCTATAAAATACTTTAAAAAAATGCCCCCTTCTTTTCACGAGATTCTATTACAATTTTACGCCAGATGTTGGGAGGAGGGTGAGGTGCCGCGTGCATGGAAAGAGGCACAGGTGGTATGGTTCCTGAAGCCCGGAAAACCGGCAAGGGACCCCAAAAGTTACCGCCCCATCTCCCTCACCCCACACATTGGCAAGCTATACGAGAGAATCGTAAAAAGCAGATTAGAATATTTTTTAGAAAAAAATAATATAATCCTCACCATCCAGGCAGGTTTCAGAAAACAGGTCCTGCATGGAACAAATTGTCAGACTTACCTCCCATGTCAGAAAAGCTCTAGCTAGACGCAGGAAAGTCTTTGCTACCTTTTTTTATATCAAAGGGGCATACGACTCCGTCTGGCATGGGAGGCTATTAGAAAAAATCAGCAAGCTCGGTATTGAGGGCAACACATACAATTTGATACTTACTTTTCTACAAAACAGAAGTTTTAGAGTTAGGGTGGGCCAGTCGCTCTCAGCTAACCATCATATGGACATGGGAGTTCCCCAGGGCAGTATTATCGCTCCGATTCTCTTTAACATCATGCTGCATGATATAATATCTAAAATAAAATTTGAAGGCTGCCGTATATCAATGTATGCAGATGACATCGCCATTTGGTCTTTGCCCACTGCACGATGTATAAGATACACTCTTGACCCCGAACTTAATGTACATCAGCATAATACCAACCTAGTATTACACTATTTAAATTTCAACGGTTTTACCATTTCACCTCACAAATGCGAATTCATGTTTTTTTCAACTAACACAGTTAAAAATGATGACTTTAAAATTAAAATTTTGGACCAAGCAAAAACTCCCCCCCCCCCCCTCCCCTCCATGTTAAATTCCTGGGAGTTCATCTTTCGAGAGACTTAACCCATTTAGTGAATAAATCCACAAAAGCCCTTAACTTTATTAAAGTACTAACTAGACAGAAATGGGCTCAGGACCCCAAATTCTTAACATATTTGGTTAGGACCTTGGTCCGTAGCCACCTAACTTATGGTATGGAGACTTTTTACAACCTAACCAAATCTAATTTAAAATCACTTCAAACCATAGAACTTAAAGCCCTAAAGACAGCCATGGGCCTCCCCTCCTTTGCAGTCAATTACTTAGTCTACAGAGACATAGGCTGGCTCCCCCTACACCACCTTGTCAAATTAAATTGTGCTACATTCTTAACCAGACTACACAGCACAAATAACGTCACAAAGGAGGACTTTTTTTCTCAATTTTCAGATCCTTACTTTGCCACCTCAAAAAAACCAGTCAAAAAATATATTAACATATATGATTTTTCCAAAAATGTATTCGAAAACTCAAACATGTTGATGGAAGACATAGTCTTCTACCCTAAACATATAGTGCCACAGTGGGACTGGGACCCTCCAGACTATGACACTTCCTTACATCAACAATTTAATAAAGAAGAAGATAAAAAATCAATTAACCGTAGCAGCAAAACAAAAAATCTATAATTTTAAACACCAACTCAGTATTTGTACAGATGGCTCCAAAATAAACGGAAACCAAATAGGTTGTGCTTTCACCATCCCCAGCCTAAAATTTTTCAAAAATTTCCAGTTAAATAAAAATATTTCAATTTTCTCAGCAGAGCTCTGTGCCATTTTAGAAGCCCTTTCATATATAAATTATTTACCGAACCCCCCCATTTCAAATTGCCATTTTTTCAGACTCCCTTTCTTCCATTTCGGCATTACAAGGAGAAAGCCATAACCGTTTAGAAATTAAAAACGAAATTAAAAAGTTAATACATCATCTCCACCTTAGGGGGACCAAAGTTACATTGGTATGGATCCCCTCCCACTGTGGTCTCATGGGAAATGATCTGGCCGATAGAGAGGCTAAAAGGGCCGCCACACCCCCGTCAATATCAATGCTCGCCACTGCCTAAAGAGGACTTCACTCCATACGACGCCCCTTCTACTCTACGGGACCACGGGGGCTCCGGGCCCTTTCCTCCCAGCCTACAAAGATTTAAAAAGTCGGTACATTAAAATCTCGAGCTTCCTCGAGTCCCGAGTTTCGCTCGGGTCGAAAATTCACAAGTAAAGTGTAGTTGCTCTTGGCTCGGCAGGCCGCATTGATAAATATTTGTTGTGTATATATTATTTTTTTTCTAACCCAATATTTTACCCACTTTCCCTTTATGATTTTCCCCATGTCTTTTGTTTCTTGGATGTGTACATAGAAAATTTTTCATAGAGTTAAAATGAGTGAAAGCCAGACAAAGCGGGGGGGAGCAGACCCCCCCCCCCGAACAAATAGTACAGGAATCGCCAAATAACTCGCCAGACGACGCAGTCGTTAGCGACAACACCACCACGCCAAGAGCGTCAACAACAGAGGGGGTCTTTGTCCTTTTCACTCCCTCCAGTAAAAGACTGAGAAAACCAGGGTCAGGGTCCAGTCCCAGTCCCACAAAAGAAACAGACCCAACAAAACCGAAAGAAGAGCTCAGGAACATGGAGGGAGAGAGCGTTCGCTCTCAAACCCATTCTGACCCCGAAACTCACGCAGATCACGAGGAGGAACACGACAGAGAGGTCACGACCCCTGTTCGCGCCTCCAACAGCATGGACATAATTGCCAGCACAAACAATCAAACAAACGAAGTAGAGATGGCCATGTCCACAAATTCAAAATCCCCCGAGCTAAGTCAGATCCAACAACAAAAACAGAACCCCCAGAAAAATGTACCACCACACCCATACAAACCATCTCATTCCAACCAGCCCCTACCACCACCCACATTTGTCAGGTTTCCTGTCATTGTACAGGATCTATGTACGGGGCCAGCCACCATCAGTGGTATTGGCCCCGTGTCCGCCATGAAAATGTGGAAAGGCTCCATTGGAATTATAAACAGTCAGAGACCCCTGGCCAACAACCGCTGGCTGATCGGGTGTCAGTCTGCCGATCAGCAAACCCGACTGGCTCGGTTGCAGCAAATATCAAATATCCCAATTAAATGTTACATACCAACCGCCACCACTGAATTATGACACTAAAGAACCCCCACCAATACACCCAAAGTATAATTTTGACAAAGCTAATTGGCCCCTATTTCAAACCATTCTTAACAAAAATGTAATTGAAAAGATTTCTGATCCTGATATAGAAACCTATTATGGCAATATACGGACAACTGTTTTGCACGCCTGTAATATAGCTATTCCCCTTTTGCCTCAAATAAACACAAATAAACCTAAAAGTAAACCATGGTGGAACGAAGAGGTCAAAAGGGCAGTACGAGCAAAGAAATAAGCTTGCAATCGCTTTGACATACACCCCACCCCCCCCTAATCATATTTTAAAGTTAGAGGCGGAAGAATACTGTAATGATATTATTAATCAAGCTAAACGGGACTACTTTAATAAAGTGAGGCTTGGAAAAAGCTTAGAGGCATGAATAATCGGAATAAAGTAAGGGAGCCCAGAGTGATTAAAAACAATAAATTTACCACAACTAACTTAGAAACGGCAGATGTTATGGCAGAGACCGCTAGTCAAATTAAATTCCTTCCCACTAAAGAAAAAATAAAACGCCAAAGTAATCCCCATCATGTAAAATCACAAGATAACTCCCACTATACTAATTCCCCACTCAAATTTGCCGAGCTTGCTGCATCCATAAATCAAATTAAGAAAGTCAGTAAAGCAACTGGAGATGATCCTATTTTGGACCGACAGACCGACAAAATGAGTTATAGGTTTGTGGCTTGTGCCACAAACAAAAACGTGGTCTGGATTGAAAAGCAACATGGATTTAGATAAGTTTTAGACTCAGAAATGGCTGTTCTGAGTTGTACTCAGAATTAGGCCCTGGCTGGCGTTCTCCTGTCCGCAATGAGTTAGTTGGGCTATTATTGTTGGTAAAGCAAACAGTTTACGTGATGTCCCATGAAACCCCTACATTCTCAAAGAAGCCCGGAGGAAGTGCTGCTTTACACAACTACAGTGCATTGCTGCTTGGGTGGACACACCCAGTTTTGACACATTTGGAGCAGCTGTGCTTTGTGATTTAGGTTATGTTAGGTACATTATAGTCACAGAGGCGTCTCTGTGAAATTCGGGTTGCTCCCACCTGCAGAGGGCGTCGCAGCCAGAGGCGCGCCACCCAATTTGTTTTTAATGCGATGTTTGTGTGACTGATGAGGAAGGGAGGGAGGGGGGTAAATTTTGACCAAATAACAATTTTGTCGTTGCCACTGGGTTTAACGTGTGCTAAGTGCATGCGCACACGGGACCTCGGTTTGTCGTCTCATCCGAAAGACTCCACGTTCAGACAGCAAGGCCTTAGTGGGTTGCATTATTTGTTGAGCTATTGTTTCAAAACTAATGATACGAATGCAATGACATTTTTATAATCTGGTGTGTAGATTACTGTGTTACATGTTGTGTAAAATACGAACTAATTTTGGTTAAGCCATGTTAGTTTTGAGGTCTTGTGAAGAAAATGTACTTGCCTTTTGTTGATCTCTATATTCGTATCACAATTAGACATTTTTTTATTTTTTTTAAATCGTAAATATGGAAATTGACGACAGCGTGCTCAAGGCTAGACATCATTGGGTGCTGTTTCTTAACATAAGAGTGAGATATCGTTTTACCTCTGTATGCGTCGTCAGCGAAGCGAGAGATACTCAGAAGTGTGTGAAGAAAAGGCAGAACTGTTTGAAGTGAGTGAATGAATGCAATGTAGGTTCTGATCGGGGTGGGGTGGGGTGGGGAGCTTTATTGTGGCAGGCTAGATCACTATCTTGCGTCTTCCCACCCATCTACATAATCTATAGCCATTATTAAAGCTAAAAAACACTGTCAATAGCAAAACTGACTTCTTTTCTACCCGTTCGTTGCGGTTGGTTGATCTGCTTGTGTGTGTGTGTGTGTGTGTGTGTGTGTGTGTGCGCGTGCGTGTGTGCTCCTCCGTGGCCACTGGGCTCTGTTACGTGCGCGAAGTGCGTGAGCATACGAGGGGCCTCGCTTATTTTCTCTCTATCGTCTCATCTACTCAATAAGACTGTTAGTATATATGTTAGATTTCAGACCAACAAAAAGTGTGGTGGAGAGTGAACAGGAACACTTTCTACTACGACCAGGAACTAGTTCCCCGGGTGCGTTGTTTTAGGCCTACGTACGACAAACGCGTTATCTCTGAGCCACTCTACCACTACCCCTCTACCCGTGTGACAAGGGCTAACGTTACGTAGCGTGAGCGCAAATCGGCTAAAAACGGTACTAAGAAACACCTCTTTTGCCGACGTTTGTCGAAAACGTTTTGTGGCTAGGCCCAAAGTATCTCGTGGCGAGCTATCACGTGACTTGCATGGGCTGAATACATTTCTTGTTGTTGTTTGGTCCATTAACGTTTGGTTAAAATAATAATTTTGTTTGACCAATCAGACAAGAGTTGTAATATTCTTCCGCTAACGTTTTCTAAAGTGTTTCTTAAACCCCTTTTGGCGTAACAGTTATGCGCGCGGAGAGAACTATAGAATACCAAGAGAACTAGAGAATACAAAGTCTGGTCAGGAAACAAAATAACCAATAAAAATAGTGCCAAAAAGCACGCTGCACGCACTTTGCTTAGGTTATTTTTTTTTCCCGATCCAGACCAAGTATTCAATAGTTCTCTCCCTTTACAGTTCTATTTTTAGACAAATAAACAGGGGACATAACTCAACCTTTTTGTTTAAATTATACTTATTGAATTAAAATCGGGTTGTTTTATAAACTGTTGTAGTTTTTTTAAAACAAAATAAAGATATTATTGCTTAGCTATCGTACTATTTGATTAAAACTATTAAAAGAACTTTAAAACAATAGTAAGTTAAATTATTATTGTTTTTTAAAAAAACAGAAATTAAGAAAAACACCATAATTGATTACTTCTGTAAGATTTGTTGGGTATATAAGTAATGTTGTAGTAATACTGATTAGATCATGTTCAAATTATGATCGCTTC
This sequence comes from Phymorhynchus buccinoides, assembly GCA_017654935.2. Classification (NCBI taxonomy): domain Eukaryota; kingdom Metazoa; phylum Mollusca; class Gastropoda; order Neogastropoda; family Raphitomidae; genus Phymorhynchus; species Phymorhynchus buccinoides. Next base: position 1,548,024 of record JAGGCT020004101.1, read on the forward strand.
TCGGCGTTTTGGCTAAGACAGTGATTCAGGAACATAAATTTTTGTTTATATCCTGGTTGGTTTGTTCAGCCCGTCGTACATGGCGAAAGCCGATACGCGACGTTAAACTGAACTTCCATCCTACTGATTAGATCAACTTGTGGCGGTGCCATAGCCGATGAGGTTTAACCGAGGCGTGGTCACCGCTACAGCTATCTGTATTCATTAAAAAATCGGGACTTTACTGGTTTCGTACTGCCTCCAGTATTGTTCCCACCATATTTGTATTTACAAATGTCCCATATGTGTCTGATTCAGACCAAGAGGACGTAAAACTCCATTTCGCTCGTACTGATTAGGTGGGATGTGCCCTTGTGGGCCGAGAGGACGTAAAACACTAAGTATCATCATCTACTGATTAGGTGTCTGTTTTGCACTATTTATTTTGGTTATTTTGTTTCCTGAGCCAGACTTGGTATTCTATTAAGGTTGATGATGACGGACTGTCGAACTGTGCCTTTACTTCAATTCGGGATGTGTGTGTGTGTGGTGGTCTTCGTCATTTTCATAATAACCGCTCCAACAGGTTGGTAGGTGTGTGTGTTGTTGTTGTTTTTACCTTTCTATTGTTTGCTTATAAGAAAACTCATCAGCCTTTTACCATGTTTTCCTTGATCCATCTCCTTTTCTTTACGGTCTTGCGCTGTTTTGTATGATATTTTCTTTCAACTTTCCTATATTATATTTCCATTCACAATAACGTATCAAGATCTGGGTCTGGTTCGGTACGTCCCAGACGCCACTTTTGACTTTGAATCGCGACGGAACTAGGAGGGCGCATGTACCTAATAGAAAATATAGGAGAAAGACCTGCACTGTTCAAAATTTGCCGCGGATATTCTTTTATAACCTTAATTGCTCAGAGGTGGTGTAATTGTAATAAATAAATATTGCAAGGCCAGAAAGAGCAATCATCCCCGTGAACACTAGTTCACTCAGACCTGTTTATCCAACTTCCTGTTCACGTGCATTACGTGAATTTCGAGCACCTCCCCCCCCCCCCCCCAAAAAAAAAAAGTGCCACTTCACATAAATTAAGCGAAAACATGAAAGTGATTAAAATTGTCAGAATCAACATTTCTTGCTCACATCGTACGTAAACGTCGTACATGAAGAGACAAAATGTCATGGCCGAGATTATGACGTGCATGGACTTGAACTTGCTGCCATGAGCTTGGTACTGCTGACAGACGTCGTGAAGGTGGCAGATATTTGACGACGGGTAACAAAAATGGCTCTTTTCCGCTTCTTCATTTTCAGGCCTGCCATAATTGTTTCAAACACACTCTCTCAGAGTGATATGATTTGCCGAATGTCTCGGTGCAGAACATTTCCATCCAAGCTGTAAGGAACGGACTCCATGATGCTGCCTTCACTCCCCCTGCGCATGTTTGGGTATCCTGATCATTCCAGCTCATCAGCAGTGCAGGCTTTTGAGAGCCCAGAGCCACATCATCTGGACAAGAATTCTATTCAGCAACGCATTCAGGATCTGTCTTTTTTTCTTTTATTTTTTTATTTATTAGTATTACACAAAATATTCATTAAACAATCAAACACATTCAAATATATTTGCAAACGTGGGTATATGTGACCCGTTGATTCAATAATCAGTCAGTAACTGAGTAAGGTCATCATTTTCCACAATTTGCAAACATGTGCCATCAAGTCTATGGACATCGGGGGGGGGGGGACCCCAGGGACCCCAGGGACCCCAGGGACCCCATCATTGAAACAAAATAAGTTGACAAAAAGCATAAGAAAGGAAATTATCTGAGCAACAAAGTTGTATTTCATAATTCAGAAGTATTCACCCATTCAGACACACACACACACACACACACACACACACACACACACACACACACACACACACACACGCACGCACGCACGCACGCACACACACACACACACACACACACACACACACACGCACACACACACACGCACACACGCACACACATGTATGTGCATACATCCCCAAATACACATATCTAAGAGCATAATATTATGAAGTAAATTATGTCACAAGAAATAATAAGACTGACTGGCATATTTTTTTTAAATTACTACCACTAATGCCAGGTCAGTTAGTTATCAACACCAACAATAATGACAACATGGTGGCAGTACGAAGATTTATAGAACACAGTTGTACTAGGGAACAATACAACATGAATAACATAATTAATTTCAACAGTAATAACCCCATTAATCTTATTCACTATCCATAGATTAGTATTTTTAGGCAGAAGTAGCAAAAACAATCATTGCCTGTGTACTGTAACAAAAAGAATCCCCAGGTGAAGGGCTACTTTACACAACCTTCAATGGTTCTGCATGTTCCACCTAACTATGTACAGCCGGACATTCATGTAACCCCTCACCACCCCACCCCCCACCACCACCCCCACACACACACGCAGACACTCAAACATACTAGTAATACTACAACTAGTAATAATAACCTAATCAATATTATTATTGTTTATCAATAATTTGGATACAAAGTGTCAAAAAATAATTTCAGAAAATAAATTTGTTTTATGAAATTTATCTCAACTTTCAGAATTCATCAATTTCATGGCATGTTTCATATATCAATATATTACAGGACACCATCTCTCCCTCTCTCTGTCTTTATTTCACTGATGATCTTTCCAGGATGTGGAGGTTCTCAAGCGTGTTACCTTGAAACGTGAAACAGTGATCATGACAGATCTTGGGGTGGGTTTTGACGGTTTGGGCCTGTATCAGCATGGTCGCGAGAACAGTGTCACGAATTCTTCAAAAGGAATCTCTGATAGCTGTTCGCTACAGGGATGAGTTCCTCGATGTCCACGTCATACCCTCTGTTGGTACAATCCGAGATGACCTCATTTTTATGGTTTATAATGCACATTTTCGCATACGGCCAGGGTTGTTTATTCGTATCTGCAGCAAGAGACCATCGTACATATAATGTAACTTGCCCGATCCATAGACCTCCGTCTAATAGAACAATGTTGCAACATGCTCCAGACAGCCGTTATCAGCCATTCACAGCAGGACCCAGAACAGTGCCTGTTAGAAGTGTGGAACACCCTGGATCAGCAGGAGCTTCAAAAGCTCATCCAGAACACAAAATGGCGTTTCCAGGCTGGCATTGCAGTGAGGGGATCTTGCACATGCTTATCCATGACTTTTCCTGTCATAAAAAGCAAGGAATCTAAAAAATCAACATATCGCTCCATTCGGGTGCTCGTGTGATGAAGAAAAGTTGAAAGCACAGGCTCTTGTTTTTTGTCGGTGCTTTTTTTACCCATTCAGAACATGCTCTCAACATTCTAATGTTTTCATGTCACGTTTCTCTGATATTTCCATGAAATGCGCACATTGAAGTGTGTGTGTGTGTGTGTGTGTGTGTGTGTGTGTGTGTGTGTGTGTGTGTGTGTGTGTGTGTGTGTGTGTGTCAGTCAAAGTCAAAGTCAAAAATTAATTATCTTTAATGACGATAAAGGAATAAGCTAAACAAAACTTTTTTTCATCCTGTCGTCATAAATAAATAAGAAATACAACTGAAGCAAACAAGATGAAAAGCAAAAGCTGTAAACAAAAAAATCAATTTACAATGAAATATATGGAAAAAATACACATATGTTCCGCAAGTACAATATCATAATCATGTACATAATACTGACAACAGTAATCGTAGTGGAAATGGAGAGGAGAAAAAACAGTTTGGGGAGCAAATGACTGCCACAAATGACAGATAGAACAGAGACACCGAAATGACGGAGAGAGAGAGAGAGAGAGAGAGAGAGAGAGAGAGAGAGAGAGAGAGAGAGAGAGAGAGAGAGAGAGAGAGAGAGAGTGCGTGTGCGTGCGTGCGTGCGTGCGTGCGAGTCTTCTTAAATCTGCCTTCTTTTCCTCTTCTTCTTTCCTTTCTTCTTCAGTTGTTGTTGTATTTGTTGTTGTTGTATTTGTTGTTATTGTTGTATTTGTTGTTGTTGTATTTGTTGTTGTTGTGTTTCTACTTGTTGTTAGACCGTCACCAAGGTGATCGGACTATTTCGATGGGCTGGTTTGTCTGTTTGTCTGTTTGTTTGTTGTTGTTTTTGTTTTCTTTTTTCTTCTTTTGTTTTTCTGTCTGTCCCAAGGATATCTCCCGAACCGCTTGACCGAATTGTGTCAAATTTTGTGTGAAGGTGTGCCTCCTTAATAGGAAGAGAACGGCGCAAACCATTTTGCCGTCCTGACCTTGACCTTGACGTACGGCCTTGAAAACCAAAAATCTATTTTTAGCCATATCTCGGGCACCGATCGACATAGGATGTTGAAACTTGGTATGAAGGTGGTTTGGCTTATGCCCGTTTTGATGATGGCATACCGATCAAGGTCAAGGTCAAGGTAAAAAAGATCACTGGAGCCTGAAAATCGGAGGGTCTTTTTTTCTTCTTCTGTCTGTCCCAAGGATATCGTTCGAACGGGTTGACCGAATCACGTCAATTTTTGTGTGCTGGTGTGTCACCATGAAAGGAAGGCATCCGCGGAAAATGTTTTGCCGTCGTCACCTTGACCTTGGCGTACGACCTTGAAAACCGAAAATCTTTCAGGGGCCATAACTCCCACACCGTTAGTGTTAGAGTCTTCAAATTTGGCATGTAGGTACTTTGGTTTATGCCCGTTCTGATAGTGGCATACCGATCAAGGTCAAGGTCAGGATCCGGGAGATAGGTAAGCCTTGTTGGTTTAAATGATTTTTTTATTGACAAGCAAAACATATACACCAAATAAAATGAACATGAATGACGGCAGCAACAAGCTTAAAGCTTATAGTGTGCCTACTCAAAATAAGTCACAGATATGGTGGCTGGCAATCACAGACTGAAAAATCACACATTTAAGAAAAAGAAAAAAAAGGTTAATTTTGAACATTAGAAGCATAACAAAGAAACGAAATAGAAAACAAATTCATCTTCTTTGATAACAGAAACAATTTAAACATAAGAGAAAATACAAATTCATGAAGGGCTAGAAAAGAAAACGATAAAGATAAGAAAATAGAAATAAGAAATAAGTTGGGGAATATCAAAGTACACGAAGAACGAATTTCTAATTACACAATGTGACAAAACATCTATTTTTTTTAGTT
>JAGGCT020004101.1:1555696-1565696 GCA_017654935.2 Phymorhynchus buccinoides
AGATATTTTTATTTTTTGGGGAGCCCATTTAATACTATGTTGATGTGTACTGTTATGGGGTCTTTTGGGCTATTGTTTGTAATATTTGATGCCGCAGGTGTGAATGGTACGTGTATTCATTTTCTTGTGCCCCCAGGTTTTTAAAAAATAAAGTTGATTTGATTTGATTCGAATTGTGTGTGGTACTGTATACCCTAAAAATGAAAACATCCGATCACAAATTATCACCATGCTGACCTTGACCTTGAAAACCGAAATTTCCTTCTTTTCGCTATATGTTTCTTCTTCAAGCTGTATCTCGTGAACTAGAAGACATAATCCCTTCCAATTTTGTGTCAGGATGTGACACTCTACGGGGTGTACTTGCGTGGCATTGCTGGTGACGGACATGTCTGCCGCTCGGCGACGCCCTTGTTGTTGTTGTATTTGTTGTTGTTGTATTTCTTCTTGTTGTATTTCTTCTTCTTGTTGTATTTGTTGTTGTTGTTGTTGTATGTGTTGTTGTTGTGTTTCTTCTTCTTGTTGTATTTTCTTGTTGTTGCATCATCATCATCATCATCATTATTAGTAGTAGTAGTAGTAGTAGTAGTAGTAGTAGTAGTAGTAGTAGTAGTAGTAGTAGTGGTGGGTATTAACTGATTGAGTGATTAACTGACTGATTGATTGATTGATGGATTGATTGATACATTGATCGATCAATGCACCTACCAACCATTACCATTTCAGAGGGTCCCAACCAACAGCACAGTCTCAGCTCAGGTTCCGGTTCCCGTACGCCTACACCTCATCGTCGTCGGAGTAGTAGTAGTAGTAGTAGTAGTAGTAGTAGTAGTAGTAGTAGTAGTAGTAGTAGTAGTAGTAGTAGTAGTAGTAGAGTCAAAGTGATCATCGTGGCCTGCATGAGGAGTGGTTCCTCGTTCACCGGGGACATCTTGGGCCACCACGACAACACTTTCTACGTGTACGAACCCCTCTACGGTCTCCAGACACTAGCCGATCAAAAACGCCCAGCTGTCTTCTTAAACGGATCCGAAAAAGAGTAAGGGCACGCATACGTGTGTTCGTTTGTTTTGTTTTGTCGAACCCTGGCTTAACCCATTTCGCCGCCAGCCATATTTCAGCCCCCAAAAAATGTCCATTAAAATTTACCTGGGTAGAGAACAAAATCCATCTGCGGTATTGGGGATTCTTCTGTGATGCATAAAGAATAGGGTCTATCCTTACTTCCCAAAACTAAGACAATGGGTCTTTGGGTAACAGACCTCACTTTGATGCCTTTTCGTGACACGGGTGTTAAATCACTGTGGTGCTAAAATGCTACTTTGGCGGTGAAAGGGTTAAAGACCCACCAGATCACGTGACAAAATCACGGGTTTCACGTGCTTTCCTTCTTACAGCTGGTAAGAAATCTTCTTTTGACCAGGTTCGACTCCCATACACAAATGTCCCCAAATTGAAAACGAAACATCATTTTAAAGAGCAGCCTGGGTTTGAAGTTGGGGGACATTTGTATGTGGGTCGCAGCTACCCAGAACAAACAACAACAAGGGACTTTTATTCGAGTTAAATTTTGAGGAAAAAAACCACGATTGTTTTTCTACCTCTCCCTGTTTGTGTCCATTTCTGTCCATTTTTTGGGGTTTTTTTTGGGGGGTTATTATAGTTTGTACACCCATTATGTCATTAAAGCTGACGTTAAAATAGTTCAGTGTTCAGTGTTTACCGTGTCCGCCTCAGTCTGTTTCTCTCTGTCTTGTCTGTCTGTTTCTGTGTCTCTGTTTAGGTATTAAGATGTGCCCACCCCCCCACCCCTGCATTTCTCGGTTAATTATATTTTTCCGTTTTTGCCTTTCTTAATAAAGCTGTATTTAAGGAACATTTTTAGCGAATAACCTTATTGGAATACTAACTCTAGCCCTAGCCCTAAACCTAACCCTACCCCCCACTATGTACTGCAGTACACCGCGATTTGTCACAGTTGTGGTTCGTTGCGTGTTTCCGTCTTATAGGGTGGGGGGTAGGGTTAGGTTTAGGGCTAGGGTTAGGGCCCCCTCTTACATTTCTCAGCTCTCCCCACATTTCACACCTGCCTTTCTTACCAAACATTAAGCTGTATCTTATCAACTTTTTGAGCTAATTATCTTTGTTGAATAATTAATCGCAGTCATGATAAAGGCCATTATGTAATAGGACCACCCTGTGTAATTTACTTGCTTCCTATGTCTTTATTAAATTAAATTTTCAGAATAATGTTTTGGTAATTTACTTGCTTGCTATATCTTTACTAAATTCAATTTTCAGAATAACATTTTTGTAATTTACTTGCTTCCTATGGCTTTACTAAATTCAATTTTCAGAATAATGAAAATTCGCTGCAAACTAGAATATGGGCGTTTGTGTTCTTTATTTTCTTGTAAATATTATTATCATATTATTCTATATTTCTCTCTCTCCCTACCTCACTTTTCTCTCTCTCTCTCTCTCTCTCTCTCTCTCTCTCTCTCTCTCTCTCTCTCTCTCTCTCTCTCTCTCTCTCTCTCTCTCTCTCTCTCTCTCTCTCTCTCTCTCTCTCTCTCTGCGCGCGCGCACGCGCGCGCGCTCGCTCTCTCTCTCTCTCTCTCTCTCTCTCTCTCTCTCTCTCTCTCTCTCTCTCTCTCTCTCTCTCTCTCTCTCTCTCTCTCTCTCTCTCTCTCAAGTCATTCTGCTAGTCACGGTAGATTATCTCAAGATAAAGTGTTAAATGGCTATGGTAAAATGTTATTGGATGTATGTACTGTGTTTGACATGTGTGTGTTAAATGGTGTGTGCTCTGGTGACAGTCAGGGACGTTTTACATATATCACAGAGAGTGGGTGTAGTGTGAATGATTATTGTTTGATGTCTTGTTATTTGTATGCTTTGCTTAGTGATTCATACAACCTACACGTATGCGATCAATTTTTTTATTTTTTTTTATTGAACATTTTTTTTCCATTTTACAAATTTCATGAAGACGAAGACACACACACACATACCTACACACACAGTGACATAATGGTTATAAGAAAAATTATGACTATAGTAGAAATTCCATCTCTATCATAACTGTCACCAATATAATTGATAACACAAACCATAAATGATTAAGTCAGGGGTGAGTACAGGGGGTAAAAGTATAAATGGGCAAGGGTACATGTATAGAGTTATAAATCGTCAAAATGTCAAAGTTTAGGCTCCCCCCAAGAAGAGCAGAAAGTATACACAGCAACAAACCCCCCCCCCCCCCCCCCCTCCGCACACACGCACGCACACGCACACGCACACACACACACACACACACACACACACACACACAATCAGTACCATATACACTCATGAATACTACATTATCTTATAAGCTAGATCCCTCCCTCCCAAACCCTATCCTTAGGTGGGGTACATCTATAGGGTTACTCAGCTGAAAAGAAATGAGAGAAAAAAAGAAAAAAGAAAAGAAAAAAAGAAGAAGAAAAAAAGTCAACTAGTACTAGCAGTAGAATATTAATGATTATGCATTTATATTGACAAAACATTAGGTGCCGGCCACAACCTATTGAGAGAAAAGAAAGAAAAAAAAAGAAGCCCCCCAAAACATAATAATGAGCAGCATCTTATTTAACACCAAATCAACATTACACATAAAAAGGATTATACAAATATTAAAATAAATCATGTCAGTTTTGCAAAAGCAGGACAAACCAAATGGTGAATTTATGAAATTACTTCAAGATATGGAAACCAATGTTCTTCAAACTGTCTTGCAGTATAATTTAGAATGGATGAGTATTTTTCTATATTGTGTCTATATTTTAAAATGGCAACAAAAGCCTGCAAGTTAGGGTGAACATCTTGCAGTTTGCATTTATAAATATAAAATTTAGGTAACAGAAATATGAGGTCTATAACTTTGTCTGTCTTTGTATTTTGTTTAACACCAAATAAAATCAACTCCTTGCTTATTTCCATGTTGTGGCAGTGTAGGCATTTATCTTTTAACATATTTTTTAGTTCATTCCAAAAGCTGCAAACAACATCACAGTCATACAACATGTGTGGAATTGACTGTTCTTCCTGATTACAGAAATTGTATGTCGGGGAATCAATAATTTTAAGCAAAAACAAACACCTCTGTGTTGGAAGCAATCTATGTAAAAGTCTAGTCTGGAACCGTCTCAGTTGGACATCTGCTGTGGTCTTAAAGCAGTGAGAAAAGATTAATTTCCAACTGAGATTGTCAAACATATTGTTCCATTTAGAGACAGCAGTAGGAACAACATTACTATCATTTAAAACATTTTGAACACATTTATTGCCCTTTTTAATAATAAACAAATCTTTCTAATCTAATATTTTGTACCTGTTTGTAAGAATAACATTTAATTTTCTTCCATATGATCGAACAGCATTCAGAATACCTTCGTACAAAAGAAAGTTAGTTCTAATACCAGGAAACTTTGACAAAAAATCCTGATAGGACATAAAATTGCCATTATTATTTACTAATTCTTTTACAAAAAGAACATTATGAGTGTTCCACTATTGTACAAATATAACCTTTTTATTCCTTACAATGTTTGCATTATGGTGGATGCATTCAGCCATAAACTCATGAAATGAAGTAGATTGACATTTTAAGCACAGTTTTTTTGTAATGTCTCATGACATCTTTCCAAAATGGATTTTGTACACTCTGCATAACAACATTTCCATATTCTGCACCAAACTTGCCGATGTTATCCAACATAGGAAACATGTTTATAGTAAAACCTTTCCAATCGGACTCATCACTTGTAACTAGAAGTCTACGTAGCCAACTGACTTTCATAGAAGACAAAAAACTCCTCACATTAAGCATTTTTAAACCACCAGCACCATACTCTTTTTCAATTACAGACTTTTTAATTTTACTTTTTTTACCATTCCATAAAAATATGTACATATCTTTTTCTAAGGCATTGATAAAGTCGTCAGGGGGGTCTGGCAGGTTGATCAGTACCAGGAATATTGATGTCAGTTACTTCCTTAAATGCATATAAATCTGTATAAAACTGTTTAACCTCATTGAGTATACTATCTTGATCTGAAATCACACCTTTATTATCAGTCTCAAGAAATGGGATGGATTTGTCTAAAACAATTCTGTTCTCCAGATTACAAAAGTATTTATTTACTTTTTCTCCTTCATTTAGCCATTGCACTTTTGAACGTACAGATATCCCTTGAATTTTATAGTCTCTTATTTCTTGTAACTGGGCTTTTAAGTTTTCTAAGTTGAGAATGTTATCTTCTTGTAGGTTTTGTTCAAGATTCTTTATTCTTTTTTCTAACTCAGACTCTTGTTCGACTAATACTTTTTTCTTATGTGTAGCGTAAGAAATTGTTTTTCCTCTGATTTCAAGTAAAAGAGTTTCAAAAAATAGCTGATCATCAATCTAAAAAACAAGGTCTTCATTTGAAATATTATTTAAGTTTTCCATGTTATAAATAGGTACAGCATATTGTTTTTTAACATCCATGATAAGCTTTTTAATTTCGGAAACATACTGTTTATCTTTAAGTAAACTGTTATTAAACTTCCAAAAAGGCCTATCTCTTTTGAATTGGTCTTTTCTCAAGGCTAAGGTAACAAGAGAATGATCTGATCTGTAGCCAGGGTTGACAATCACATCATTAGCTAAAGACAACAATTCTTCACTAATTAGAAAATAGTCTAATCGTGCCTGTTTAATTGTGTTAAACTTTCTCCATGTGTATTTTCTTTTGTCTGGATAAATTTATCTAAAAACATCAAAAAGGTTATATTCAGTCATAATATTGTTAATTTATGTCTGGGTCCTGGGACGATTCACAGTGCTAGCATAGTTACGGGTATCCAAATTAACATCTAAAGGACAGTTCCAGTCACCATTAATAATTACATGGTCATTGCCAATACCTTCAACATGTTGACAAACACTATCATAAAACTCTGGTTTGTCACCACTGCTAGGCCCATACAAATTAACTAAAGTAAAAAAAAATTTCAAAAATTCTCCATTCATCACTATAAAACAACCATGTTGGTCCCTAACAACATCATGCATTTTATGCTCAAAATTATTATTAAATAAAATAGCCACACCATTTTTATTAGTTTCACAACCACTAAGCCAAACTTTATAACCCCAACTAGCCTGTATATAATTTTCAATGTTTGATTTTAAGTGTGTCTCCTGAAGACAAAAAATATTAGCATCTGTCTTTCATAAAAAAAATCAAAAATATCTTTTCTTTTGCTCGAATTGTTTAATCCATTACAATTGAAAGAACAGATTTTAAAAGAGCTGTTTCCTGCCATTATGTTCATGAACAAGGTACTGATAAGAGTAACAAAAGAATGTAGAGTGGTGAAAACAAAAGAACACACAATATGAATAGGCAAACTTCAATATCAAGAAAAAGGTGCTTCATCCATATTGTTTGGCTCAAAGCTAAACAAAAGTACCATGTGTACATATTTTGCAGACCATCAAAGGCCAACCAAGTACATTGCTGGCCAATAGAATATAAAACCTTAAGATTAGTGTCAATACAAGGAAACAACAGCATAGGCGGCGCGATAAATAGATAAATATGAAGAAACAAAATGCTAGGCCTAATACAACCGCCTCGACAAGAACAAATAGCAATATTGGCAGTCAATGTTGAATCATTCTGGCATAAATATTCAAAGTTCACCCAACATACAAAACAATGAAAACAGTGAAAAAACAATAATCTCAACAGCAACTCTCTCTGCTCAGTCTGCTGTGATATAAACAAGTTGTTCAAACAGCACAAATCATGGCCCATACATCTCACATTCGCCAAGCCAGCCCATGTTGGTGAACATACATTTGCATTAAATAATTGACTTGCAAATGGTCTGGTTATCATCATTTTAAGTTTCAGACAAAATACCTTTTTAACTTGCACAATCTCAGTTGCATTATCTGTACCCCAACTTCTTAGAATCCCACATACACACACATTTACGAACAACACAAATACAAAAATAACGCAAAAAGATATACAGCACTCACGCATTTTGAACATTGATGGGCATACCGCCAATCCTCCAAGCACCTCTAATTACTCCAAAAGGACACAAAAAAGGGCAAATATCTTGTCACTACAACCGGCAACTTCACTCACACATGGCTCCATTTTTGTACAACCCGACACGTGATCAAAACATGTGTCACGTGATCAAAACAAACAACACGTTCTCTTGTCAAACTCGAAGTAAGGAAAAGAAACAAATTGTGTTGTAAAGCATCATAATCAGATATATCTTGATTAGTACAGATCCCAAAATATGAGTTTTACAAAGATTAGACCAATCAATTAGTATGATAAACTACTTGGCGATCGACAGAACTTCAGGAAACTAAATGTAGGACTAAGGTCAACGAGCAGTGTCAACCGGAAGTACATAAAGTGTAAACATTGACCTTTGGCCTGAATCAAAACAAACGGGAAAGTAGGCCTAAAATTGTGCACAAAAACAAAAGACCAGTAAACATCTTCGAGTTATTATTAAAGCCGATCGGTCATTAATACAGTCATTAGACAAAAAACAATACAAGCCGTAGTAGTCCACCAAAGAATGCAAGAAAAAATCAAAAACAATCTGTGGTTAGACTTACGTTGAGCTGAAGCAGACGACACCGTGATAACTCGGTCAACGAGACTCAGACTGTCTCTGACTGGCATACTGTCTGAAGTCTGCGAGTGTCTTCACCGGCACAATCTTCCCACTACCCGTCATCTTCATCCATACGTTCCCATTTTTTGTCCACGCTTGGAGACAAACTGAAGAGTCACTCTTGACTGTGGACAGGAGAGAATATGCTCGAGGGGTGAGATCTTCCACCAGCACTGTCCCAGACCCCTTCAAGTTCTTACGAGCATAGAGTACACTGTCACGAACACGCCTTGGCACAAAACGCATGATGACCCCGCGATCAGAGTTTCTGGAACCACTAGCACTAGCACCAGCACCTCCGGGTCGTTGCTCCTGTCTGGCACCCACGCGATGGACCGCCTCGATGTCTTCAGCCTTCACCTTCACCTTCAGCTTGTTGCTTATGAGAAACAGAACCTTCTCTTCGCACTGCTGTGCCGTCTCGCCCCGATCCTCCTTTAGTCCATATATGTGATCAATTTCATTCTGATCATATGCCTTTGAAATTTCTTGTTAATTGTTTGAGAGATAATGCAAACAATGTACAGAATAATACACTGGGTCGAAATAATAGAAAATTGGTGATTGATAAGTATGTGTGGAATGACAACTATGCAACTGAATTTGACAATAATGTTTCCTCGCAAGATTTTGAAGAAAGAATAGCTTATGCACTTAGTTTAATAGAAACTAATATTAATGGGGCATTGGATGTTTTTACTTCTTGTATAAAAAATGCGGCAGAATGCATGAGAAAAAAAGTAATTTGTGGTAATGACTATAAGGAACAAGATTGGTATGACTATGAATGTCGTGAATTAAAAAAGAATGTTCGTGAGCTTTATAATGTGTCGTCTGTAACATTAGATGACAAGGATCGTGATGATTTTTGTAAGGCAAGATGGCAATACAAGTACTTATTAGAAAGAAAAAGAAAGCAATTTAATGATGATTTGTTAAAAGAGCTTGAATTGTCTAGTGGGAATCAAAAGGAATTTTGGACTACAGTACATAAGATTTCGGGGAAAAGAAAACAGCCAACAAATACTATCTCATTAGACAGTTGGTTTGATCATTTTAAAGCGCTGCTAACTAAAGATTTCAATAATAGTGATGTAGAGCAATGTAACAATGAAGAAGGAGAGAATTGCATTTACTTTATCCGTCCAATTTCTAAAGATGAAATACTGTTTGCCTTAAGAAAATAAAATAATAAAAAGCTGCTGGACCAGACAGTTTAATTGCGGAATTGTTAAAGCATGTATCTAAATTAGAATTTATTTTAAGGTTTTTTTAGATTTTCTTTAATTCTTTGTTTGATAAGGGAATGTTTCCAGATAATTGGACTGAATCCATTGTTCTTCCTCATTATAAGAAAGGAAATGTAAATGATCCAAATAATTATAGGGGAATTTCACTTTGTAACGTAAGCAGTAAAATATACAGTACAATTATAAATCATAGACTTCAGGAATGGGTTTAAATAAATAATATTACTGGGGAATTTCAGGCTGGATTTAAGCGCAACTATTCAACAATAGATCATATTTTTACTGTAATGGCTTTTGTGCAGAAGCAATTTTTTCTTAATCGCGAACTGTACGTCGCCTTTATCGATTTTGAGAAGGCATTTGATTCCATTAATAGAACTATTCTGTGGCCTATATTAGTAAAGTCTGGTATCCATGGAAAACTTCTAAAATGCGTAATGAGCATGTATGAATGTGTGAATGCTAGGGTTAGATGTGGGGGTAAATTAACAGATTATATTCAGTGTACTGCTGGGGTAAAACAGGGTGATGTTTGTAGCCCGATTCTTTTTTCATTATTCATTAATGACTTAACATCTGAGGTTGTTAGTAAGGGACGACATGATGAACAGTTTATTGGTGATATTTTGGAAATATTTATTCTTCTTTTGGCTGATAATGTTGCTTTGATGTCTGAGACTGTTGTAGGATTACAAGTTCAATTGAATAGCTTATATCAAGCAGCTGCATCACTTCAGTTAAAAGTAAATATGTCTAAAAGCAATATCATAGTATTCAGAAAAGGGGGGTATCTAGGGGCTAGGGAAAAATGGACTTACGGGAGAGTAGTTATGCCAGTTGTCAACGTGTATAAATATTTAGGAATATACTTTTCAACAAAGCTTAGTTTTACTGTTACATGTAAAGATTTAACAAGTAGAGCTAAAAGAGCATTGTTATGTATTATGCAGAAATTATCAAAGTTGGAAAATAAATCTCTTGGGTTATTTATGAAATTGTTTGACTC
>JAGGCT020004101.1:1570696-1575586 GCA_017654935.2 Phymorhynchus buccinoides
GTGTGAACAGGGCCGGGGACAGCACACACCCCTGTGGAGCTCCGGTGTTGGTGCGGACCTGGGCTGAGGCGACAGACGAGGTGGGCGTCCTGATCATCACGTGTTGAGGCCTGTCTGTAAGGAAGCTGCAGAGCCATCTGATGATCAGGGGATTGACGTCCATCGCCATCAGCTTCCGCACCATCAGATGAGGCTGGATGGTGTTGAAGGCCGAGGAGAAGTCCAGGAACAGAAGCCTGGCATAGCTCCCCGGCCGCTCCAGGTGGGTCAGCACAGAGTGGAGCACGGTGATGATGGCGTCGTCCGTGCTCCTGTTGGGGCTGTAGGCGAACTGCAGGGGGTCCTGGAACTGGCGTGTGGCCCCCAGCAGTCTGCGCAGCACCATCCGCTCCAGGCATTTGAAGGGGACAGAGGTCAGGGCCACAGGGCGGTAGTCATTGAGGGTGGTGGGGGGGGGTTTCTTGGGGACAGGGATAAGGGTGGAGGATTTCCATATGGACGGGATCAGCCCGGAGTCCAGGGACCGCTGGAATAGGACCCTGAACACAGCGGCCAGGGAGTCGTAGCAGTGCTTCAGCACCACCCCAGGCAGCTCATCAGGACCGCAGGCACTGCGTGGGTTGACCTGACGGAACTGTCTCCTCACCTCCTCCTCCGTCAGCACCTCCTCTCCATCGTCCCGCTGAGCCAGCTCCAGGAGAGCACTTGAACGCTCAGTGGAGAAATCAGCGGTGTCGAAGCGAGCATAGAAGCTGTTGAGGTCGTTGGCCAGCACCTGCGGGTCCTCAGCTCTCAGGATCTTCCTCCCTGGTTTGTAGTCCGTCATGGACTGCAGGCCGCTCCACACCTGCCTGGGGTTGCCGGAGGCAAAGTGGTTCTCCACCCTGTCCCTGAAGCGGCCCCTGTCAGCCAGCACCGTCTTCCTGGTCTCCTTCTGCAGGCGTTTCACCTCGGCCTCACTAGTTCCTGTAGCTCCCAAACTTTCATCGAGGTCGAGATCGAGAATACTCTCCCTCCACATAAACACAAGATTGGAAGTCCCGTTCCCTCCAATCACAGCACACCTACCACCCCATCTAGAAAAAGGAACCGAGGGGCAGAACTCAGCCCCTCCAGTCCCCGCCTGTCTCCAGGCAACAAAAAAACAAGAGAGGAGCTCCACTCCATGGAAAAAGAAATAAGTCCTATTAGTGAAGTGGGAAAAAGGAATGAAGTGGACACGCCGGACAAAAGCACCAAAATTTGTGTGTTACTTCTTTAGATCCCAGTGAACA
Organism: Phymorhynchus buccinoides; assembly: GCA_017654935.2. Classification (NCBI taxonomy): domain Eukaryota; kingdom Metazoa; phylum Mollusca; class Gastropoda; order Neogastropoda; family Raphitomidae; genus Phymorhynchus; species Phymorhynchus buccinoides. Next base: position 1,571,971 of record JAGGCT020004101.1, read on the forward strand.
CATCTAGATGTGGCGCGCTTAAATCTGCATCATGCGCTTCCGGTCACGTGACGTCATTTCGTTGTATTTCACTGTGACACTGAACACAAACTCCTATGGAGACCAACGTCGTCTCAAATTCTCTATAGTTTGGGTCTAAGTATGGGTTTTTGATGATGCTGAATCGTTTTCTGATGTTTTTTAATTGAACTGAAGTGACTGTTTTCGTTTATGCACAAATATATGTAGTAACGACCATTTTAAACAAGAGCCGACTGTCAATGAACGAGCTTCGTTTACTATTTCAATGGTTTCAATTGATTGCTAACTTCTGTAGGAATAATGGGAATCTTCATTATACTCTTTTCTCCACTGTTCTCACATTGCCAGGACACGCCAAGCACATCAGATTAGTGCTCTTGCGCTTGCAAAACTTCAGAATGACGCTTTCTCTGTCACAAGCCAGCCTCAAACAGCGAAGCAAAGGAAGCGTGGAGACAGGAAATGGTCAAGAATAGCCCAACTTTCCAGTACTGGGATACCGTGCTCAGACTAGAACTCATGGTTCTCATCTTCGTTTGAGCTCATTGTATTGGAAACTTCCAACTCTATGTGGAAATCCTGAAGGCTTTGGTTCCATGGTTCTTTGCACTTGACCACTTCAATTATGCGCGTTGGATCCCTGTGCACATCAGAGACATGGAAACCTTGCCTGCCTCCATCATGGAAGAGTTTGTGCATAATGGAAACAGGGTCATCTCAAAAACAACCAAACGGTTCTCAGCCTTACCCCTCGACCACGCTCATGAACAAAACAATGGGATGGTGAAAGGTGCAGGTGGTGCCCTTGGATTGACTGAAACTCCTTCAGTCCTTCGAAAGTGGATGCTTGCTGGGCCCAGAGCAAGCATGACTCCTAAAAGAATTTGAGACAGACCTTCTCAAAGAAGATGACAATGAAAACCAGCTTCATCATGAACAAGGACTAGCCACTCAGAAGGCTTTCAAACAGAGCACACTGAATCTCATCCAGACTATCAGTGAAATGGGCAACCCATTCTTAGATAGTTCTCCTGAACTGCAAACCTTGAACACTTGTGATGTTTTGGATAAATCAGTCATCCAACAAATAAACGAGTCCCACTTAATTCTTTTAAACGATGGCTCATCCACAAGATTTCCCGATTCTAGCAAAAACAAACCAACCGCAATTGATTTAACACTTGTTAGTCCTGATTTAGTAATAAACCACGAGTGGTATCCCTTGTCAGATACCTTATTATCTGACCACAAACCCATTTCTATATCCTTTAAAGCTCAAATTCAAACAACAACACAACCTCAACAATACAAATTTAACTACGATAAAGCTAACTGGACCTTATTCCAGTCTATTCTTAGTAAATATAATAAAGAAAATATTTGTAACTCTGACTTTGAAATCCACTACGAAAACATAAGAACATCCATTTTAAAAGCAAGTGAATTATCTATTCCGACTATAACACTTTGGGCATTGACTCCAGTATTGTTCCCAACATATTTGTATTTACAAATGTCCCATATGTGTCTGATTCAGACCAAGAGGATGTAAAACACCATTTTCGTCGTCGTCGACTATAACACAATCAACTAATATTCGCCCATCACCAAAACCTTGGTGGAACGAAACAGTCAAAGAGGCAGTACATAAGAAAAAACGCGCATGCAACTTTTTTGATTGTCATCCAACCCCGCCCAATCACCCCTCCAAAGTTGAAGCAGAAAAAACTTGTGAGGACTCAATAAATTTAGCTAAAAGAGAATAGAATATTTTAACAAAGACGAGATTATCGATTACCGAGACCTAGGCAAAGCCTAGAAGAAAATTAATTAAATAAACAATAAAGGTAAAGTATGGGAGCCCAGAGTAACTAAAGATAATATAACTACAACTACTAATTTACAAACAGCTGAAGTTCTTGCGGACACATTCACACAAGCTAGTCAAACTAAATATTTACCTACTGAAGAACAAAACAGAGTAATACAATACCTATTACACCAAAATCCAATAATAATTCTCACTATATTAATGCCCCCCTCAAAATGACCGAGCTTGCTGGGTCCCTGAATCAAATTAGAAAAGTAAATAAAGCCACAGGAGTTGATCCAATCTCCTATAAAATACTTTAAAAAAATGCCCCCTTCTTTTCACGAGATTCTATTACAATTTTACGCCAGATGTTGGGAGGAGGGTGAGGTGCCGCGTGCATGGAAAGAGGCACAGGTGGTATGGTTCCTGAAGCCCACATTGGAAAACCGGCAAGGGATCCCAAAAGTTACCGCCCCATCTCCCTCACCCCACACATTGGCAAGCTTTATACGAGAGAATCGTAAAAAGCAGATTAGAATATTTTTTAGAAAAAAATAATATAATCCCCACGATCCAGGCAGGTTTCAGAAAACAGGTCCTGCATGGAACAAATTGTCAGACTTACCTCCCATGTCAGAAAAGCTCTAGCTAGACGCAGGAAAGTCTTTGCTACCTTTTTTTATATCAAAGGGGCATACGACTCCGTCTGGCATGGGAGGCTATTAGAAAAAATCAGCAAGCTCGGTATTGAGGGCAACACATACAATTTGATACTTACTTTTCTACAAAACAGAAGTTTTAGAGTTAGGGTGGGCCAGTCGCTCTCAGCTAACCATCATATGGACATGGGAGTTCCCCAGGGCAGTATTATCGCTCCGATTCTCTTTAACATCATGCTGCATGATATAATATCTAAAATAAAATTTGAAGGCTGCCGTATATCAATGTATGCAGATGACATCGCCATTTGGTCTTTGCCCACTGCACGATGTATAAGATACACTCTTGACCCCGAACTTAATGTACATCAGCATAATACCAACCTAGTATTACACTATTTAAATTTCAACGGTTTTACCATTTCACCTCACAAATGCGAATTCATGTTTTTTTCAACTAACACAGTTAAAAATGATGACTTTAAAATTAAAATTTTGGACCAAGCAAAAACTCCCCCCCCCCCCCTCCCCTCCATGTTAAATTCCTGGGAGTTCATCTTTCGAGAGACCTGTCATGGACACATCATATAACCCATTTAGTGAACAAATCTACAAAAGCCCTTAACTTTATTAAAGTACTAACTAGACAGAAATGGGCTCAGGACCCCAAATTCTTAACATATTTGGTTAGGACCTTGGTCCGTAGCCACCTAACTTATGGTATGGAGACTTTTTACAACCTAACCAAATCTAATTTAAAATCACTTCAAACCATAGAACTTAAAGCACTTAAAACTGCCCTGGGCCTCCCGTCCTTTGCAGTCAACTACCTAGTCTATAGAGACATAGGCTGGCTCCCCCTACACCACCTTGTCAAATTAAATTGTGCTACATTCTTAACCAGACTACACAGCACAAATAACGTCACAAAGGAGGACTTTTTTTCTCAATTTTCAGATCCTTACTTTGCCACCTCAAAAAAACCAGTCAAAAAATATATTAACATATATGATTTTTCCAAAAATGTATTCGAAAACTCAAACATGTTGATGGAAGCATATCTTTCTACCTCGGCATGCGGTGTTGTACGGTTTCGGTCAAGTTAAAAAAAGTGTAGGGGTGG
>JAGGCT020004101.1:1581086-1629189 GCA_017654935.2 Phymorhynchus buccinoides
CATGTTTTTCCTTTTTAAAAAATGTAGAGTTATTCATGTATTAATCGCGGGTTTGTTGTTTCTTCGTGTTGCGTATAGATCTATAATTTATGACACGTAAAGGTAATGAACAATAATTTGTAGGACATTTGATTTATAGGATCTCACGAGTCTCTGCCTTGTTGTTGGTGTGTCTGTCTGTCTGTCGGTCCTGTCTGTCTGTCTGTCTGTCTCTCTCTCTCCTCTCTCTCTCTCTCTCTCCTCTTCTCTCTCTTCTCTCTCTCTCATCTCTGCTCCTCTCTCTCTTTATGACTCTCTCTGTGCGTGTGTGTGCGTGTGCGTGTTTCGCGCGCTTGTGTGTATGCCGTCACCCGTATGTGCGTGTGTGTGTATCTTGTGTGTCTGACTGTCTTTCTGTCTCTCCTACATACAGGTTTGGTAAAAATGGAATTAGGACTAAGAGAAGAAAGTGTGTGCGTCTGATTTCACGCGATGTGCGGCTGTTCAAGCTCATTATGAAATTAACTTTGCACCACACATGACGTCAACTGTCTAACAACCTGCCAAAGTTTTAAGCCTGTAACCGCAACAAAAAGAAAAGATTGGCTAAAACACCATGTGACCATCAAGTCTACGTTCGTGAACCTTGACCTCATCGTAGCCAAATATTCGACACTACGTAGCGAATACACCTACATACCACCTTTGACGCGGTAAGTTTAACGATGTGAAGATATGACACAGAAGAAATTTCGGTGTCAAGGTCGGCAAAGACCTACAACAAAAACACAACAACCACACACAACAGACACGACAAACTTCTGCGCGTTTTGCCGATGTATACTGGGCGAAGGCCACTTAAGTGTTCATGCGTGTTACGGTCGAGTAGTCGGGATGTTTCTTAACCATCTCTCGTTCTTAACTCTCTCTTTCACTCAACGTGCATCACACGAGGCAAGAACACCACGAAGCACAAACATTCATTGCTAATTCGCTTTTTATTATTATTATTCGATCGCTCATACTGTTTCCTGTCAATTTTTGAGCGCAACACCCGTCCATCTGCCCGTTATGCACCTACTAAGAAACAGTTAGCTGCAGCAAGTCTGACTCGGCTGAGGATATCTTTTTGAAGTGTTAGCCTATTGAAAAAGGCAGGAGAATGGGCCCGGTTTTTGGCAGAAAGGTATAGTATGACAGTAGCAAAGGGGAAGCAGAGTCAAAGAGAGTGCAGATTAGAGAAGTTCCCAGCACATAACGTCCCGAGTGTGTGTGGGACTATTTATAACACAGACCCCTGGTATCCCCACGGGGGTGGGGGGAGTTAAATGCACCAAACCATTCATTTTAGTTGTTGTTTCATCAAAATAAATAATAATCAAGTTCCTTCCAGTCTAACACACACACACAGCATCACTCTCCCAACACTCACACACAAAAAAAAATATATTTTATCAAAGAAAGATGTTCTCAAGAACCAAAGATTGGAGAAATCCATTAAAAAAGTAATTCCGCTTCAACAACAATGACTTCTCCACCATAAAGATTACTTTAGCTAATTATATCTTAGCGAACACACCGCTTATTTTTCGACATCGCTCCCCACAATTAATAGGAAATGGTGCTTACAGCCATTGAAATTGGAGCTATAAAGCCAACGTAACCACTTAAATATGATTAGTCTGAAATCTTAAGTGGCCATACGACAGACCGACTGCCATGAAATCCCCAGTGCGTCACCAGGAGAAACGGTATTACTGACAAAACAGTTCCGCAAACAACCTGTCACATACCAAGCTTTTCGTAGCACATGCATACTTATACTTTGCCATCTTCCACAGGGCGTACGTTGGGAGGGTGGGGAGAGAACAAAATGCCTGCAGTGTAAAATAAAGCTGGGGAATGTTCCAACAAAAAAGGGCGTGTGTCCGTGCAGTACATACACGCTGGGGCATTTGTCTTGGAGGCAAAAGTCCTGGGAGGAAAATGCCCATAGTTAACTGGCAGTGGTAGTGTACAATGGGGGTGGGGGCAAACTTAGTGTTCAGTAAAGTAATCAGATCCAGGTAAATCTAGCACAGCATTAAGATATGTGTGTTTTCTCATTATTGTATCTTTTTTGACAGCTTGTGATTTTTATAATTTTTACATTTATCTTCGCGCACTCGCCCCTGTAGTTCTGTGAGCAACAGTCCATACATAGAGAACGGACAGAGGGCAAATGATTGGTAATCAACACCACCCCCCAACATTGACTCCTGGAATCCTGTGTAAAGTCAGTGCCACCAGCTTGTGTCACTGTAACACTAAAACCAATATCAGCCACAAGCCTTGATTGTACAGCAACTTTGTTATTAAGTGCCCTGAGAAATACAGAGACCTTACGTGGGGTTTTAAACTGCACTCTGTGAGCTGGTAACTATGTTGAAAGAAAACATAGCCTACAATACCCAACGAACGCAAACACGAGTTATGATGAGACACAGTAAACCACTTAAATGATTGGAGATGTTCGCACGAGTAAAATGCCAACGACACAGACCGACCTGGCCATGACACCCCAGTGCGTCAACAGGAGACGGTATTACTGACAAAACTTTCCCACAAACCAATGCCACAGACAAAGCTTGGTTCCATCAGATGTTTATTAAAAAACTTTGCTGAGCAGGATGGAAGGCTGACCAGATGATTTAAAGAGATCAGCATGGATACGCGACACTGACCCTTCAACTATGAGACAAGAAAACCAAAGCCACTCCTTTAAGTTAACTACGATATCATGCCTTCTCTGTGTGTATATAAATCCCATGATGATTCATCGTTCTGACATCATGACATATTGATGCAGACATGTTATTCCATACATACTATTTGAAACAGTACATGTGACCAATGGTCTTCAGAAGTCTTTTTCAACTCAGTTTGCCAGAGCTTAACGAGCTACAATGCCACTACTTTTCCAAACCACAGCGGACATACCTTTAACCAAACATTTCGTATCTCAAATATAACAGCTGTCACTGCCTCATAACCAAATGAGATCCATTTCAGGAAAGCTGATAACAATTCTTTACAGCAATCTTAGTCTGATGGAAGAACTGTTTTTTTAGTGCCCTGAATTACAGAATGCCATGGAAGCGTTCAACTGGTTTCCATCGTATATCGACTGCAGTTGCCGCGGTGCTTTTTAAAACCATTGAGTAAAAGTGTGTAGTTGGCAGAGATAGTTTCTGCATTCTGGATGATAAAAGGTTATTGACAATAAGTGTTGACAATATTGTCTGTCCTGGTCATACTCGTTTTGTCCTCAGAGCATATTAACATGCCTTTCCCATGTATTTGTACTGGGTGGAACCCCCCCCACCTGGAATTGGGTTTATTTGTTACAACAAGACTCTTAAGTTAGGTTAAACGAAGAGTCGGCAACATGAAAACCCTTAAGTTGTTTCTGAAAGATCCAAGGTGTTGTATGTTTTTTACGGCTATACGGGTATATTAATAAATGAACACTTAGATAAATCAGTACAACAAGATAGCCTTATACGCCGCTAACAAAATCGGTGCAGATAGTTGTGTACGCTGTACATCGACTATCTAAGCCGCTGGAAAACGATCAGGAAAAGTTGTGACTGCACATAAAGCAATGCCCCTACACATGCAGCCATGGGACAGGAAGCCATGTCACACAGTACTTCGTCATCCTGATGTGGGACACTGACCCCACCATCCACAGATGATCTCCATGCACACACCTGTGGAATCCCGACACGATAGACCATAACCGTTCGACCTTTTCCATGTCTGTTCGTCTTCTCCATAAACACAGTCAGACATCCCATTGCACCGAGTGTAGACAGGCAGTACGTAGAGCCCCTGATGTACAACGATCATGAACTGTCTGGACATGCTCGTCATCTCCATCAGCTGACGAATGAAGTACCATTTCCATCCAAGTTGATATAAAGGCCCCTTTTCGTTGGGTGAACTGAATTTCTCTTGTTCCTCATAAAAACACTCAACTCATGCAGAGTGGTCAAACAGTCTGTGTGTTCATTAGAAAACAAAAACAACGCTACTGTATGACACACACTGGCCGTTATCACATAACAGTTCAGGCCACGTGGGGATGAATACAAAAGACTCATCCACTTAGGTCTAACAGTCTGCCCTAAGTCAAAACCAAGTGTAGGGCACTGAACTGATTACATCATCCATTTGAACATTTTCCCTAGCGACTTCTCCGAACTTAACACGGTGACATTTGTGTCTGGATGTGTGGTCCAATTATTTCGATGGTTTCACCTGTCGTTTTAAAGCATCATTACTGATACCACACGCAGCATAAATTGATGCATAAATGTCTGCCAATGCATTGACATCACTGTCTAGTGTTAAAAGACATGAAACGAAGTTGACGATAGTTTAGCTAGTACCACTCCAGATTACCAAACTGTTTTCTGTGGTCTGGATTCCAGAGGCAGCTGCTTCTGTGATCTAGTATTATCTGAAGTGACAGCAGCAAGCGACATAACATCGAGATAGCAGGCCTTTCTGTTTGTTCTGGTTTGAATCTATGAACTGAAATGGTCCTAACGATGTATCCAGTGTTTGTTGTCCCTGGCGAATTTTACTGTACATGACAGGTTGGAGTGCCATCCTCCCATCAAACCAACAAAGAAACAGCACGTCATAATTTGAATATATTAACCACATCGTTTCTTTCCTTCGTGTTTTATGCGGCAACCCCATGTCTATTCTTCACATGTCCGTGAAGGTAGATTACTAGAGACTTTAGAATTCCTATTGAATTAATTGTAACACTTGTTAAAAGAAGCCACTAACGCCTTGACGTCTGACTGCTGAGGACATGTTCGTTCATTCGCGCCATCTTGACACTCTGTCTTCAGATTGCATTGTACGGATATTTCCTCGGAATTTACGATAGTCCTACGAGCATAAACAACAAAAAAACCTAGGTATTTGTGCTATTTGGTTCCTGGAAAACCCCAGAAATTTGCTAACGATAATAAGGTTCACAACTTGCACCAACGCTTTATTGTTGTATTAATTCGAAGATAGATTTCAAACATTTCAGTTTCGACGTGACATCCAAATTTAATAGTCCCACACCAGTTCTGCTCTTTTCCACGTCTCATATGATATGCACTTCATTACATTCCCTGTATTTCGTGTGCAGTGTTTTTGATACTTCTAACTAAAGTAGATCTGGTGGTACCAATCGCTCTGTTTCTCGATTATCAGTTATCACCCCTCCCTAATTCAGGCACGCTATATATCCGTGCTTGTTTTGTAATGTAGTGAACGGTGGCATCAAAGTGTCCTATTGCCTCATTACGATAGTGATCCTTGACTATTCTTCCTATATACATACACCATATTTTCAAACTCAAAAACCTTTCTTCAGGGTAAGATAGCTGCATGCAGCACTGCCATAATTACGAACTGGAAAACATGAAATAAATTCCAATATTAGCAAACGTTTTGAATAATGAAAATAATAATAATTATTATGTCAAATATCTTTGATCTAGTTTAATCTAGAACATTGCGCCTAGGATTCATGAAGACCAAATTTTTGACGTAAGATATGTCATAATGCGGCTTGGTCACCGACCACTGGTCGTGCATCAATTATTTTTGATATCCTTTTTAAAACTCCCTTATACAAAGTTTAAAATAACTATGGCAAACTAGGGCCTTAAAAGCAATTATTTACAGCCTGAAATGATTGACATTGACAGTTCATTCCGCCTGAGATTGTTCATTTGTTTATAAGTGATCATAGTTACGGTTTATTAATGTATTGGTTGTTGATAATCACATCACTCACTACGTGCGCGCGCACACGCACGCACGCGCACGCACACGCACACACTCCACACACACACACACACACAGACACACACGCACACACATTTTTCCCCTCATTTTAATCAATATTTGTTGGGGGTTTTTTTGTTCCTTTGTTGCTTTCTTGTAATAATTATTTTTATTTCAGTCTAATATCACCAATTGTTGTGAACGACTTCAAATCATTAAATCAAACCATAATTAGCGTAATCATTCATAACCATTATCACCACTGGTGAGAACGACTTCAAATTCCAAACGTGGTGACGAAGTTCGCAGTAAGTGGCCTCTCAAAACGTTTTACAGAAAGAAGTGGATCTCACACACCCAACACAACTCCTGATGTTGCACTAGGAGTGGTTGCCTTTTCTTCATCGGTACAGTCTGAAACGTTGACTTGCAGGAACGTTCTCTGTGGAATTTCTGATTAAGAGGAATTCCTAACACTGGGCAGATACTGCTGATATAAGCTGACTGAAGGCGGAACAACGACGTCCTGTGCTATGTGTGTCCTTCATGTGATCTGGAAGACGAACCCGAACAAACCAAAGGTCAATGCATGCATACCATGGCAGAAAAATATAGAGCATAAAGAAGCAGATTTGTCATTATGCAATGTCGTACTACATGTTTTACAATTTTTATACAAATTGCTCGCCCTGTGGGTTACAAGGGGGTTCTTTCGTACAATGTGTTCCACCTCCCTCCGGACGTTGGGAATAATAATAATAATAATATATTGAGCATTATAAGCGCTTTAACCCCGTTCGGGAGCTCAAGCGCTTTACATAGACATAAAACACAATTAAGTCATATACACTAAGACTCACGACAATCAAATAAATTGCATAAACTAATATTATTTAAAAAAACTGTTAATAACCACAAAATGTGAACAATATTACAATATAGAGAAAAGAAACAAAATTTGCAAGGAAATCAATTTCATGAGCTACGTTTATTGCGCAAGCACACACTAATAGAGAAGCACACAGTCACACAGCACGCACGCGCAACGCACGCACGCCACACGCACGCACACGCACACGTCACGCACGCACACACACACACACACACACACACACACACACACACACCCAACCACACATGTTGTGCGTAATATCATGGCATCACACAACCACACGCACCCACACACACACACACACACACACACACACACACACACACACCCGCGCAGCGCGCGCGCGCGCCGCGCGCCGCGCGCGTTTACCTAACGTTGTGGAGTCGCTTATTATTGTGTGTTGTGTTTGTGGTGTGTGTGTGTGTGTTTGTGTGGTGTTGTGTTGTGTGCTTACCGTAGTTTTATGCAGTAACACATGTACCCACACCGTGTGTTTTTTGTGGATAACATTTTTTTTTATGAGTAACTTTTCTTCTGCACAAGCTTCTACCGGCAACTCACGAGTCTTCTGAGTATTCTGATATTTATTTCATGGCACCAGGACAGGGCCTGCATCCGTTAGCCGACAATGGCCAATTGCCATTTCGCGCACATCGAAAAATGAGCGTCGAAAGCGCGCATAACATAAAGTCCATGTCAGAAGCGTAGGTATTTCGATAATTAGTTACCCTTTTATGTGATTATATATATATCTCTCCCCTCTCTCTTCGGTTACTCCAGACAAAATTGAATTAAATTTAAATAAGACTTCACTTTATTTTCTAAACAGTAAAAAATTGCATTCCTTTCGTTATTGACGTTACAGATTCATTAACAAATACGCTATTTCATTTAGTACAAAACAATGCAGTTTTAACATATCTCTCCTCTCTCTCTCTCTCTCCTCTCTCTCTCTCTCTTCTCTCTCTCTCTCTCTCTCTCTCTCTCTTCTCTCGCTCTCTCTCTTCTCTTCTCCTCTCTCTCTCTCTCTCCTCTCTCTCTCTCTCTCTCTCTCTCTCCCACACACATATCACACACATGAAATTGAAAAAAACGAACACAAATAAGACTTCATTTCAGTTACTGAACGTTAAAACATCATTGTTAACATCTCTGGCTCCCCGAACCAATTATTTACTCACAGTTAAACATGCTTTGTAACAATCTCTGTCTCTCTCTGCGTTTCTCCCTCTGTCTCTCTGTCTGTCTCTGTCTGTCCCTGTCTGGTCTGTCTCTCTCTCTCGTCGTCTCTCTCTCTCTCTCTCTCTCTCTAACTCTCTCATCTCTTCTCTCTCTCTCTCTCTCTCTCTCTCTCTCCTTTTCTCTCTCTCTCTCTCTCCCCACTATTTACCACACATGAAGTAAACGAACACAAATTAAAGACGCTTCATTCAGTTGGTGAACGGTAAGTTCTTAACATCTCTGTCTCTCCACACAATCATTTGTAACATTAAAACATCAATTTTAAACATCTCTGAGGCTCGCAGGCTCTCTTGTCTTCTCTCTGTCTGTCTGTCTGTCTTCTGTCTCTCTACTCTCTCTCTCTCTCTCTCTCTCTCCTCCTCGCTCGCTCCCCTACACAATTTACCACATGAATATGTCCTTTCTGCAAAAGGGTCAATGTTTCTCTCACTCTCTATCTACTCATAACAATACCGGGGTTTTTTTCCATGCATCCTTTGACGAGTCTTTGCGAGAGTGCTCCATGATCGTATTTTCTCTTCAGGTCGTTCACTGCGTAACTGTAAACGCCTTGCTGCCCTCCATTGGTGGTATTGTACCGTTCGGGCAGGCAGCTGTTGAGTGTTTGCGTCATATCCTGAACGCCTTCAACTTTTCCGACAAAAAAAGAAAAAAAAAACCATCATTCGAGATGTTTGCGTGAGCATGGTGGACCCAGTCGTTTAAGTGTCGATTAAACGATCACAAGCGTTATTGTTTTGATGGAGGAAGGGTCATCAGCCCCAATCGTGGAGGAAAGGTGGATTGTGCCCTAACATACGTGTTCACACTATCCAAAGCTTCACATCTTTCCGTCGTTCGGCGTGTCGTCCAGATAATCAACGCTAATACGTGTCCTGAATATCTCGGGGAGCAATAAACATCAGTCCGAATAATCTTCAGCCATAACCCAATCTCCGAGTCGAGAGCTGTATTCATCGCGAGACCGAGATACGCAATCTGTCCTGGCCACGACCTGGTGAGATGAAATGGACATCCCTCACGGAGACATCAGGCCAAACGTCTCTCACAGCTTCATGCGCTGCCGTCTCGAATCAAGATTTTTACGTCCGTTCCAAGTCAGGTTCTGATCGATGCACAGTGTTCCTTGACGTGTCTGACATTGCCGTGTAAAGCATGTCCTGTTTTGGAAGAAATGAGAGGCAAAGAAGCATGGCACGTACTGCCCATTTTTTATAGGTATCACGTGTAAATCTGTGAAATGCGGAGAGCATGTCTTGACGGTCCATCGCAAATAACTCCTACACCTCTGTCCACAACGTAGTTGAAGGTTTAGTTTCGGCGTGAAAGATGATGATTTCAGTTTGCAGCATCATTGACTGCTCATCTTTCTCCCTGCTGGAGTCCATGTTGTATTCACCAACTCGTTCGTGTGTTTTCAGCACGATTCTTTGGAAGCTTTGGCAACGGTTTTTCCTCCTCTCGTTCTACTAGCCTTTCTTATTCGTTCCAATCACTGGTGTCATTTGGTCACAGCTTGGCATCTTCGCAGCTCTCGTCGCCTGACTTTTGAACAGAGTCTCTGAAACATATCAGCGCGAGGGGGGGACGTTTGCAGCTTCTAAGCTGGTGACGCAATTTCTTTGGAAAAGGTCTGGGCCTGCATGGCCCGCTGTGTTCAGTCAATAGAAGGATATTTTTGCTTTCCTTGTCGTTTTGATCTTGCGTTACAATCGCCTTTGTACATCTCTGCAACTTTCCCTTCTTGACGTGGCTCTCTCAATCGAATAATCGTCCCCTATCAACAATGCTGGTTTGCATGATCCGTTGTTGGTTTCACAATCCTATCATCCTCTTCCTCGCTAGTCTGTCGATGTATGCTGTGAAGTAATTTCTGACATTATGAGTAACGCGCTTTTGAAGCAATAAGCGAATTATGCATGCGCGCATTGCGCGTGGAGGGCTAAAAGTCGCGCTAAAACGCACGCGCTTTTGAAGGTCGCGTGCGCGCTTTGCCGGCCTCCGGAGGACAAGACTCTGGACGCTGTTTATGAGGTTAGGTGTTGTGGAGTCCCATAGAAAAAGTTACCTAAAAAAAGTTTTCTCCACAGATCGGTGTTGGTACAGTGTTGTTACTCTGTATAACTACGCTAGACTTGCACACACACACACACCCACCCACAACTCACACACAAACACACCGCACACACACCAACACCAACCACCACACAACACACACACCCACACACACACACACCACACACACACCACCACACACACACATACAGACACCACCACGACACACACACACACATACCACACACACACACACACACACCATCGCCCGAGTGCATGCACGCACGCGCCGACCCATTGCAACCACCCCCACTTTAACGCCAGCAGATATATCCATGAGCGGTTCTGAACAAAACATGTGGATTTAAGGTAGATGTGAGCGGTTTAGTGGTATAAGCATCAAAGAGATGGTTTACAAGAAGTCTTGAAAGACTGAACTGTGAAGAATGGCGAAACACTGTGATCGGTTAGGTGGTATGAACATCAAGGAGGAGTTTCTAAAGAAGTCTTGAAAACTGAACTGTGGAGATGGCGAACCCTGTGTGGTAACCATTCCAGACTGAAGGAGCAGAGTGTGAAAAAAGGATTCTCCAAATGATTTTGTTTTAACACGGGAATAAGAATGCGGCGTTAATCGGAGGAAGATCTGAGCTGGCGTTCTAGGGTGTAAGTTTGATGATATTGATAAGTTTGATGGGCATGCATTGACAGAGTTAAGGTGAGGCATGCAACTTTGTATTGAATGCAGCGGAATAGGAAGCCAGTGAAAAGTGTGAGTAAGTGGGGTATGTGTACTTTCCTTTCTTAACGTGTCTGTGCTTGTAACGTCCTCTATCTGCCACTCTCTTTGATTCTGCCCTTTCCATTTGCTTCTATCATCTACTATTTTCCTAACTTAGTGGCCCTTCTCCTGCCTTTTTTCAACATTTTCCAATTATTTTCTCCTTTTGGCGCCCCGAAATCGCTGTGTTGGCTGTGCCAGCAGGGAGACCAATGAAAATGAGACCGACACATTATTACTTACCCATTATCCGTTTTAGACCAAACTAGACATCGCCTAAACAGAGAAGATTAACAAGCACAAGTAGGTAGAGAGAGAAAACCTGGTTAAAGCGGTGCAGGCAACACACCCGCAGCTTTCACGTGTGGTTTTAGGGGCACGTATTTCACCCGCATATTACGCATTAATGGGAACCTGTTTAAAGGTCCAATTTGAGATGATAGTTCAAGATGAGATCTTTTCGCCAGTTGATTTTTGAATTGACACATCACTTGGGCGACAGACCTCTTAGGGAACAGATCTTGTAGTGTGCCAGGAAAAACTTACATGCTTCATTGCTGTAAGTTCGGCTTTCAACTGTCCGGCTGGAGAACGACACATAATTCAGTTTTTGTGTGAGGAGAGAAAGTGGAGTCAGATCTGGAAGAAAAAGAAGTCTGGGGGATGTGAAAGAACAAGGAGTGGAACCCAAGTCGCAAGACCCTGACTATGTTCTACCCTCTTGCCCTTGGCAGGGTTTACAAGACGTGTTGTCCTGAGCGAGACCATTGAAAACTCAAATGCATACGTAACTAACCCATTATGGCCATAGTTGTCTGCGAACGCAGAAGAAGAAGTCGTACTACCCTGTACAATGTAGATGACTGCAGGTCCGTGGTCACTTAAACTAAAATTGAAATTTTGAAAATTACCATGTAGATGACCAGAATTCAGTGGTCACTTTGACAGCAATGTTGCTGCTCCAAATGTAACAATTGTTACTTTTTGAGCAAGAACATTGCCCCAAATGCAACACAATTTCAAGTTGTTACATCTTGGGCAATTGTTACTTTGGGGGCTTTAACAGTTTCGTTATAACCGTCATGATCGTCCACCTGGGACTCCTAAGCCATTTCGTTATAAGCGTCATTTCGCTTATATCCGACTTCGTCGTATCCGGCGTATTTTTAGTCATGTAAAGAAGGAGATTTGCCGGGATCAGCCGAGTTGCTTCGTTATATCGGATTTTTTGTTATAACTGACTTGTTATACCTGGGACTCCAAAGCCACTTCGTTATAAGCGTCATTTCGTTATAACTGACTTTGTTATAAGCGTCGTCAACTGTAGTACAAAGAGACATGTCTTAATGACAGCACACTAAATTTGGAGACTCGCATGTTTGCAATGTTGTTGGTCGCAGATTTATATGTTTGTGTTCTAGGCGTACAAAAACAGGGAATAGGTTGTTAGTTGCGATTCATAGTAGGCTAAAATATCATATCTTTCTGTAAACTGTGCTTGCATTTGTATTTGTTTTTTCTCTTACTTTTACGCAAGCGCACGTGTGTGTGTTAGACAGTTACACAACCACACGCCATAGACAGTAATAGAGAGATAGAGAGTTATAGAGAGAGATATAGAGAGATAGAGCGAGAGAGAGAGTGAGAGAGAGAGAGAGAGAGAGTGAGAGATAGAGGAGAGTATCACAAGTGCATCTCACAATGACAGTCACATACAATCTCACATAGAGACACCACACAGACTCATAAACGGACAAACACACATAATACTCTTAGTGCGAGTGTTATTGTCCTGGGGAGAGTTTATTTCGTAGCAAAGTCTTTTTTTCCCGGAAAGGGGAGTGTTTTTGTGCTAGGAAAATGACACTGCCGTTATTTGTTCCTAGGAAAATAACAGTTCCGTTATTTGTTCCTAGGAAAATGACAGTCCCGTCGTGTATTTTCCCCGAAGTCTTTTTTTTGGCTACCCCAGCGTCTACATTATTATCGTTTTTGTGTGGTTTGTTTGTTTTGGTATGGTGTGTGTTGTGGGAATATAGAGTTTATGCAAATCTTCAGAAAGACCAGACCAGAACAGACGAGAAGAGAAGAGTCCTTTCACCACCAATATCGCATTTTAGGCATCAAATCAGGGCCTGTTATCCGAAGACCCTATTTTCGTAGTCATAGAAGGTAAAGATAGGCCTAATGTTATACATGTCACAGAGGAATTCGCAGTTAAGTTTAATGGTATTGTTTTTTTGCTGAAAATGGCTGGCGGCGAAAGGGATTTATTATTAAGTTAAGGAACGATAGAAATAAGATAGCATGCACTACATAGAGTCCATGTGTAAAAATATAATACAAATACATATATGTGTGAGAGGGCGAAGTGATAATGTTTAGAATGTTGTGCACGTGCAAGTGAATGAATTCGGAATGATGGGAATGAACTCTGAGCGATCGGAAGTGTAATTGTGGAGAGCGTGCGTGAGAAAGCTCAGTCAGGCCCCGACTCCCAACACAGCAAGTCAGATTCATGTGATCGAATTGAGAATAAAGAGCAAAGCCATCTCTTGGTCTTCGTGTGAATTGCCCTCAACAACACAACACTACAGAATGGCGTCGCCGACAGGATGTTGACTCTTACGTTCACTTTGCATTCGAAATGTCGTCTGCTCCAGTAGCACCGAAAATAACTAGTCAAAGTCCGAAAGGAATTTTGGAAACTAACTTAAGTTCTTCAGCAGACTACAATTATCAGCTGCCAGCGCAACCCGCAACACTGCGACATATGCAACAGGAAGACCGGTTGATCACCAGAGTGAAAGAGTATGTCACCAGAGGACAGAGTCAACCTACTTCCTAGAAAACGAAGCCTAGCACATCACAATAGCAGCTAAAAGTTATACATTGACAACAAACATGTATGGCGAATGTATGTGCTCGTGTGTTTGTGTATATGAGTGCTGTAAGTAAGTATAAGTGAAAGAGAGAGATAGTGATTATCAGCTTGTGTGTGTCTCTACATCTTTTAAGCCTAAAGGGTATGGTGTGTCTGTGACGTGAGTGAGTGAGTGTGTGAGTGCGTGTGTGCGTCTGCGTGGTGTGTGTGTGTTGTGTGGTGTGTGTGTGCGTGTGCGTGTGCTTGTTGCGCGCGCGTGTGTGTGTGTGTGTGTGTGTGTTTGTGTGTGTGTCTGTCTGTGTGTATGCTCAACACATGCACATCATGGGTGCATGTGGAGCCTCAAACCTTTGCTTATAATTTTTCCATACATCTTTCGGTAAAGGTAAAGATGCGCCCCCCCCCCCCTCCATTTCTCGGTTGATTCCATGTTTTCAGTCTCGCCTTTCTTACAGCAGATCGGGTACTTCATCCTCTATCGTTTGTTATGTTTAACAGTAATGTTCATACCTATTAGATAATGGCCTTTATCATGACTGACTGCATTAATTATTCAACAAAGATAATTAGCTGAAAAGGTTAATAAAATACAGCTTAATGTTTGGTAAGAAAGGCAAAGTGTGAAAATGCGGGGAGAGCCGAGAAATGTAAGGGGTGGGGGGGGGGGCAGGTTTGGAGTGATTGTATCACCACTTTCTCTTTTTCTATCTTCCCTTTATTCCAACACCCCCACCACCCAGCTAATGGCAGTGAAGACATGAGGGGAGGAAAACCAAAAGGGGAGGGGGTGCACTTTATTCTCTCTCATCCTGCTCCCTCCATACCCACTCTCTTTCTGTGATGACAAAATAATAATGTGACCATGCATAAGAAAATCTGTTTTAAATCCTACAATGATACAGCAAGATTCTAAATTAGGTGATACCAAAAAATGTATCATCTTGCCTGACACAATCCTAAAAATATATATAGTTGCTCTTAATACTTTGAGGCATAGACATTTGCTCTCTTCATTTGTTATATTTTAATTAGTCTACTTTCTACTCATTCTATTCAGACAAGACAAATCCAAATTAAAAAAAGATTGATGTTTGTTTAGCCGCCAACGTTTTGTGTAAGTCCTGATATGCCTATTTCAGTATGTGATACGGACCCCTAACTTCCCACTGGTATCACACACCTGGAAAGAGATTCAATACTGTAAACGATTTCAACATCTTCCAGGAATACTAAACCAATGATAGATGGCATTTTTTTTGGGGGGGGGGGGGGGGGGTAGGGGGTATGCTAGTAGAGGGACACAGCTTGCTGGCCTCACAACAGCAAGCAGTACTCATTACCAGTGTGTGTTTCAAGATGGCAAACCAAGCTATGTGTCTTTCACTATGACCAACTTTCAGCAAGCAGTACTCATTACCAGTGTGTTTCAAGATGGCAAACCAAGCTATGTGTCTTTCACTATGACCAACTTTCAGCAAGCAGTACGCATTACCAGTGTGTGTTTCAAGATGGCAAACCAAGCTATGTGTCTTTCACGATGACCAACTGTCAGCCGTTACAGTGCTGTGGAAGTTGTAGTGGATGTGTTGAATGGTTCTGATAATGAGTTGGAAGACTTTATTGGATACTATGACAGTGTTTGGTGCACACATGTGGGGGGCAGCAGGGGGGGGGGGGGGGGGGGTGGGGGGGGGGGGGGGGGGGGGGGGGGGGGGGGTGGGGGGGGGGGGGGGGGGGGGGGGGGGGGGGGGGGGGGGGGGGGGGGGGGGGGGGGGGGGGTGGGGGGGGGGGGGGGGGGGTGGGGGGGGGGGGTGGGGGGGGGGGGGGGGGTGCCTCATTACAAAAACAGCACCACCCCCTTTTTGGATGGAAGAGACAGATCAGATGACTCCAGGTATGGTTAGAAGGCTACAGGCAGTCAGGCAAGTCCGAAAATGCCAAACACAAAACACACCACACACACACACACACCAACAACACACCCACACACACACACCACACCACACAACACACACACCCACACACACACACACACGCACGCACGTGCACGGAAACACGCGCGCGTGCAAACTGCTCACCCCCTGCTCCCCCTCCCCCCACACATCTCCCGCTCCCCCTCCCTCCCCATTCCCTCAAACACTCTGCCTCCAATCATTATACCAGCAGTCAAGTCAAGGTCAAGTGGGAACCTGTGTCAAACAGCTTTACTGGAATCATTGAACTTTTTTTACCCTTGTATGTCTGGCCATTGCCTGAAATTAGAATAAGAAACTAAAGGGGGTGATGTATGTACAGTGGTATCTTTGTGTGTGTGTGTGTGTGTTGTGTGGTGTGTGTTGTGTGTGTGTTGTGTGTGTTTGTGTGTGTGGTGGTGTGTGTGTGTGTTGTGTGTGTGTGTGTGGTTGTGTGTGGTTGTGAGAGAGAGAGAGAGAGAGAGAGAGAGAGAGAGAGAGAGAGAGAGAGAGAGAGAGAGAGAGAGAGAGAGAGAGCAGAGAGAGGATGAGAGAGAGAGAGAGAGAGAGAGAGCAGCTTACATTTTCTGACTGACTTGCATAACTCGACAGAAGGAATTTTCTTGCAATTAATTTGACAGTAACTTTATTCTATTTTACGGGTAAATCGATAGTAAATAAATGCTTATATATATTACACAAACTTCGCCCCATACTCCTTTGTCTACCTCAACATACAACAACAAAAATAAAATAAAAGGGGAATTCTAGTGAACAAAATGAATGGTAACCTTTCACAGTTCACACTAATTTCAAAACAAAGCAATCCCCAAGCAAAGCACCTCTACATGTTGGTCATCTACATGAAATCCAATACATTAGTCATACACAATTTGAATTTAAGCTGCTTTTCCCCCAAGGATGTCTTGATGTACTTACATGTACCAACAGTCTGTCTACAGTGTTTTATAAAATGATCTCTCCTCTCTCGTCTCTCTCTCCTCCTCTCGTCTCTCTCTCTCTCTCTCTCCTCTCTCTCTCTCCCCCACCCCTCTCTCTCTCCCTCCCTCCATCTCTCACTCTCTCTCTCTCTCTCGCACTCTCTATCTCTCTGTCTCATCTCTCTGTCTCTCTGCTCTCTCCTCTCTCTCTCTCCTTCTCTCTCTCTCTCTCTCTCTTCTCTCCTCTCTCTCTCTCTTCTCTCTCTCTCCAATTTTATTGTTACGATTTTGCTGTACACTAGGGATTTTTGCAAATGTTTATTTTAATCGCGTGCTCCGCACATGTTCCCTTCACTCTGCTCACATGATTCAAACCAAACACACAGGGAAGGGTAAAGGGGGTGGGGAGGGAAGGAGGGAGACACAGGCTGCAAATGTCTCTTTTCTCGTTGGAACTGAGCCATTGGCAGGATACAACGGGGATATCCTGTGTCATTTTTTTATGATTCTGCTTTTGGAGAGGCGGGCAGTGGGAAAGGGGTGGGGGGTGAGGATTCTGACATGGAGTTGGGGAGAGTAGTGGTAGTATGAGGAGGGCCTGGATTAGATGGGCTGGCCATGTTGTCCTACCAGAGATTACATTTCACATTATATTACTGCGCAACGCCTAGTACTGGCATGCACCGTACTTGTAACGCCTAGTAACGTAACGCCATATGGTACGCTGGTACAGAAATTTGAGCGATTCGGTTAAGAAATGGGGCGGCAGAGTTATAGGCTCGTTTCCGTTGCGCGCTCTGAGAGTGACGCGCGCTGCCTGATTCCTCTCCAATTTGCTGCAGGCTTGCGCCATAGCACCTGACAGCAAATTGTAGGCGATTCGTTAAGAATGGCGGAGTTTTAGTTGTGAAAGGTGGAATCGGCGTCTAGCGCGCGCGTTTCTGACCGATTCGCTTCCGGTTTGGCACAACGATAGTCACGTCCCCCCGTCAGTATCGCCAAATTGAGGCATCGGCCAGAAACGCCGGAGATACGGGGGCGCCGATGAGCGGCGACTCTGCGCGTCTTTCGGAGCGATCTTGCGAACAACCGCGCAAAAGGCTACGGCGCCTCCCCTTCTTTAAAACCACTAATGAATAGCTGTGCTGGTCGAATAATAATCCTGATCTGTTTCCACCCTGTAATTATCTCTAGATGTTTATATTTCTCCATTGAAGTTTGGCACATCCACTTCTTGATCTACCACAGCAGGCATTTTTGGTTTGCTTAACTGTAGCTTTGTGATTTAGAGGTACGGGGGGGCACCGCTAAAGTTTGTATCTAACTAGGGTTGCAATTAGCATTTACTAGTTGAAATTGCCTGCAACGATGGTTAACTGTTAGCTGTTAGTTAACCCCACATCTACTGAGATTTAGGGTATTTCCTACTAACTAGCGCTGGCTGTCTGTGGTGAGAACCAGCCCAGTCCAAACAGAGGTTCCAGTTGGTGACTACCAACGAACAAAGTCAGACTTCTTGCGAGCTGCACGACAACATGGCACCAGGTGTAGAAAGACTACCCACTGATCAAGAGCGCTACTTCGGCTACTGAAACAGAAATTCTTGGGGATGACTGCAAGAACTGTCTCGTTGCAATATACCAAAGTCACAGTACACGGACAGAGCCCTCTGCAGCCAATCATTGCGACACGCCCCTTGGATTGTAGGCCATGGATTTCAACCATCTTGGAGCAGCATCAGACGGAAGAGAGAACTTCTCGTCATCACTGACATGTTCACAAATTTACAGTTGCAGTTTCCCCCCTATCAGACTGCAGAAACAACAGCGAAAGTTTTAGGGGGGTTCGAGAATGGTTTCAGAATTTTGGGGTACCTCCAACGTCTCCATTCCGACCAGGGCTGAACTTGAATCAGCAGTCCATTGCTGACTTTGTAGAACGTATGGTGTTGACACTCTAGAACTACAACCGTACAGACCGCAAGGAAGGCACAAACAGAGCGTTTTAACAGCCTTGCATGATCTACTGAGAACTTGCCTGCAGATCAGAGAGGCCATGGCGACACTGCAGCAAGTTGTTCGGTGTCAACGCGACTCCTCACGCCGACACTGGGTTTTTCTCTGTTCCTTCCGCACAATTTTGGGAAGCACCACGACTTCCATGTGACTCCATGCATGAATCTGAATCAACAACACCACAGCGTTGGGTTGGCCCGCAATATCGTCGCAGTCGATTGCCTACGCCATGTCGGAGATCGTGTGCGGCACTGAGAAACGAAAATGGCGCGCATTTGAGGTATTGTGATTGTGATCGCATACAAGTAGGTCAAAGGTATTTTTGCGATAGACCTTGGAAGGAACAAGATCCAAAATAAGTGGAAGAAGAGTTTGATGTACAGAAGTGGAGACAATGTTTTATACAGATTTGGTACAGAGACTGGAGTGCAGAAGAGACCCACGGAATGGATTGAGAACTGGTTCCAGCTCATCATGAGAGAGTATCTCAGCGGTGATCTGCATCAGACATCAGATGAGGAACTTGGAGAGGCATTCTGCCTCAGCAACTAGTGCCAGAACGGAGCATGACGCGAAGACACGCAAAAAAACTCCATTGTACAGCTGCACCTCACAAGTCGACCGTAAAACCAGTACCAGGCGTTCTACCAAGCTACGGCGGACAGCATAGCAATCCGCATCATGCGCCCTAGATCTGTGTACAGCACATAGCAGCAACTCAGACAGTGTAACGAAGAAGTGCAATGATGGCAGAGACGAGAACGAGACTGTAGTGATAGAGATCATCACTGGCAATAAGAGGTGTCTAGAATAGAGCATTACAGACAGCTAGTTCTCCATATTTTGATCGGAGTGATGGACAGAATTAAGTAAACATTTTCAGAATCAAGAGGAACCACAATATTTAAATGTTTAATAATTTTAAGCTTTTTTGGTGTGTGTTCACCAAAGTAATAGTTGGGATCATATTATGATGGCCAGTAACTAATATTGATGTACGTTGATCGTGCGCTGGGCCACGTGGTGGACAATTTTTGGGCAAGCTTATTATGAAAGTAGTCAGTCTACTCCATATCATGTGTATAGCTGAATTGGTGTGTGGTGTGTGCATATTCTTCTGTAAGAAGGTATCTATTCTCAAATAACCTCTCAAGTTGTTTTTAAGAAATATCTTGAGAGTTGCTAAGTGTAGTCCTAGGTGCAAAAGTCAATACTTGGCCTGGAGGGTTTAAGAGACAGTTTTTTGCATTTGATGATTATAGTTTTTTTTTCTAATTCTTCATTTGCCGAACGTATAAACATGAGACGTATTAAGATAGCAGGAAAAAGGATTTTTCGCATACTATTTGTGCATCAGAGAAATGTGCAAATTCAGTTCTTGTTTTGAAAAACCAACCAAAAAAGAAATTCTGAAATGATTTTTTTTTTTTCTGTAGTGGTTTTGTTGTTGATACCAAAGATACGTATGAGCGACTTGATTCAGCTTAGAATGCTGGGCTGACTTTTTATGGTAACGACCTGAATTCTTAATTTGTACGAAGATGGGATAAAAAGATGAAGCAAACAGAAAAAAACTTGTACAATGAGGAGATTGTGAGAATGTGGGAATAGATTGTAATTGTATCTGAATATGACACACAATATGAAAATTGATATCAAAAAAAAAAATTAGGACTTGCTATGTTCTGTTAGAATTGAGTAATTTTTAAAGGAAATTTTATAATGTAAATAATCCTGAACATGATTTTGTGGCTTGGATGGTTTACTGGAGAACAGACTGACGTATTTCTCACAGCAGAATGGTTCGGTAAGGGCATACTCCATAGTTAACTTTCTGACCCTCAATGCAATTAAATGGCATTGCATATTGATGCACTTTGTGTGTTGAATACTATGTATAACAAAGTGGCAAAATGTGCTGACTACTCCTGATTACCTATCATGATAATCTAAAGGAAATGTCATTCTAATGGCGCAGTCAATGGTATTGATGGATTTTTCGTAACTGATTTGTGTATGACCAGTTGTCAATTTTTGAAACATTCAGTAACCTATTGGGTTAATTATTTATGTTGAATTAATTTTCTAACAAGATCGTGTACAGTTTTTGGGTTATGTTATTCTAATTATTGGATACATTCAGTTTTTCTATTCCTTTTAGTGTGTGTCGCTTTTTAGTTCACACATGGGGGGATATTCCCAAATGCTTTTTTTTTGTTTAACTTTTTAACGAATCTGTGCGGGGTTGTTTGGTTAATCATGTGAATTCTAGATTATTGGGATCATTGTCAGTCCCATTTGTGAGGTTATGATATCCATTTATGTCCATATACATATAAAAAAAAAGTTTCGTGTGTGGGTTTTTGGCAGGGATGTTGTTTGCTCTTTATTACCCGTAGCATGGTTTTGTGATGAAATTGGCTTCCAGTGATTATTTCATGTATGACCATTTGGTTGAATGACTGGTTGGAATTGTATATTCATTCTACTTATAGATTGTCCCACGTCGGGTCGGCCGTGCATCAGGGGGGTGTAGGTGAAGGGCTGAAGGGATGTTTTAAATGTTGTGCACGTGGAGGAATAATTTCGGATGATGGGAAATGAACTCTGACGATCGGAAGTGTAATTGTGAGAGCTGCGTGAGAAAGCTCAGTCAGCCCCAACTCCCAACACAGCCGTCGATTCATTGATCGAATTTGAGAATAAGTGCAAGCCGTCTCTTGGTCTTCGTGTGAATCGCCCTCGGCAACACAACACTACATATGTTTACCTATGTTTTTAAAAAAAGAGAGCAAGCTACACTTACTCAACAAAACTATGACCAATCTTTATTGACTTAGGGCCATACCTACACCGCAGAAATAGCTTCCAGCTTTCAATTAAGAGCCATCAATGTAAGGACTTGTTGGACTCTAAAACTGAAAATGAAGCCATTGTGATAAGACATTTCGTAAAGAGAATTGTGGCGATTGCCTTTATTTTCATAAGCGTTAATATTAAGAAGAAAACGTTTTGTCTTTTAATAAAGATACAACATTTTTTAATTTATCCTTTTTTAGGGGGGGGGGGGGGGTGTGGTTGGGGGGGGGGGAATTCTGATTTCTGTGTTTATTAAAATAAATAAACCTAATTAATTTTGCTATTGATAACATTAAATGTACAGTTGTTGTTACTTCCGATAACCGTTCTTCATGTGCATTTGTCTTTGTGCATGTGTCTTTGCATCAAAGTACAAAAAAAAACGCATCACAGGTACACGGATATTCGTTCTCTATCTTTGATTCATCCTACCACAACCAAACGAACTAGTTTTATAATGGTTATGTACTACATAATTCTAAGCACCCACCTAGTAGCCAGGAAGCAATTGTATCACATGGCACGGTTGTTAAACTGTGCTTGGCGATCAATACACAGGGTAGATATTGACTGAAATTGACACTGAGCAAGAACCGAAGAACAAAAGCAAAAACACACCAGTAAACATTGGTTTCAAAGCGAACTCTTGTCACATAAATCAAGTAAATAGACCCATTGCATCCGCACAGAAGACACGTCAAATAAATCAAGTATTAGTCGCGCATGTAAATGCTGTTTTATGTATTGATGTCTTATCTGTTAACATCATGTGTGTGAGTGTGGGTAGAAAAGATACGGGAATTGATTTGCGTGTGTACGCGCGCACACACACACACACACACCACAGAGAGAGAGAGAATAGAGAGAGAGAGAGAGAGAGAGAGAGAGAGAGAGAGAGGAGAGAGAGAGAGAGAGATAGAGAGGAGTGTGTGTATGTATGTGTTCTTCTAAATTATCTGTCCGTGAACATTTAAACACAACTGTTACGTTTTAATGGAACTATCAAAATCTGACACTGCCCCATTTGATAAAGTAGAAACACAGCTTCCGTTAGTACTTCATTTTTCTGAATATTTGACATATTTTTCTAATAATACCACAGTTGTGTCCCCTAGTTACTTGTCAATACTGTCATAAAACTGAAAACAGTCAAAACACTATTTTGCTTTTATTGCTCCAGCGCTTATTTTCAAAATGTTACCAATAACGATGAATACATATCGACATAGCATCTTTTTTGTTTTAATGAAAGAAGATAGCAGGCGCTACTAAGCAATACAAAACGCAACTAAACACGTGCTCTAAACATGTGTTCTGTTTTAAAACGACATAGATCCATCTGCAAACAGACAGACAAGCAGTCAAATACAAAAGACAGGCTCAAACATTTGAGCAAACCACAATGAAATGTGTTAGAACATTTGGGAATCATTGTAATAAGTGAGGGTTGAAAAAGGCCAGTTATGTGCCCATGTATATACTTAATGGAATGTCCCGTGTGTGCCTTCTCCTAAATAACACAACACGGACTTCCAGGGCTGGAGCAGGGCTGCTCTCGCGTTGATAGGGCAGGCGTGGCTGGTGCATCTCTGGGTCCCATCAGCGCCTTCGGGTGTTTCTATTTCATTGTTTTGTTTTCCCTCTTGGGATGACTAGGGAAAGACTAGGGAAAGACCTAAGAGGTATTTTGATCTGTGGTCTAAAACAAAAACATAGAACAAAACCAAGAACATAAATCAGGATACCAAGTTACTATAATTGGTCTTGATTCTAATGCTCACTTCTAAAGCCATTTTGACATAAAGGGAATGAAGCAGTTCAGTCACCCAGTGACCTACAGAGAAGCAGAAACAATAATCCACAACCACTACCGGTCCCAGTGGAGGAGAAGGCAGGGTGAAGACAGTGGTGGTGTTGATGCAATCCACCAGCTCAACAGACACTAGCAAACAACCCTCTTCCGGCTGAGGATTGGCCACTACAGAATGCTAAGCCACCTCAATCGGCTCAAAATCACCCATACTGACGAATGTCCATGTGGTTCAGGATCCCAGACCCCTGAACACATACTACAACACTGCCCAACACATGATGCTCTACGACGCCGAACCTGGCCAGGGGGGTGGGGGTGGGTGTGTGGAGCTGCAGGTGCAGCTTTGGGGCAGCCGCACCGACCTGGAGAAGACAGTGGACTTCGTCATGGCGACCAACTTGAAAGTCTGACGCTGCCAGCTACATCGACCACTGAAGAAGAAGGACATAAAGGTTTATAAAATGTAGCGCAAAGATGCAGATTAACACCCCTCCTTCCATTTTTCTCGGTTCTTTCCGTTTTTATCAGTCTTGCCTTTCTTACTGCAGATTGAGCACATAAACCTACTTCGTTTTCTATATTTAACGTCAATTTTCATCCATTGAAAATATGTATTTGCTAAATAGTAGAATATAAAGGCACGACTGAAAACACGCAATGAAGCAAGACGTTGAGGGGAGTGTTGAATCAGCATCTTAAGCAAATTGTACTATTTTGGCATTTCAAATACTATAACCTTCAAGTCCTATAGCTCAGAGACAATGTGCTAGTGGTATATTGATATTTTATTTCAAAGCTATTTTTATCCTTGTTTGGATACCATTTCAGTTGCTGGCCCTCTCTGGTCGTGTCGTTTATCTTGTCATATTTTAACTTTGGAACATTGTTATATTCACCGTTTTACCCCATATGTTTATTACTACTATTTTATTTGAGTGCTGGTTTGTTTTCTTGGGGCCTATTGTCAATATACATGGGGAAACCTTCCCATTGTGGAAGGCCCTTGTTGTTGAAGTGAGATAACTCCACATGACTGGGTATCATCACGCTGAGAGGTTGCCTTGCTGAGAGAGAGCCACACAGAGAAAAGAACACGATCTTCACTACAAGTACGGCGGTTGACTGACAGAGGAGTGGACACCACTTCTACTCTTTGGGCCTCTTCTGCCAGCCCCACCGCACGCCATCCTTTCGTTGAGCTTGCTCCGAACTTGGGCTTTGAGGAGGAATTGGGATCACTTCACGACTATCTTCTGCTTCTGCTTCTGCCTCCACCAACGACGTCTCCTTCTGCTCTTCACTACACGTCGTTGGATTTATCTATGTGAGCATAAATAGGGTTCTAAGGTTTTGTTTTTTTCATTTGTTTTGCAGTACGATGTGTTATTCGACTGCCTAGAGCTAGGGCCGTAGGACGAGCCACAGAAGTGGTATCCCTGGGAGGAATGCGCCGGCCACCAGAACCTTTGCACAGCAGGACTCCCAGGTCTAGGGACTAAGACCTTAGCTAGCTAGTTTTCACTGGTTTTTTCACGTTTACTTCTTTCCTCCACTGTCTTTTATTTTGATCTTTAGGTCATTCACATCGGTCTATCTATACCCCCCACTCGTAGGCTTTTTGCCGGTGGGTACGGTCTTCATAGTATAGTCTCTGTAGGGTAGTTCTTGCTTCTTTAGGGTTGTTTTGTTTTCGCCAGCCTCCTAATTTGTTGGAGGAGCTTGTGTGCGAGCCTAACAACATAAACAGTTCAGTATAAGTCTTTAATAAAACTAGGTGACACTATTCTCTTTCTCTTTCCTTTTCATTGAAGTGTTGAACCTTTTCCTCCGTAATACATAATGTAATACCAAACTCATATTCTTGGAGGTGTTTTCACCCAAAAGAATCAAAAAATTTTTTATAACTAAAGTTAAATTGTGTAAGTTAAACTCATCTTGTCTTTAAGTAAAGACAGGACGTAAAACTAAAAGAATAAGTTTTGAACTTACTTCCCCTATAAATAAAATGTAATAGTAAATTTATATTCTTGGGTCTCTTCCCAACTAAAAGAAATATAATATTTTTCATAATTAAAAGTAAATTGTGAAGTCTAAATTGATCTTGCCTTCAAGTAAGGTAAAGATAGAACGTTTGATAAAAGGATAGTCTGCCTATTTAAAAGTAGGTGCTTAAACCAACAGTGTAAAATTTCCAGCGATCTCATTGGTCGCTGGTATTAACGCATAACCAAAGACTACTAAATAGAAATTTAACTATGTAGCTGGGACATGGGAAAATCCTAGCGTTTTCATTGGTTCCCCGTATTAACGAAAGTATAGAGACAAGAAAGCTAGCTCCCTTGTGTTTTGACCGTACTCTAGGTCCCAAATAAACTTTGTTAAGTATAAAATAGATAGGTTTTTTCCCCCCTTGTTGGGTAACAAAGGCCCTTGGCCCATATGGAAACCCCGGCTTCTCCGGATGAGGTGGAATCCCCCCCTGCCGGGGCGAGGCCCCAGGAGTCCCTAGGGAAAATTTTTTGGGCCTCCCCAAACAAAACGAGACAAAGGTCATTTCCTGTCTCTTTTTCAAATCTCTCATTGAGTGAGTCGGACCAGGAGTCCACCACTCCCACTAAAAATCCGCTTTCAGCGGGCAAAAAACCCACGGTCCTTGATGACAGTGTGTTTCTCACCTCGGTGGAGGACAACGGGTCCTTCACCGAAGTTCACTCAAGGAAAAAGAAAAGATCTAGAAGAGAAAGGGGGTCCAGTGACCCCCTGGATGAAGGGGTCCCAGACCCCCAAAAAACATCCCCTGAAGGAAAAAAGCTCAGGGATGATTTCAAGTCAATGGAGGAAGCCTCCAACCCACTTTCCCCCCCATCCGGGAAATCCACCAAAGAAAATAGCACAGGGGCCCTTCCTCAGACTGGTAATGATACTCTGGCCGGGCCACAAGCGTGTGGCTCGAACACAGTGTTAGAAAGTACTCCTGTATCCGCAGAGACTGAGCTGGTGGAATCAGTCTGGGGCAAAACACCGACTGCCAACCCAGCTCCTAAACATAACCAGAACCAAAACTCTCAAAAACAAACGAACACCAAAACCGACCCAAGAAACGTGGCACCCCCAGTCTTCCTTAAGTTTCCCATTGTCATGGAAGACCTGGGTACAGGTACAGCAAAATTTCGGGCTCTTGGGCCCAATTCCAGTTTCCAACTCTGGAAAAGTACAGTGGGAACCATCCTCAGCCAGCGACCTCTTTCCGCCAATCGCTGGCTGATAGGATGTAAAACACTAAATCAACAACAACAACTTTTGAAACAGAAATCTCTAGCAGGAATACATATCAAATGTCATATCCCAGCAGCCACAACCGAGGGTGTAATTAAAGGCATTGCCACATCAGAGAACATCAACAATTTGATTCCCCACATTCAGAATGCCAGGCAAGCCACTCGCCTGACAAATATGGATGGTACGCCATCAAGAGCTGTTAAGATCACTTTTGACTTGCCCACTCTCCCACCTACAGTTAAAATTCAAGCAGAAGAATTTGTAGTTCACACATATGTGGCACCTGTCCGTAGGTGTCGCAGATGTGCCCGCCTTGGGCACAAGGTAGGTCCAAATGGAAATCTGTGTGCGGTGTGCCCAGGGCGGACACAACGTTAAAGACTGCTCCTCCAACATCATGAAATGTGTTAATTGTGGTGGAGGCCACTCGAGTGCCTACCTCGGGTGCCCAGAGTACCAGGCTCGCCTCAGAGCAAATAAGATAAGAGGAGCCTCTTTCATACCGTTCTCGGAGGCAATTCGTAGAGCAAAAACACAATTGAAAGATGAAAAAATAGAAAGGGAAAGTATGAAACCACCTCCCTCCCCTCCTCCTCAGGTAGATACCCTTTGGAGAACAGAGGAGAGGATACATATCCCCCATCCAGGGAGCTATGCAGCAGCCCTTCAAAACCGTACCACTACCACACAAAAAAATGCTAGTCATATACAACATGAAATAATAACCAACATTCCTTCCACTTCAACGATAACTTCCAAACCAGTCGTCACATACAAAACAAGAAGTAAAAGAATAAATAGCAACAGAATTCGCTCTTTAAAGCTTAAAGCTAACAATCTGAAAACGTCTCTTTCCAAAACCGTCTCAGAGACGAGAATACAAGAGATTGTTGCTGTAGAAATTCAAAAACAAACTCAGTCCATGATAACAACAGTCACTGAATACATGGATAAACTCATGACAACTTTCAACCAAAAACAGCAAACATCAGTTCAAACAACATCAGATGACATTTCTTCTACTCCTACAACCTTAAACCTTGAACAGTTTGCTAAAGCTTCCTCAAATAAACCCCCGAGAGAGCAGATTGTAACCCAAATTCTCATATCATTAGCTAAAGCCAAAACTACTAACAAACCCTCACTGCTACTGGATGGTCTGGCTGCCCTCTTCCCTGTAGGGGCGGGCACACCCCCATCAACCCTTTCCAAAGACACAAATTTACTCAGTCTGGCCAACTTGGTCTGCGAGAATAGTCCTATTGGCAGAGGCAGAAACAGACTTACACCATCAACTACAAGTAGAACAGACCGTCCTTAAAAACAAATCAAACAAATTACTAGAACAAGTCAATTTCCGGGACCCCGAACATGGGGTCCAACAACACCCCCTTTAGTATTCTACAATGGAACTGCCGATCAATAAATAGTAATATAGATTTCCTAGTAAATTTCTTAGCCACTAATCCCACACAATATCAAATTCTTTGTCTACAATCTTTAAATATCGAATACTCAGGCCTTCCTAAGATAGAAGGCTTCCAATTTCCACCAACAGTTAACAGTATGAGAGGACGTATTAAAACTGCCACTTACGTCCGTTCTAATATATATTACCAAAAAACAACCCCTCCTACTGAAGACATCCTATCACTAAGATATTCCAATAGTATTCAAATTTCATTAAATGATAAAAAGACTAACATACTAAATATTTACTTTCCACAGCCATATGAGAAGACTCCTACTTCAAACTGGTTAAGCTCCCTCACCCCCTCCGAAAACTGGATAATCGTAGGAGATTTTAACACTCACCACCCCCTCTGGGAAGCTGGGTGTAAGGTTACCAGTGCAGGGGCATCCAAACTACTCGATGAAATAAATAATTCTGACTTAATCCTGCTAAATGATGGGTCTCCCACTAGATATCCTGACGTGCCTGGCCACAGATTAACAGCTATAGATTTAACACTGATAAGTCCTGTGTTGGAAAGAAACTATACATGGACACCATTGGCGGACCCCCTAGGGTCTGATCATAAACCTATATCCATCATTTTAAATAGTACTCCAGATCCACCAGAAGAAGAACATATCCCTAAATATATCTATGAAAAAGCTAACTGGGAACTCTTTCAATCACAACTTACTACAAATACAATACTAAACTTACAAGATGACAATCTAGAAACTTATTACAATAACATACGCAATACTATTCTTAAGGCAGGTAATACAGCCATTCCGACCACCAAAAAGCAGGGGGAGGGGTATTGCCCCACAAAAAACAACCCCTGGTGGAATGAAGAATGTGCTGCTGCAGTTAAAACTAAACATAATGTTAGTAACACCTTCAATAAATTCCCAACAATAGAAAATTTCACTTTAAAAAAAGAAGCCGAATCGTACAGTAAAAAAATGGTTGCTAAAGCCAAATTAGAATACTTTTACAAGATCAAAATCACAAATGTTAGAGATTTAGGGAATGCCTGGAAAAGACTCAAAAAGCTACGTAGAGGAGGCATTCCCACTCAAATCAGAGTCCAAACTAATGGTAAATTAACAACATCAAACAAAGAAACAGCGGAAGCTTTAGCAGATAACTTTTCCAAAAGTAGCCAAACAAACACCCTCCCCATTTCAGAACAGGTACGAAGGAAACAAATACTAAAACCTAATAAGTCCACAAATAATTCACATGTTATAAATGCTCCCCTCAATTATGCCGAGCTCGCTATGTCCCTACGTTCAATAAGGAAAGTAAATAAAGCTACAGGAGGGGATCCCATCTCCTACCAGCTTATTAAACAATTACCCCAATCATTTTTAAATATCCTCCTACACTTCTACTCCAGGTGTTGGGAGGAGGGAGAGGTCCCACAAGCGTGGAGGGACGCACAGGTGATTGGGATCCTGAAACCTGGGAAACCAAAACAGGATCCCAAGAGCTTTCGTCCTATCTCCCTCACCCCTCACCTGGGTAAGGTGTACGAGAGAATCGTTAGAAAACGATTAGAATATTTTCTACAAAAAAATAACACGTTACCCTCATTCCAGGCAGGCTTCAGGAAACATCGAAGCTGCATGGAACAAGTATGCAAGCTAACGTCTCATGTCAGAAAAGCATTTAGTAGAAGAAAAAGAGTCCTAGCGACCTTCTTTGACATTAAGGGAGCCTATGACTCCATCTGGCATGAGAAACTGCTTCAAAAAGTTAGCGAACTCGGCATAGAGGGGAATCTCTTCAATTTTATCAGTTCCTTCCTCCAAAACCGTACTATCACAGTCAAGGTAGGCCAGGCACTGTCCAGGACCCACACGATCGACATGGGAGTCCCTCAGGGAAGCATAATTGCACCTACTCTTTTTAACGTCATGCTGCATGATATGAAGTCGATTCCCCTTAAGGGAACAAGTATTTCCATGTACGCTGATGATATTGCAATCTGGACACAAACGCCTAGACAAACAAACTCTCTAAAAAATGACAAAATCTTTAAACAACACCAACAATACACTACAGCTATAGCCACCTACTTAAGAGTGAACGGCTTTGCACTATCTCTAAACAAATGCCAGTTCATGATATTTACAAGTCAAAACATTAAAACCAACGTCTCTCTAGACATATTGGGAACTAAGGTTACCCCCAGTCCACAGGCCACCTTCTTAGGTATTGTACTAACCCCCACATTATCTTGGGGTGCACACGCCCAGCACCTAGTCAAAAAAGCATCGAGAGCCCTAAACTTTATTAAGATCATCTCCAAAGAACCATGGGCCAAGGATGCCAGACTATTAACTTACCTAACCAGAGCGTTAGTTCGCGGCCGACTGACTTTTGGTATGGAGGTTTTTTACTCCATGCCCAAAACATTCTTCAAAAAGATACAAGCAGTAGAAACAAGAGCTCTCAAAATGGCCATGGGTATCCCCCGGTATGCCAATAATAAGCTAGTCTATAGGGATGTAGACTGGCTGCCCTTAGATAAATTCATGAAATTATATTGTGCTTGCACCCTAACAAGATTATACTCTAATAAACAGGGCTCCGCAGAAGAGTTTTATGCGGATTACAAAGAAACTTCCAGCATAGTCCAAGGCAGATTAAAATTGGACAAAAACAAAACTCAATATTCTAAGGTAGTCGACCTTTTCGACTATACGAACACACTATTTAAGGATGCAGGGGTTACAGTGGAGGAGGTGACGGACCAGTCCCAGCAAGTGTTCCCACAGTGGGAACTAGAGTCCCCCACGTACGATACCTCTTTGCATCTTAAATTTTCTAAACATAACAATCCTAACCTTATTTCAGCAGCAGCAAAAGAACAAGTTTATAGTTTCAAAAATCACTTACAAATTTTCACAGACGGTTCTAAAATAAATGGCTGCACAGGATGCGCTTTTACAATCCCATCTCTAAAGATTTCAAAACGTTACAAATTAAATAAGAACACATCAATTTTTAGTGCAGAGCTCTGGGCCATACTGGAGTCCTGTCACTATCTAAACAACCTACCAAATTATCCAAGAAGTGTAGTCTTGTTCACAGACTCTTTATCCTCTATAAAGGCCCTTGAGGGCAATACAAATAAAAGACTAGACATTATCAATGAAATAAGACTCATAATCCATCAACTGAAGTTAAAAGGAATAGAGATGTTGCTGTCGTGGATTCCCTCACATGCAGGGGTCTACGGTAATGACCTCGCAGACCGCGAGGCCAAGGCAGCAGCACAAAATAAGGACGGTCCCATCATAAATATTAAACTATCCACAGAAGAAATTAAAACCCAACTAAAACTTGCAACTTCAAAAGAATGGAAAGAACAACTTAAAACGTATGCTGCCTCCAAAGGAGTAGATTTTAACATCGTTAAGAAAGGATTATTCCTTAACGTCCCTTTCCCAGTACAATCTACCATCTTTAGACTAAGAACAAACGCAATTCTCTCCAAATACAACCCTAGACACTGTCTTTGCGGACAAATTATAGAAATAAAACACTTATTCAACTCATGTAGGTTTATTGAGGCGGAGCTGGGGGAGTGCTTGCAGAGAGCAGGCACTCTTAAGGTTCCGTTTCAAGAGAAATATATTTTAAATAACAATTCTGAGGGATGGGCCCCTCTGCTGTGGTTAATCGAGGACCTCTCCAAGGCATCCTTTGGCCATCTGTTTTAATCTCTTAACCAGTTTTAAGGTGTGCAAACGCCACCAGTATAAATATTTTATGGTAAAACCGCTACGTAGTAGTCACGCTGCCCATATAAATTTATTGGGATAGCCTAGGGTCCCCCCGCTTAAGGTCCCTGACTACGCCACCCCTCTGCCCTACCCAAGGAGGAGGGGTCCCTCTCCCTCCCTCCCCTTGGTGGGATATTGAGTGAGTCGTATGCTCTCTTTTAAATTAATGTTTTATAGGTGACTCTGTTTATAAATAGCACCTAATCCCCACCGGATCTCAGCTTGGGGGGGATGGGGGGCGGGAGGGACTTTGTCCCCCCGCCCCTCTTCCCCTCTCGGCCAAATAAAAATCTCCCGTGTACAATAACCCCATTTTTTAATGTCCCAAAACAAAAATTTCCTGGGCTGGGCCATTAGGCTTTGTGGGCCGACAGCCCAGGAATATAAGATAGCATTTTTTAAATTGGTTCAGTGGGGACCAGTCACTTTTTTACTCAAATAATAACCTTGTTCTATGGCTTCGGCCTTTATAGGAGTGTAACATTGGTTACAATAAATATCTTTTAAAAATAAAAAGGAATTGTGTTTTGTAAACACAATGTAAATATTTTTTACATAGACCTTCTTTGAAGTTTTAAAATTTTTGTTGTTGTTCTTAAAAAAAAAGGTGGTCCTGAAATTTTAATCTCAACTCATTCCCCTAAGTTAGCTTAGGAAAATTCCTTTTAAAATAAAGTATTTTATCCCAACAAACTCTTTTAACCGCAGGCCAGACCAGACATGGTGGAACTCAATAAATTATTTATAAAAAATACTCTAAACTAAAAGTACAAATTAAATAACCTCTTTTTCTTTAACTGCACTAAAATAAAAACTTTAACTTTATAAAAAGAAATGTCCCACATGGAACTTTCCGAGAGGACGTAAAAATAAAAAATAAATTAAAAAAATGACTGGGTATGAACGTGCCACAGCTGATGAGGTTTAACCGAGGCGTGGTCACCGCTACAGCTATCTGTATTAATTTTTAAAAATCGGGACTTCACTGGTTTCGTACTGCCTCCGGGCATTGCCTCCAGTATTGTTCCTACCATATTTGTATTTACAAATGTCCCATATGTGTTTGATTCAGACCAAGAGGACGTAAAACCCATTTTCGCCTCGACTGGGTATGAACCCAAACGCGTCCACCTGATGAGACCCCATGGGTCGAAACAGCTGTTGATAGCTGTTTTCTGTCAAGCCTCGCCTAAAAAGGAGGAACAACTAAACTAGTATTCTTTATGTTCTTAGAACATATGCTTAGATCAAGATACCAAGTTACTATAACTGGTCTTGATTCTAATGTTCACTTCTAAAGACATTGTCAAGGATATGGGTGTGGTCAGGGTGTTATTACAATACTACAACAATACAAACATTAAACATTCACACTACGTGTCCATTCGATCACTCTCTCATTCACCAACCACAACCATACAACCTTGAACAGATAAAGTCAAGACGACAATACTCAGCCGTATATAATCTTCCAAATTTATTTTTCAACAAAGCAAAGTTATTCTCTCACACTAACTCACACTTTCATACATATCTCACATACATTTATCATAGTAAACATATCACAAACATTATTATTCAATTTTAGCAAATACCAAGCATTTGTATTCTAAACCACAGGTAAATTAACAATAGTTAGAGAGAACAAAAACATGTGTTTATAAGTTATGAAAATGCTTACATTCAACATTATTTCATACCAACAGTTCCCAAAATCAAGCCACTCACCAATACCCAATTTAGTGGTTCATAAATGTGTCCATAGCCACTCGCCAAGAAAATACCAGTGGCGCACATATTACAGCTGAACAAACACAGTTTCAACAACGTAATTCCAATAGTTCAATGAACAGGTTTTACCCACCAAAACCATTTATTTCATTCCACACTTTTGTTTCAGACAAGACGAAATAAAATCAGCAACACCGTGTTAAAAGAGCGATATTTCGATTTATTATAAAGTCTTTGTCGAGCTAGCCACACTTTTGTTTCTCTAAACAAAATTTCATTTAACTATCCTCAATTTCTTTTATTCATTTTCTCCTTTTATCTCTTCACATTTACTTTCTTCAATCACTATATAATGTGATTATAATCTTTCCTTCTCTTCACAGTAGTTCAATTAGTTTTTCCCACATTTTGTATGACTCAGTAGTCTTTACATTGTTTCTCCACAACATTCTTTATTTCAATCATAATTATTTATTTATTACTAGCCTGAAACACCAGGACCAAAGTAAAAGTTCCCGTAGAAAAACTGGCGACGTAGCCCAGGGAAGATGCGTTGGAAAGTGAAGAGCAGACAACCCTCAACAGCCGTGACTTCAACCATCGCAGGCCTCGTCTGGAAGGAAACCACCTCAGCAGCTCCCTGGTCGTCTCCACCTTCGATACTGAAATAAATAATATTTCCACTAAATTTCCAGAACGAAAGTCCTTCTCTCTCTTGAGAACTAAACCGAAACAATTCTTCCGATTAACAACGCACAACAGAACTCGACTCACTGACACGAACCAAACAAGCAGACCAAAACCCCGTGAAGCTGAAATCTATAATATAATACCCTAAAACCCGAAGTGTAAAAGAACGTAAAAACCCGGATACCGCGTAAATGTCGGACTCTTGCCGGCCATACAGTTCCAGAAGAATGCGTTGGGACGCGATTCCGCTATGTCTGGTTCAAAATGTTGCTTTTAAAAGTTGATTTTGAAGGCAAAAATGTATGAAATTTCCGTGACATTTTTTTCCCGTCTGCGTCGCCCGAGCTGTGTCGGAAAAATTGCCGAATCTACCTCGGAAATCCACGAAGAATGCTGAACCTGTGTTTTCGCAACTTCCGCCCTTTTCTTTCTAGATGTTCTCATCTATCTCTGTATCCCCACGCCCCCACACCTTCTCTCTCTCTCTTTCTCTCCCTCTCTCTCTCTCTCTCTCCGCTCTCTCTCCTCTCTCCCTCTCTCTCTCTCTCTCCTCTCTCTCTCTCTCCTCCCCCCCCCTTCACGCTCTCGCACAACGACAACAGTGCTAATAAAGTTCGTCGCACTAAGTCACGCAACATTTTCTCAAATCAATACATTGCTTCCATTATTGCATCTTTATTCTTTAGTATGTGATATGGGGAACTGTCTTACATTCACAGACAGCATAAAATGTTCTATCAATGTAACATTGAATAAAATTATCTTTGCATTTCAAATAAAATATTTCTGGACCTGTGCGGAGCACGGGTGTAACTATGTAGAATATGAATGGTTAAAATGATAAGCAGCTTCGCTTGACCTAACTGCAGCGCAGCAATGAGAACCTAAAGTTGAGTTCTGGGATTTCAAGACAAAGACTGGAATAAGAGCGGAGATCTTTGCTTGACAAAATCTTTTCCCAGAGTTCAACTTGACAAAATTCAAGAGAAGTAAGCTTCAGATTAAACAAGCGCGAATTCGCAATAGTTTGTGGCACGCGGTCTATTTTTAACAATCCAATGATGAGTCACCTCCCCTTGATTTTCAACAATTTTAATCTGTAAACCAGAAGTGCTACCTCTGCACCATTTCGTAACTTGTTATAACTTTTGGAAAACATTTAAAACTATTTATCCTACTTATTCTCAATATACTCATCGAAAGAAGCACCGCATAATCGTAGTGTCTGTTGCAGTGTCTGTATTGACGTATTTTTATTATTTTGTACGCTTATAAAATACATCATTTTAAAGAGCAGCATCAATATGAAGTGCAGCCTCGATTTGAAGAAAATTGCTTGCTCATTGATACATCTGTATTAATCTTAAACAAATCGGGAATTTATTGGCTTTGCACTGCCTCCGGGCAATCGGCAGCCAGTATTGTTCCCACCATCTCAATTTGTATTTACAATTGTCCCATATGTGTCTGAATCAGAACAAGATGACGTAAAACACCATTTTCGTCGTGTAGCCTCGATTGAAGTGCGACAATTTTGTCAATATTGCGACAATTTTGGACTGACAGACCGACAAAGTGAGTTATAGGTTGTGGCTTTGCAAAAAAAAACAAACACAACCCAAAAAAAAACAACAAAAATAAGTGTTCACTACGTTTTTCTAACTCTCACATGGCAAGAGCGACCGAGCAAAAGTAGAATAGACACTCAGCTTAAAAAAAGCCATCTGAAACGCCAAACACCAAACCGTCACAATATTTAGACCACAAACGTTTATAAAATTTACCTACAGTTTATAGATGTATCTCAAAAATAAATAATAAGGCCGCGCCCTTAGAACCTTAACTTAAATTCGTTTTAATAATGATTATTTTTGTTATAGATGCAAAGCATTCATTTGATCGTACAAGTTGTTTCATGGTGTCTAGAGTTTCTAGGAGTGTTTAGATATGGTTGTTTTTACCTTATGTTGCAATTTATTCTTTCACATTAACTTCATTTATTTTGTGACTACTAATTAAATAACAATAAATAAAGTCTTCTATAGCGCTTATTCTTCCTGACACAGCAGGACTCACCGCGCTTTACATGAAAACCATGAAAAAGTCAGTTCTACCTCACGCACACAAAAACATTCAAAATAAATGTATTTAATATTCTTTAGAAAAAATCACTTTAGCATGAAAAAGCAACGTTACCGCACTCACACAACTCACATTTAAAACACCTAACATAGGTGATGGACAGACATACATTAACAGAGATATTTGATGAACAGATATATGGGGGTCACATGCGCACAAATAGCACGGGCAAGTCTGCTTAAGCACTTCTTATTTCTGACGCGAGCACTTTTAGGAAACCAAGCTGATTGGTCGGTAATTTTGCTCGAGCACTTTTAACAACCCAATGAGGATGCGACCTTGTTTTGCACAGGAATTTACATAATAAATCTGCTCGAGCACTTTATTAAGTTTGCTCGAGCCCGCGTTAGGTAAGAAACCCATAGCTGATTGTAATTGAGTCGGTTTTTTGTTTCTCGAAGCACTTTTAACAACCCAATGAGGATTGCAACCGTGTTCTGACAGGCCACCTAAAGGCACACCTCAAATCTGCATGAAGCAGATTACTAAAACTGACTCGTGACACATTTAAAAACGATTAAAAAACATAAGTATCGGAAAAAAAGAAATGAAAACAACATTTTCCTACTTGATTGAGCTCAAGAAAAATCCCTGACTTGAATCTAGAATTGTTTCAAACAAAGGTTATACAAATGTGTATCTGTAAATATGCTGTGCACAATAAGAGCCACCTCTTGTTAGTGTGCAACACAAGCAAAAAACCCAACAGACTGCATAGTCACATCTGCTGCATTGACTTATCCTTGACCTAATTTCAGCGGCAAAGGATTATCAGATCTAGGACTAGATCTGATCGATTTTTCGTGATCTAAACCCAACAAGACGGACACAGTCACCCGCTTCCATGGATGAGAGTGAAATCCCAAATGAAATTAAAAGCACGACTATGCTCTGCCTAAAATTAACTAATATTTTCAGTCAGTCTGAGGGGTTTTTTTGTTTGCCTGAAAATATGTTAAGTTGATTATGTCAGCATATTCTTTATTATAATGAAGAAAATGTATTTTTAATAGGTCTAAGTGTCCACACATGTTTTTAAAAACTGATCGTGGCCATTCACCATTGGGTTTATTCAGTCACGTGTATATTGGCGCCAATATCAGCTGTGCGTAGTCATAAAAGTGCGCGAGTAGAATTAATAAAACTATCAGCAAAATAATAAAATCGCTTAAGCCAGATTTATGATGTAAATGTTGCTGAGCAAAATAAGGTTGCAATTTCATTGGTTGTTAAAAAGTGCTCTGAGTCCAAAAAAAACGACCAATCAGCGTGGGTCTCCTAAAACGTGCTCGAGCAGAAATAAACGGCTTAAGCAGATTTTATGCCCGTGCTATTTGTCGCATTGGCCGCCATACAGATGCGCCTTTATAATAATT
Organism: Phymorhynchus buccinoides; assembly: GCA_017654935.2. Lineage (NCBI taxonomy): Eukaryota > Metazoa > Mollusca > Gastropoda > Neogastropoda > Raphitomidae > Phymorhynchus > Phymorhynchus buccinoides. Next base: position 1,618,809 of record JAGGCT020004101.1, read on the forward strand.
AGCACACTAATGTTTATAATAATTAATATATGTAATATAATATAATGTTGTGGTTCATGATCATCTTTTTACTGTACTGTTGTCTGTTGTTTGTATGTGACAGCAGCCAAAATGTCCTTTAGGCACTGTATTAAAAGACAATACCATTGATTTGATTGATTGATTGATTGACTGATGAATGATTGACACGAAAGCTAAAGCTTTATAGAGAATAGAGTGTTCTTGAACATCTCTCTATGTTACTAGCTATATAATGTTAGAGATTATAGAAAATACTTCTGCACCTTCTGCAGATAAATCCCACACTCAGGTACATTTAACCTGGCGCTAAATAGACTTTTTTTATTTTTTTACGAGGACCTGTGGAAGCGTCGTTTGACCGTGTCAGCATACATGGCAAAACATGACAATTACGGGTGGAATAAAGGGCAGGTCTTTTACATGAAGCCTGCCATGGTCATTGCGGCTTCATTGGGAGGGAAGCCACCTTTCCTGTTTGTGTGGAGGACTGGAGTTATGTCCTTCCCTTGTCGACCAGCAATAAAGTGCAGTGACCAGTTCTTGTTGGGGTGTCCATGATGCAGACAACCACGGACGATCTGATACCCGGCATTGTCTGATCAACGAATATTTAACAGTTCGCTTTCACAATATTGATGCCACACCTTATCATATAGGAAAGCCAAGACCATTTTGACTGCTAACAATACTAAAATGTTTGGGAGCCCACCGGTGTTTTCGGTCTCATGAAAGCTATATTTGGCCAGACAGATATTTCTGCTGGTGCAATAGTCTAATCAAAGGGAACCAAATTCAGCAAACATATAATCTGTCCAAATCAATTTCTTGTCAATTACACCAATGTGGCAACCATCATAGTCACATGCACGGCGGTCATGGACCTACATATCCATTCCTTGTGACTTTGGTGCTTTCAGAGAGTAGTGTCAAATGAATTATCTTGTAGTTTACTTACCATCAAAATGATTATGTGAATTCAAACAAATGCAAATCTTCTTTCATTCCCTTGATTTGCCTGCAGTGACACTCATCACAAGTTGTTCCAGCAGTTTGGTGTGTAACTTTGTAGCTGAGTGCAAATGATTGAAGTGATGAATCATTCTGCTATCAACTCTTGCACGCTTCCTGAAATTTCAGTGTCGGAATGGTCAGTGCTTAGAACAGTTCGTCAATGTATGGTGATCAAGTGGCTTCCAGTGCTGGGATGAATCTTGATGAGACACACTGTCCTGGAGTTTAAGAATTCATCGTGACTGGCATCAGCACATCCATCTCCGGTCTCATAAGCTTTAATATCAAATCAATTCACATTAACACCAATGAGATCCAATGAGTCCTGTCCTATACCCATTTCCGGTGTAATGGTGAATTCAATGACTGCCTCCATGTTTCACATTGTGTAATGGAATGTTCGACTGTGTTGAAGTCACTTGGATGAACGGGACTGTGAGAAGATGACATGCCCAGGGTATTTTCGCTGCAAAGGTTTCTAAGATATGTTTGCATCCCGATCATGTCTGGTGAGGGCTGGTCCCAGGTCCAATGCACGACGATGAATTATTTGTAACATAACCTGCCCTTTACCAAATGGCCAGTGACGAGTAACACGCATTCATGTAGTCAGCCATAGTGCAGCATCATTTCCTCACGCCGTTACATGGATGCCAAAGGTTATTGGTATGGACACTGCCGGTCGTCAGCCACAATACCTATCTTATTTACTTCGGTGATTTGCCCAGTGTTCCATAGCTCACATACTGATGTGACATTGGCATAATTAAAGTCCTGGATTTCAGTAATATCAAGTGAAGCAGGTTCATCATGCATATTTTCCTTAATCTACAGCAATTGGAGACACTTCTCACTGTCAGGGAACCTCGACTGGCAGTGGTCAGAGACCACGATACTGGGGTCCAACACAAACGCACGATGACCCTAGACCTGTCACACACTGAACTCACAATATTTGAGCCTCAACTATTCTCACCCGTTCCCTTTATAAAGATAAATGAATTTAACTTTACTTTCATTCACAACGTTCCCCAGCAGTTTTCAAAACTTACCACGACTGCTGAATTGTATTTGGAAGGCAGCCCGGTGAAAACATTCAAATGACATTTTCATAATCTCCAGCATTTAGTACTCTTAAACACAGAAAATTATAATACTTTGCTGTTAGTGCATTCCTCCTAGTGGCTTCGATGATAGTTGTTGTTATGCTCAAGAGACGAGATTTACTCATGTGATTGATTTACTACGTCTTGGGACTTACCGCATGTTTTGTGGGTAATGGGCCTCTGTCTCTGTCAGCAACCGGCTCTCTTTTTGTGCACGTTTTTTTTTTTTTTTTTTTTTGTTTCGATCCAACTCACGCGCTGTGCCTGGCTTCACTATATTTGTCATAACACTCACAATGGGAGATTTCCTGATGGGATTATACGTGGTCATCATTGGAGCTGCTGATGAAAGGTTTCGTGGTTCAATATTCTATTTTTTTTTGATGACTTGTGGAAAAACAGTGAGACTGTCAGGTAGCTGGCTGCTTGTCTCTGCTGTCCAGTTGAAAGTATCAGCTTGACAGTTGTATTATAAAGCTGATCGATTCATAGTTCTTCGCTCCCCTTCAGTACTCTGCATTTTAAGAAAAACATCGGCATCAGTTGCATGTCTTTGATTTGGTTTGGTGGCTGGGTTTTAGCAATCTTACCTTTGCTCCAATGACAAAAAAACACTGGGAGTTTTACAGTCAGCTCAAGTGTCTGCATTCACATGCCAGTTACCAGGCAGGAGTTTTGAAAGGCAGGTATTATCTGTGGGTATAATAATAATTTTTTATTTGTCTTGTTCATTCTAATCGCAGTTGGTCCAAAACCATTATATGTTTTGGTCAATACAGAAGAATATTCTAAAACATACCCCCCCCCCCCCCCTGTGCTACCAGAATATCACAGAACATGGGACTATAGCCGGCGCTGATCAACATTTGCAGTTTCAGATATTCTGGGCTGGTTTCCTATTGGACTATGTGGCATCTGGGCTTTGCAAACGATGTTCCAGTGCCGGGTGAATCAACGTGAGCCCTTGCTATATTAGTGCTGCCTTTGAATTCTGCCCCAACCCTTCTTCTAACCTCAACACATGGAGAGAAAGAAGAGTAAAAGGTGAGAAGCGAAACTGATGAAATGGCTCAGTGTAACATCCAAGCCTTGAGGATGTATAATTGCACATAAACTTTTTAAATTACTAATTTATTTACACATAATTATGAAAACATGTCATCCTCTCTCTCTCTCTCTCTCTCTCTCTCATCTCTCTCTCCTCTCTCTCTCTCTCTGTTTCTCTCTCTCTCTCTCTCTCTCTCTCTCTCTCTCCTCTCTCTCTCTATCTCTATCTCTCTCTCACAACACAGGTAGTAGTTATGCACATGAGGCTAACCAAGCAACCTCTTGATTGGAGCTTAGTTCTCAGTTACATACTACTTCCCGTGTGACGTTAGGACGCACTCGTGATTACACGCTCAGTAGTTCGTCGGATATGTGTGAAACGACTTCTCAGAATGATCGGGGGGGCGGGTTTGTAACAGTACATAAGTCTTGATATACAAGGTTAGGTCAAAAGAGTAAAAATTCGCCCTACCGTCTTAGGATAATACACCAACATGCTACATTTGGGCACTAAATGCGAAGCTGTGAAAAAGATATGCCAAGATTACATGTTAAAAGGTCATTGGTTAATTTTGTTATGCAAATGATGTTTGCTTGGACACGTGTGGATGATTGCTTTAGCATTCATCCACGCTTGAATTCAGTAGAAACTCCTGCACCCTCCCGGATGACTGCACACTTCAGTGGGAGTTTGAGATCAGGACCAGATTCCGGCGGTCCATTCATCCTGGCCCGTTTCTGTCACAAGTGTCGCCACTCTCCAACTTTGAAGAATGGAGGAAGAGAAATTTCCCATGATTGAACGTAAGCTCTGTGTGTGTGTGTGTGTGGTGTGTGTGTGTGTGTGTGTGTTGTGTGTGTGTGTGTAGGTGTTTGCACGCGCGCGTGCGAGTGTCTGTGGTGCGCCGCGCGCGCAAATGCGCACATGCATGTGTTTTTAAACAAACATGGAGACTTACTAAAGTAAGGTCTAACGGAAGGAATGTTTGTTTTGTAGCCGCCTGATATGAAAGAAATGAAGCAATTGATGTATGAAATTAGCTTGACTTGGACATGTTTACAAATATTTGTTCAAGATGAAATGGAAAAGATAGAGATAAAATGACTTGCTACTCACGCCCTCGGAAAACTGATTTTCGCTATGTTGCCATATTGTCTATAAAAAAAAGACTGAAAACAAGGATTGAAGTTAGAAATTTTAAAGGACTATTTGCATGAGGTTTTCTTTTATAGAGGCAAAACAAATAAACATATTTTAACTGATTTTTTTTTTAATACCAGTTCCAAAATGCTTCCACGATGTTTTCCGTAGTACAGATACTGTTCATTCACAACATCTTTTCATTGAGGACATAAATGAAATGTATCCGAAACTATGGATATCAGAAAAGACTAAGAAAAAACACTACATAACACTTCTTTCTTATCCCAGCACGATAAAACAATAAAAACCATTATACAATCGATACAGATTTCATTTTTTCGCAGTCTAAGTCAGTTCTTATTTTTCAAATAAACTGGAGTCCAAACGATTAAGCAACCTTTGCAAAAACAATGCAAAATATTTCTCTGAGGATTGAAAGCCTTTGTTTTGTAAAGAATAAAAATCTATTTACCGACCTGCATTACTAATTTCACTTTGTTACATGAAAAAATACGTTATGGGTTAACGCTCACATCGCTTGAGGTTGTTTACCTTTTGGCTCCAGTTTAATAGAGAAAGAGCCTTTTTTTGTCTTTGATTTCATTTTTTGTAAGAGCAGTAGAGTCTGTCTGTAAAGTACTGTCACAGTTTTGCAAGAAGATTCAGTGAGGGCTTCTGTCAAAAACGAATAGGAAAACGAATTTGCATTCTTCTTCTTACTGTCAGCACAGAGGCATATCCAGACGAATAGGACACAAATGCACATAGTGGGACATTGCGTGACTTTATATACAGATGTTTAAAAGATTGAATAAAAGATTGATGTGTGTGTGGTGTGTGTGTGTGTGTGTGTGTGTGTGTGTGCAGTGTACTATTTATTGCTAACTTCAATGATGACACCAGGCATTAAGACTTTTCCCAACAAGAGAACAAAACACAACACACACACACACACACACACACACACACACACACACACACACACACCGCGCGCGCGACGCGCGCTCCCCCTGCGCCGACGCACACACAGACAGAGAGAGAGGGGAGAGAGAGATGAGAGAGAGTGAGAGAGAGAGGAGAACGAGAGAGAAGAGAGAAAGAGATGAGAGAGAGAAGAGAGAGAGAAGAGAGAGAGACGAGAAGAGAGAAAGACGATAGATAGGAAATACAAAGAGACATAGGACAGACAAACGATAGATAGACAAAACAGACGCAATGAGAGACAGACCAAGGACGGACAAAGAAACAGAAAGACAAGTCAGGCAGATGGTTACTAAAACACTTACAGTGGAGATGACTAGAAACGTTAATTGAATCAATGAATGTGAGGTGGATATAGTATCGAACATCTGCCTGCGCACTAGAGTCACCAGGCATAATAAGACCGCTTTGGTTGGGGAATCCAGTGCAAATCTTGATCACTGTAGGACACAGAAATAAACGATGACTTGAGTCAAAACGGAATGTCTTTTAGATAGTCTATTGGACTTATTATTGATGTTATTGAAAAAACTAAGAACTTGCTATTAAAAAAGACGGCAAATAATATCAAATGTGGATAATGCTTTTTATATTCTGGCAGTCCCCTTTTTTTATACCAATTTATTAGTTTTCGCAATAGGTTCAATAATAGTCAATGGACTATCTAAGATATAGGTCACATTTTGACTCCAAGCCATCGAATGAAGTCTCTTCATATTTTTCATCATATTATTTTCTTCTAATTATCTGTTTTGCTTGTCAGCGTTCCCAGACATGATGAATTGAAATACGATCCTTTATGTGAAATGGCATATTAAACCTCCGCGAAAAGAGAATCATGTTTTTGAACTAACTTGCGGACTTGCCATCGGTCGGTCTATCCGTGACAATTCAATTGAAAAGGTTATACCAGACATTGATTAAACAAAACAAATATAACTTATAAGATTTTTTGGATGGAAGAGATGTTAACGCTTGCACGTGACGTTGTGTGTGTGGTGTGTGTGTGTGTGTGTGTGTGTGCGTGTGCGTGTTGCGTGCGTGCGTGCGTGCGTGTGTGGTGTGTGGTCGTGCGTGTTGGTAGTGTGCAGTGTGCGTGTGCGTGTGTGCATGCGGCGGCATGTTGTGTGCGTGTGTGCATGCGTGCGTGCATGTGTGTGCGTGTGGTGTGTGTGCTTGAGTGTGTGTGGCGTCTGGCATGCGCGCACGTGATGTGCTGTAAACAATTTTAAAAGAAAGGACAGCAACACAGACATACATTTATGCAAGAGGTTGGGTATCTTTAAAGGGGCACCCTGACGGATGATTTTGGTAAAAGAAAAACACGCGATATCATCAGGAAAATACCCTTTACAGAGATTGCAAAAACGCCCCCCCCCCCCCCTCACTTCGCTCGCGTTTCTATAAAATCAAACCGTCAAATTCGGCGATTCCTCCTCTGCGGAGGTGGTGGAAGTCACAATTCTTTCACCCAAAGAGAAGGGTGTGCGGCTCTTTTCTAATGGCCGCCAAATCGGTTTGCACGAAATTTCCGCAATACAATCCTTTAAAAAAATTGCATACAGCTTACTAAATAAATAATAATAATAATGAGGAAAATTATATAGCGCCCATCCTACTAGGTAGGTACAGGGCGCTTTCACAAAATTGTAATGGAATAAACACATGAAACAAAATCCAATAACATCAGCAGACAAAACAATACACATACAATCAGACAACAAACAAGCTGTGATACTACTACTACTACTACTACCACTAATACTACTACTACTACTACTACTACTTACTACTACTACTACTAATACTCGGACCTAGGTATGCATTTCCACAACAATTTACAAGCATGTAATAAACAGCATAATATTCACAAAAACAACACGCACAATCCAGCACAGCACACAACACACACACACACACACACACACACACACACATACACACGCATGCACGCGCACGCGCACACGCACGCACACGCACCCGCACACGCACACACACACACACACACACACACCACACACACACACACACACACACACACCATGCATACATACACTCAAATGAGGGGCCTACATGAACGCATCACACGCACGCAACACAACACAAACATGCGCATCACACATACACCACACAACACACATGCGCGCACGCACGCACACATACCACACACACGCAGGAGTTTCGCCTCACAACAAAGGAAATAGGCTCAAATTTTTGTTACTGCACTACAAAAAAAAGAAAACGCTTCAACACAATGAGTTGACCCCACCCACCCTATCCAAAATGTGCTACTCTCTCCCCGGCAATCTCCGCCAAGGAGGAAATCGCCGTTTGACGGTTTAATTTATAGCTAACCAAGAGATAAAGTTGAGTGTTCCGATCCTATGAAAAGCTGTCTTCTGGTGATCTCGACGTGTTCTTGCAAAACCTTATCGTCAAGGTCCACCTCTAAGGGAAAGGTATTTCTATAACGATGGGGAATAAAAATTATACGTAAACACCCAATGAACACCGTAGGCCTAGATGATCAATAGTTTTGTCATAAACCACACCCGATGACAAAATCCAACCGGACAAAATTATACAAGAACACGTTGTTTCTTCTCTTCTTATTCTGCGTTCCCAGGATTTAATCCCAGGTTTAATTCTAGCCAAACTGCTTTTCAGTCCGAGGAATACTAGGCCTATTACACCAGTATTATTGTAGACTGGTTATTTCTGACGAAATAATAACCGACCTGCAGTGTAAGGGCGTTCCGCCATGAGGACGTAAAAACCTCCACTCAACTATGGCTTAATTATTGAGTATCCCATAACTGTTTGCGTCTCACCCAGACATAGATTACAAGCCTAAAGTATGGGCCTTCCACTTTCAAGAGAAGAACATGATATGCTAAGAAGAAAACAATACTTTTGATGGATGCGATTTTCTGTATAATTCTGATCATATCGGCATATCAAAACTGTCGATGCTAGCGGGATGATCACTAGGTTATGACTTGTAGCCTATATGACGTGCGTTGTGGTAAACAAATTGATGAAGGAGGTCTCCATGTCAGATAACAATCCCCTTTTCTTTTTTTTTCTTTTTTTTTTTTTTTTGTATCATTAGAAGAAATGAGTGGTTATTACGAATGCAGCCAACAAACCCACGTTCACAAAGCGTGGCCTGTGCCTGCGTTCGTCCATAGGAAACTGTCGTGTGTGTGTGTGTGTGGGTGTGGTGCGCGTGTGCGTGTGCGTGCGTGTTGTGTGCTGTGTGTGTGTGTGTGTGTGCGTGTGTGCGGCTGTGTGTGTGTGTCTCTGTGATGACTTGTGTGTCTCTTGTGTGTGTGTGTCTCTGTGTGTGTTGTTGGCTCAGCGCGCGGGCACGTAACCGCGAAGCTTCAGACATTGCAGTGGTGTCAGAGACACTGATTAAAAACAACCATGAGAGATAACGAATGAAATAACATCTGGCTTTTAGAGCAAATAAAATAGTTGAAAAAACAGTTTCAGTTCATACATGTAGGCCTACATGTGTGTGTGTGTGCGCGCGCGTATGTGTGTGTGTGCACGCGCGCGAGTTCGTGCGTGGGGTGTGTGTTGTGTCCGTGTGAGTGTTGGCTGCACGCGGCCCGTGTGTGTATAAACGCGCGTGCGCGTGTGTGTATAGGTATGGTAACATTAATTTCTTTGTGTTTTGTTTTTTAATTTCACATGTACCATACTTAATACGCACTAAATCCAGCTTTCAACGCTTTCACCGCCAAATTCGAATTTTATTGCACGACACTGTTTACCATGGTACTAAAACGCTGTTTTGACGTTCTAGATGCTTGCTATGTAAAATCTGACGATAAAATTGTTCACTTTAACCCTGCGGATTTGAGCGCGCCTTTGATACGCTGACAACTCCATTTCTCATTGAGGGCTTAGATCACATTTGTATTGATTGGGGTGGTCTCAGCTGTCGAAAAACTACATTAGGAAGAAACCAAGCGTTTGGTTGGCGTGTTAATCTTCTCTTCTCTGCTGTATGGTGTACCCCAGGGGTCTGTGCTGGGGCCAGTTCTTTTTTACACTTTATTCTCAGCCCTTATCTGAGTTATATCTGAAACACAAAATGTAAACTTTCACAAATATGCCAGAGGAGACCGAGCTGCCAGGAGTGGCACTCAGATGAGTTTCAGTCGGTTAAATAAGAGGTTCTGATGTGTCACAGTGCTCAGGGGTGGATGACCAGTAACAAGCTGAAACTGAACAGTGAAAAGACCCAGGTGATGCCTGTGGCACCTCCTCTCCCTGAAGAAAGTTAAACAGATTTCCATCAATATTGTTGATCGAATTGCCATCGGAAGACTGCTTAAGTACCTGGTGTCTCCCTCGATCAAACCATGTCGGATGCAGGAGCAAATATCTAGTGTTTGTCGGCATATTCTTAGAGCTAAGGCGTATGCCTCATCAGACCCTTCCTTCCAGAATGCTGCTGTAGACTGATTTCTGCCTTCGTGTTGTCAGATTGGACTACTGTAATTCGATGTATGCTGGCTTCCAGCAAACAGATTTTCGCGCTTACAGAGAGTGCAGAACAGTGCTGCTTCGGTTGTGCTTGGCCAAAGAAAGCGTGATCACATCACACTCTTTTGGCTGAGCTCCACTGGCTTCCTGTGCAAATTCCGCTGCAGTTCAGATGGCTACTTCTCGCTTTTCGTCACTTTGACACAAAACTTTCCTCAATACCTCTCTTCTTCTCTCTGCACCTACCAAAGCTTCGTACTCTTCGGTCTTCCTTCCAGAAACTTCTTAAAGTTCCTAAGGGTCGTGAAATCTTCGGGTGAGAGGGGCGTTAGTTTTGTTATGCACCAAACCGTTTGGAATTCTCTCCTGACATACCCGTAAAACCAGTCACTCTTCCTTCCTCAAGGACCAAGTAAAGACCCACTTCTTCAGTGAAAGCTTCTCTCTGCAAGTCTATGATCCTTTCCCCACTTTGTTTTCCAGTCATTGAAGACGTTGAGTTGAGGTTAACGCGTGCGCGTGTTGTGTGTATGGGGTGACGGTGGGAGTAGGGGGGCAGGGGTTCGTAAGG
>JAGGCT020004101.1:1629689-1661935 GCA_017654935.2 Phymorhynchus buccinoides
CTGAGCCTGTTTCCTTTTCTTGCTTTTCCTGTTGATACATATCCGGTAATATATCCGTTATTAGGACTTTAGAAAGGGATCTTGCTTTTATCCTATCTCTCGAGCCTTGCTGTTTATCACTCGACCCTCGTTGATAACAGCAAGGCTCGAGAATAGGATCAAAGCAATATCCATTCCAATCCTATAACTGATAATAACCTGCGTTCGTTTATCATACACTTCCTTTTACAATTAACGGTGTGTCAGACAACGTAGGTTAAGACAAACTTCGTTTAAGACTAGCCCCTAATATACTACTGATTATGTCGAACAGTGATCCTGCCTGTTGTTTTTATATCATCTGGCAGGGTGTCGATTCTCTTCTTCCCCGACATGAAGCCAAGGGGCACCCTCCACAACGCTGTTATCTCTCTTCCGGTGGCTCTGTAGATCCTGTCCTACGCAACGTCCTCCATCACATCTTCATCTACTACAGCTAATGGGGATCCAGATACAGGGAAATCTTTGCCCACCCTATTGCTCAGGAGACAACCCAAGGAGACAAGAGGAGGACGCAGGAGGCAATAGATGCAGACGTCAACAAGAGTTCAAGACACGATTCATTTCGCTCCTGTTTTTTCTGTATTTCAACAACTGAACAATATATTTTGATTTTTGTAAGAAGAAGCAAGTGATAAGTCTCAATACACGTCAACATTTTCACCCTTCCCCATCGCACACGGTCATGTCTTCATAAGATTCTGGTGATATGTCAGTCATAATATTCTGTGATATGTCAGTCATAAGATTACTGTGACCTGTCAGTCCATAAGATACTGTGCTATTTTCCTCATGATTACTGTGATATGTCCAGTCATAAGATTACTGTGATATGTCCAGTCATAAGAATAACTGTGATATGTCAGTCATAAGATTACTGTGTATAATCCAGTCATAAGATTATTGTGATATGTCAGTCATAAGAATTCCTGTAAACATGTCTCTGTCCTAAGATTCTGTGATATGTCAGTCTAAGATGACTGTGAAATGTCATCATAAGATTACTGCAACATGTCAGTCATAAGATTACTGTGATATGTCAGTCATAAGATTGTGGCATATCCCGTGTTTTCTATAGGGAAAGAAAAAAATGTTAGTATACTAACACCAGCTAGGCGGTGGAAAATGACAGAGATGTGGCAAGGTGTGTATTTTTTTCTCCATAAATATAGAGTACTAGCAGGTTCTGCACGTTGGTTGGTAGCGCGTTACCCTCCCTCCCCCTCCCCCGGTTTTAAATAGTAGAGATTGTAAAGATACACGTCATGCTTGCGTCATTGTTTGCGTCATTGAGGGGTACGCACCCCTTTCTGGTACTCTACGTTTTAGACTGTCGCACTATGAATAAATCAGAGCCCTTGAACGAAGGCACCACGCCGAAACGTTGGGAAAAGAAAACCCTGCTTGTTACTTGTGTCATTTCTGTGTAGAGTGCACAGAGTAACGCGTTCGCCTTGTGTCAAATAAACCCATTCGAACCTGGGTACAGGGTATTTTCCCTCTCATTTTTGCACTAAGCTTACGGTCTGAACGTGAGTCTTTCGGATGATACGATAACCGCGGACCCGTGTGCCCCATGCACTTAGCACACGCTAACCTAGTTGGCAACAAAAAAGTTTCATTTGGTCAAATGTAACCCCTTGCCTGTCCTCATCAGTCACACAAAAACTGCATGCAAATGTTGGGTTTTTTAATTGGGTGGCGCGCCTCTGGCTGGGACCCTCTCCAGGTGGGAGCAACCAAATTTCACAGAGACACCTCTGTGACTATAAGTACCTAATACCTAATACCATTACGTTCATATTGTGGAGAAACAGACGTTGAACACGCAGCACTCAGTCTCCTCAACCAAGTTCTCTTCAGTGGCGTTCGTGGCCTCGCCGTACTGGGACCATTCCGACATGGCTCATCTCTATGTTTCCCCTTGTCTATGTTTTTTCAACCCTCACTGGGCCCCTGTCCTCTATGTGTCCCCTTGTCTATGTCTCCACCCTCAACTGGGCCCCTGTCTCTATTGTGTCCCCTTGTCTAGGTCCTCACCCTCACTGGGCCCCCTGTTCCCTATTGTCCCTTGTCTATGCCTCACCTCACTGGGCCCCTGTCCTATGTGTCCCCTTGTCTATGCCTCAGCCCTCACTGGGCCCCTGTCTTTTATGTGTCCCCTTGTCTATGCCTCACCCTTCACTGGGGCGCCTGTCTCTATGTGTGCCCCTTGTCCTATGCCTCACCTCACTGGGCCCCTGTCTCTATGTGTCCCCCTTGTTCTATGCCTCACCTCACTGGGACCCCTGTCTCTATGTGTCCCTTGTCTATGCTCACCCTCACTGGGCCCCTGTCCTCTATGTGTCCCCCTTGTCTATGTTTTCACCCTCACTGGGGCCCCTGTCCTCTATGTGTCCCCTTGTCTATGTTTCACCCTCACTGGCCCTGTCTCTATGTGTCCCCTTGGCTATGTCTCACCCTCACTGGTCCCCTTGTCCTCCTATGCGTCCCTTGTCTATGTTTCACCCTCACTGGGCCCCTGTCTTATTGTCCCCTTGTCTTATGTTTCACCCACACTGGGCTCCCTGTCTCTATGTGTCCCCTTTTGTCTATGTTTCACCCTTCACTGGGCCCCTGTCTTTATGTGTCCCCTTGTCTATGTTCACCCAACACTGGGCCCCTGTCTCTATGTGTCCCCTTTTGCTATGTTTCACCCTCAGGCCCCTGTCTTTATGTGTCCTTGTCTATTTTCACCCTCACTGGGCCCTGTCTTTATGTGTCCCCTTGTCTAGTTTCACCCTCAACTGGGCCCCGTCTTTATGTGGGTCCCCTTGTCTATGTTTCACCCCACTGTGGCCCTGTCTCTATGCGTCCCCCTTGTCTATGTTTCACCCACAACTGTGGCCCCTGTCCTTTATGTGTCCCCTGTCTATGTCTCACCCTCACGGTGCCCCTGTCTCTACTGTTTCCCTTTGTCGCTATTCCTCACCCCTCACTGGGCCCTGTCTTTATGTGTCGCCCTGTCTATGTTTCACCCTCACTGGCCCTGTCCTCTTTGTGTCCCCTTGTCTATGCTCACCCTCACTGGGCCCCTGTCCTATGTGTCCCCTGTCTATGCCTCACCCTCACTGGCCCCTGTCTCTATGTGTCCCCCTTGTCTAAGCCTCACCCTCACTGGGCCCCCTGTCCCTATGTGTCCCCCTGTCTATGCTCACCCTCACTGCCCCTGTCTCTAGTGTCCCCTTGTCTTGGTTTCACCCCAAGACTGTGCCCTGTCCTCTATGTGTCCCCTTGTCTTATTTGCCACCCGCACTGGGCCCTGTACCTTCTATGTGTCCCCTTGTCTATGTTTTCACCCTCAACTGGGCCCCTTTGTATCTATGCGTCCCCTTGTCTATGCTCACCCTCACTGGGCCCCTGTCTCTATGTGTCCCTTGGTCTATGCCTCACCCTCACTGGCCCCTGTCTCTATGTTTCCCCTTGTCTATGCCTTCACCCTCACTGGGCCCCTGTCTCTATTTCCCCTTGTCTATGTTTCACCGCTCACTGGGCCCCTGTCCCCTATGTGTCCCCTTGTCCCTATGTTTCACCTCACTGGGCCCCTGTCTCTATGTGTCCCTTGTCTATGTATCACCCTCACTGGCCCCTGTCTCTATGCGTCCCCTTGTCTACTTCTTCACCCTCACTGGCCCCTGTCTTTATGTGTCCCTTGTCTATTGTCACCCACACTGGGCCCCTGTCTCTATGTGGTCCCCTTGTCTATGTTTCACCTCACTGGCCCTGTCTTTATGTGTCCCCTTGTCTATGTTTCACCCCACTGGTCCCCCCCTGTCTCTATGTGTCCCCCTTGTCCTGTTTCACCCTCCTGGGCCCCTGTCTTTTATGTGTCCCTTGTCTATGTTTCACCCTCCACTGGGCCCTGTCTTTATGTGTCCCCTTGTCCTATGTTTCACCCTCACTGGGCCCCCTTCTTTATGTGTCCCCTTGTCTATGTTTCACCCCACACTGGGCCCCCTGTCCTCTATGCTCCCCTTGTCTAGGTTCACCACCACTGGGCCCCTGTCTTGTATGTGTCCCCTTGTCGATGTTTCCACCCACACTGGGCCCCTGTCTTTATGTGTCCCCTTGTCTATGTTTCACCCACACTGGCGCCCTGTCTTTATGTGTCCCCTTGTCCTATGTTTTCACCCTCACTGGGCCCCTGTCTCTATGTGTCCCTTGCTATGCTTCACCCTCACTGCCCCGTCTTTATTTTTCCCTTGTCCTATGTTTCACCACACTGGGCCCCTGTCTTTATGTTTTTCCCCTTATCTATGTTTCACCCTCACTGGGCCCTGTCTCTATGCGTCCCTTGTCTAGGTTCACCCTCACTGGGCCCCTGTCTTTATGTTTCCCCTTTGTCGATGTTTTCACCATCACTGGGCCCCTGTCTCTATCGTCCGCTTTGTCTATGTTTCACCCTCACTGGGCCCCTGTCCTTTATGTGTCCCCCCTTGTCTATGTTTCACCCCACTGGGCCCCTGTCGCTATGTGTCCCCCTGTTGTCTATGTTTGCCCTCACTGGGCCCCTGTTCTTTATGTGTCCCCCTTGTCTTTTTTCACCCTCACTGGGGCCCCTGTCTTTATTTGTCCCCGTGTCCTATGTTTCACCCTCCCCTGGGCCCTGTCTTTATGTGTCCCCTTGTCTATGTTTCACCTCACTGGCCCCTGTCTTTATGTGTTCCGCTTTCAAGTGCCCCCGTCTCTATTGGCCCCGTCTCCATGTGTTACTCTCGCATCCCTGGAAAGGGTTGGGTTAAGTTACAATTGGATCTTCGAATTCTCTATGCTAAGATGGGGTTTTCATTCAAACACACATCTGAAGAGATTCAACATACATACTGGGTCTCTTTGATGTGTTCATGGGGGGAACTTTTATTTTCCTACAGCTTATAACCAGTAAACTTTGCTATGCCATAATGTTTACCAGCTGCGAACGAAGAGAGTGAAAGCTGGTAATGTTTTTCATTCGAATTCTGAAGCGACGACTATCTATGTATCTATTTATCTAGCTAGGCTGGGAACGGTGCCGCAGTATACTGAATTTTTTTCATACCTATCTATCTATATATCTATGTGAACACGATCGTTTTCAATCAATCAATCAATCTGTTTATTGCCTTTCATAACAAGAAGATTTTCATCTTTGTGGCGTGGGATAAAAACATATTGTATAACATCTAAGCTCTATACCCTAACACAAGCATTAACATATTATACAATGAACAGATATTCTTAGACAAGCACACCCTCTTCAAAACATCTACATCTACACACACGCATACATGCACCACACGCACCGCCACGCACGACTCGCGCGCGCACACGCACGCACGCACAACGCACGCACGCACACGCACGCACACACGCACGCACAGCACACCACACACACACACACACACACACACACACCAACACACACACACCACACACGGCACACGCACACACACACACACACACACACACCACACACACACACACACCCACACACACACACCACACACACACACAACACACACACACACACACACATTCACACACTCCATAATGTTGGTAATTGACATAATAATAATATAACTGATAACCCGATATGATGATTGAAAACCACAGAAAGTTTCAATTACAAAAACCATTATCGAAACATTTAGGAGTAGAAACACAATAACACCATCTAGTCATCCAATGCTTTTGGAAACAAGGGCACGGATGTTGATTCCCAGGAGAGACTTACAAGGATAAGTCATTGAAGGCGGATGAAGAAGCGAGAAAGAGTTGAAGGAGACTGGGATAGCATGAGAGAGAGAGGGAGTAGAGAGAGAGAGAGAGAGAGAGAGAGAGAGAGAGAGAGAGAGAGAGAGAGAGAGAGAGAGATAGAGAGATTCAGATAGATAGTCAGACGCGTACAGACAGAAAAGCGAGAGACAACAGTGAGTTGCTGTAAACAGATCACATACCTAAATACAAACAAAAGCGCAAAATAGACAATATAAACACGACCCCCCTCCCCTGCCACACACACACACACTACTTTTCTCTCTCATTCAGTCACTGGTATATTGACTATATACATTAACACAATACCATTCACAAGAATCAAATTCAACTGAAAACACTAAGAAATTCATTTAAAATGATTATATGGTAGTGAAATAAACTACATTGCTAAGGGAGGCCTAGATATGATAATTGCACATCAAACTATTACACAAAGTTACAAGTTAATAAATACATTCTATGAAAAAATAAGTCCATAATTGAATCTGATTCATATAGACCATCCCCATCATATGTATTAAAATGAGTCTCAAGGTGGAACTACAAGGCTAAGGTAGAAGAGAGGGAGAGGAGAGAGAGAGAGAGAGAGCGAGAGAGAGAGAGAGAGAGAGAGAGAGGGGAAAGAGAGCGAGAGAGAGAGAGAGAGAGAGAGAGAGAGAGAGAGAGAGAGAGAGAGAGAGTGAGAGAGAGGGAGAGAGAGAGCGAGAAACGAGGAGAAGAGAGAAGAGAGCGAAGGAGAGAGATAAGGAGAGAAGAGAGAAGAGAGAGAGAGAGAGAGAGAGAGAGAGAGGGAGAGAGAGAGGGAGAGGGAGAGAGACGTAGGGAGAGAGAGAGAGAGAGCGAGCGAGCGAGAGAGAAGAGAGGGAGAGAAGGTAGAGGAGAGAGAGAGGGAGAGAGGAGAGAGAGCGAGCGAGCGAGAGAGCGAGCGAGCGAGAGAGAGAGAGAGGGAGAGAGGAGAGGAGGGAGAGAAGAGAGAGAGAGAGAGAGAGGCGAGAGAGAGAGAGAGGGAGACTGACAGTTAAGGGGAGGAAATGCATAGTATGAGACGACGGCGACAATGGTGTTTTTACGTCCTCTTGGTCTGAATCAGACACATATGGAGAGGTTACAGACATGTGTCAGGGCTTCACTATAATATCGGACACACACACGCACGCCACACACGCGCGGGCACACACGTACACACCTTGAAACGGACCCTCAAATTTTGCAATCGGATAGGTAACTAAGAATACTTAGGCTAGTGCGAATATAAAGTCATTGTCAAAGTTTTGGGCTCACTACGCCTAAGATATATTTGCACATTTATACCTAGGTGAGAAGGAGAAAAAGGTCCTGTTACTTACCCCAGGCGCTAACCACAGGAACCAGACACAAACACTGGTCATGGCTTTGTGATCAGTCTCTCATTCAACGGACAGCTCCAGTTGTGGTGGTGGTTGTGTCATACCCTCTGTGTTATGACCCCGTTGTTACATGTTGAACCAGAAAAGGGGGGGTTTTTTTTTTTTTTTGTGAGGTGTATTTTGACGTGTTTTACGAAAATCAAGTAGATGTTACTGCAACAAAAGCGCTTCTTTGAATGTGTCTGTTTCAGTTAGCAAATGGATGCAATAAGCTTTTAATCCAATTCAATTCAATTTCAGTACAACTTTATTCACCTTGTGTGGAATTAAATTGTGCCATCACAGGTCGTATGACACTACTAAAACATTCCGATTACATCAATCGAAACACACAGGTTAAGACAATAAAATGCTAAACATCATCAAGGACTAAATAAAAGAGGGAGAGACATTTGTTAGAATGATGTGAAAAAACATGAAGAAACGTACACTCATTAAAACTACTAAATTTACCTAACATAGATGAAACCAATTAAGATTATATTAAGATTACAAGGCATTGCAGGGCGGTCACCACGTAACTTCACCACAAATTAAAAAACAATATAACATTAATATAATATATCACATCATATCTTATTTAGTTTAGTTAGTCCACATAAATCGGGTTTTGCCTTTGGAGTGATTCTGGGTGTTTGTTTAAATATGGTTTTTTATTTTTTATAAGACAGGTTGCTTGTCATAATGTACACGTCATACAATGTACGACATAACAGCTTTCACATAACACATGACTTTCATTTTCCTATTATTAAAGTTAGCTCAGTCATCCGTTAAACTCGGCTTTTTTCTTACAAGGGGGCGGGGAGGATGCTCACGTGCAAACTACTTCTTTTCTCCACAAAAATGTCGACACAAAATGTTATGGTTTGAGGAACGGAGAAAGGAGCTGAGGCGGATTTAGGGGGGAGGAAGGGTCACTGGTTTGCCGGACCTCCGTCACCCCCCTCCCCGCCCCCCTCCAATCGGCTGACTCAACACAAAACAAAAAGATAGAAAGAGAAGGCCACCTCTCGTGAAAAAGAAACAAGAGTGTCAACGCATATCACCCAAGTTCCACTTGAAATGAAAAATGGGGTTTAACGTCCTGCTCGGCTGCAAGCACACATATGAAGACAAACCATCAACCAACCATATCAACATCCGATCAATTAACCTTTTAAACATGAAGTTCTACTTTACCAGCAACACACAATACTATCCTCCCCCCCACCCCACACCACACACCACACTCACACTTGAATTTGCACGTAAGAAGTCAGTTAGGATATCCAGCCAATAGTGAAGATGAAGGTCGAGTTTCACTGTCGGCCGTAAATGCTGCCGTTGCGGCTGGTATTCTAGCGGTGTTCACGCTCTAGTTGACAAGGTTTTTACCAAGCTTATCATTATCTCAACCCAAATAAGCTCATCTGTACTTTTTTTTGGCAATTGCAATATGAAATAAAACAGGCCCACACATTCTACTTTATCTTCCACTTTTATTCTAACAATCAAAAATACCCGCCCAGTATTGTAATATCATGTCACAGCTTCGGTCTGTTTGTGGAAACTATGGCTCTCACACTAGCGGGGACATTTTTGCACCGGTTCTAGTGCTGCAAGCCAGAGGTGGTTGGTTGACCGTCAGGCCCCAACCAAAGGCTCTAAAAGGGTAAGATTGGACTACTTACGAGCTACGGCGAGCCGGGCCTGATAAGTTTATCGTTTAGTGGGTATGCTTACACAATTCACAATGGCGGCCTACCAAAGTATAACTGACTCATGAAAGATACTTCTCTCAGGGTTGAAAAAAAAGAGCTATATAACCTAAAATGTGTCACGCTAACAGGGACATAACCAGTAATTCTCTCTCTCTCTCTACCCTTCCTTTTTTACTTTCGGAGCCCCGTTCTTTCTCTGGTTCTATATGGTGTGTGTTTGTGTGTGAGTGTGTCTACTCTTTCTTATTTTCTGACTCCTGCCTCTTTCTGTCTCTGTCTCTCACTTTCATTACTCGCACACACACGCCAATTCATGCACACGCATTAGTGCATGTATTGCACACACGTAGATAACATAAGACGTGTGTGTGTGTGTGTGTGTGTGTGTGTGTGTGATATCGTGTGTGTGTGTGTGTGTTTGTGTCTGTGTTTGTGTCTGTGTCTTTGTGTGTGGGTGGTGTGTGTGAGAGTTTTTTTTTTTATTTTCCATTAGACCGTGTTTTGTTTTGTTGTCATCTGTTTTTTTTTAGGAACAGACTTATTTGGTCTCTTAGTCTTTGGTTTACATTTCTTTGGTTTACATGTTAGTTTCTTTTTTTTTTTATGTATTTATCATTTTTGTTTTTCGTCGTGTTTTTTTTGATATTTTTTTTTTTTTTTTTTTTTTATTTTTTTTATATTTTTTTTTTTTTTGTATTTTTTTTTTTTTTCTGTTTGGGACTCTTTACTGTTCTGTAGACAATTGTGCATCTTGAAATGTTTATTGCTATTATACTTACTGTATGTTTATAATTATGCGTCTAATTAACTTTACCCCTTTCTTTAAAATGTTAATTCTTTGTTTTGTTTTGTGTTCACATAGTGGAGCCCTTATTTATATTTTGGCAAACAATTATCTTTGAAATTCATGTTGTTTCGTTTTGGTGTCAGAAAAAATTTTTTTTGACCAATTTAATATTTTTTATTTTGTTTTGTGATTTTTTTTCTGGGGGAGGGTAAGGGGGGATTTACGGACACCTGTTTAGTTCCTAGTCTCTCTATTCATTTTCTAAGCTTCTTTTTTCTTGGTTTGTTAATTTTTGGAAGTTTGTTGATGTCGTACATTTTTGTACTCCTGACCATTAGGTACTTGTTTTTTGCTTCTCTTTTCATGCGATGAAAACTTGTTCCACATCATATACATTAAGAAACATATTATTTTATAGGATTATTAATATATAAACTTTTCGTTTTCGTTTTTTGTCCCCCCCCCCCCCCCCCCCCCCCCCCCCCCTCAATTTTGTAGTGTTTTGTGGTCAAGGTCCCAGCGTTTTCGCTCATCCATGTTTATTATTCCCCTGTACATTTATTTGCTCATGGTGATCACTCGTCTAGGCCTAACAAAGGATCTCGTTACGTCGAATGTCAGTGAAATCGACGAACCCTGGATTGTCCGTTTTTTTTTTTTTTTGTACTGAAACGAATGTTTTTTAAATGTTTTGTTTTTTGTTTTGATTTTGAGGTAAGTCAGGACTCGTGTTTTTGCCGTTTTTATTTTATTGCGGTAGGCTATTTTTTTTTTGTTTTTTTTCTTTTAAAATTTTTTTTTTAAACTTTAGAGAAATTAGAGGTCTGAGTGGTGGTTGAGCATTTTTACGTCCTTTGCGACCGGGAAGGCACATAGAAAATTAGATGAGAAGAAATAATTTGTTTTACGTCCTTTCGGAAATTACCATGTGGGACATTTCTTTTTGATAAAGTTAGAGTTTTTTTATTTAAATACAGCTAAGAGGGAAGTGAGAGGTTTTTATTTAGTACTTTTAGTTTTTAAAGTGTTTAGTTTGTATAGTTAGTTGAATTTCACCATGTCTGGCCTGGCCTGCGTTTTAAAAAAGTTTATTGGGAGTAAAATACTTTATTTTAAAAGAAATTTTCCTAAGCTAACTTAGGGGGATAGGTTGAGATTAAAATTTCAGGACCACCCTTTTTAAGAACAACAACAACAAAATTTTAAAACTTCAAAGAAAGGTCTATGTAAAAAAATATTTACATTTGTGTTTTTCAAAACACAATTCCTTTTTATTTTTAAAAGATATTTTATTGTAACAAATGTTACACTCCTATAGAGGCCGAAGCCATAGAACAAGGTTATTTTTTGAGTAAAAGGTGACTGGTCCCCACTGAACCAATTTAAAAAATACTATCTTATATTCCTGGGCTGTCAGCCCACCAGCGCCTAATGGCCCAGCCCAGGAAAAGTTTTTTGTTTGTTTTGTTTTGTTTAAAAAATGGGGTTATTTTACACGGGAAATTTTTTATTTGGCCGGGAGGGGGAAGAGGGGCGGGGGGACAAAGTCCCTCCCGCCCCCCATCCCCCCCAAGCTGAGATCCGGTGGGGATTAGGTGCTGTTTATAAACAGAATCACCTATAAAACATTAATTTTAAAAGAAAGCATACGACTCACTCAATATCCCACCAAGGGGAGGGAGGGAGAGGGGCCCCTCCTCCTTGAGTAGGGCAGAGGGGTGGCGTAGTCAGGGACCTTAAGCGGGGGGACCCTAGGCTATCCCAATAAATTTTTATAGGGCAGCGTGACTACTACGTAGCGGTTTAACCATAAAATATTTTTACTGGTGGCATTTGCACACCTTAAAAATTGGTTAAGAGATTAAAACAGATGGCCAAAGGATGCCTTGGAGAGGTCCTCGATTAGCCACAGCAGAGGGGCCCATCCCTCAGAATTATTATTTAAAATATGTTTCTCTTGAAACGGAATCTTAAGAGTGTCTGCTCTCTGCAAGCACTCCCCCAGCTCCGCCTCAATAAATCGACATGAGTTGAATAAGTGTTTTATATCTATAATTTGTCCGCAAAGACAGTGTCTCGGGTTGAATTTGGAGAGGATTGCGTTTGTTCTTAGTCTAAAGATGGTAGATTGTACTGGGAAGGGGACGTTGAGGAATAATCCTTTCTTTACGATGTTAAAGTCTACTCCTTTGGAGGCAGCATACGTTTTTAGTTGTTCTTTCCATTCTTTTGAAGTTGCAGATTTCAGTTGGGTTTTTATTTCTTCTGTAGATAGTTTAATATTTATGATGGGACCGTCCTTATTTAGTGCTGCTGCCTTGGCCTCGCGGTCTGCGAGGTCATTACCGTAGACCCCTGCATGTGAGGGAATCCACGACAGCAACATCTCTACACCTTTTAGTTTTAGTTGATGGATAATAAGTCTTATTTCGTTGATGATTTCTAATCTTTTATTTGTATTGCCCTCAAGGGCCTTTATCGAGGATAAAGAGTCTGTGAACAAGACTACACTTCTTGGATAATTTGGTAGGTTGTTTAGATAGTGACAGGACTCCAGTATAGCCCAGAGCTCTGCACTAAAAATTGATGTGTTCTTATTTAGTTTATAACGTTTTAGAATCTTTAGAGATGGGATTGTAAAAGCACATCCTGTGCAGCCATTTATTTTAGAACCGTCTGTGAAAATTTGTAAGTGATTTTTAAAACTATAAACTTGTTCTTTTGCTGCTGCTGAAATAAGGTTAGGGTTGTTATGTTTAGAATATTTAAGATGCAAAGAGGTATCGTACGTTGGGGACTCTAGTTCCCACTGTGGGAATACTTGCTGGGACTGGTCCGTCACCTCCTCCACTGTAACCCCTGCCTCCTTAAATAGTGTGTTTGTATAGTCGAAAAGGTCGACTACCTTAGAATATTTAATTTTGTTTTTGTCCAATTTTAGTCTGCCTTGGACTATGCTGGAAGTTTCTTTGTAATCCGCATAAAACTCTTCTGCGGAGCCCTGTTTATTAGAGTATAGTCTTGTTAGGGTGCAAGCGCAATAGAATTTCATGTATTTATCTAAGGGCAGCCAGTCTACATCCCTATAGACTAGCTTATTATTTGCATACCGGGGGATACCCATGGCTATTTTGAGAGCTCTTGTTTCTGTTGCTTGTATCTTTTTAAAGAATGTTTTGGGCATGGAGTAAAAAACCTCCATACCAAAAGTCAGTCGGCCGCGAACTAACGCTCTGGTTAGGTAAGTTAATAGTCTGGCATCCTTTGCCCATGGTTCTTTAGAGATGATCTTTATAAAGTTTAGGGCTCTCGATGCTTTTTTGACTAAGTGCTGGGCGTGTGCACCCCACGATAAGGTGGGGGTTAGTACAATACCTAAAAAGGTGGCCTGTGGACTGGGGGTAACCTTAGTTCCCAATATGTCTAGAGAGACGTTGGTTTTAATGTTTTGATTTGTAAATATCATGAACTGGCATTTGTTTAGAGATAGCGCAAAGCCGTTCACTCTTAAGTAGGTGGCTATAGCTGTAGTGTATTGTTGGTGTTGTTTAAAAATTTTGTCATTTTTTAGAGAGTTTATTTGTCTGGGCGTTTGTGTCCAGATTGCTATATCATCAGCGTACATGGAAATACTTGTTCCCTTAAGGGGAATCGACTTCATATCATGCAGCATGACGTTAAAAAGAGTAGGTGCAATTATGCTACCCTGAGGGACTCCCATGTCGATCGTGTGGGTCCTGGACAGTGCCTGGCCTACTTTGACTGTGATAGTACGGTTTTGGAGGAAGGAACTGATAAAATTGAAGAGGTTCCCCTCTATGCCGAGTTCGCTAATTTTTTGAAGCAGTTTCTCATGCCAGACGGAGTCATAGGCTCCCTTAATGTCAAAGAAGGTCGCTAGGACTCTTTTTCTTCTACTAAATGCTTTTCTGACATGAGACGTTAGCTTGCATACTTGTTCCATGCAGCTTCGATGTTTCCTGAAGTCTGCCTGGAATGAGGGTAACGTGTTATTTTTTTTGTAGAAAATATTCTAATCGTTTTCTAACGATTCTCTCGTACACCTTACCCAGGTGAGGGGTGAGGGAGATAGGACGAAAGCTCTTGGGATCCTGTTTTGGTTTCCCAGGTTTCAGGATCCCAATCACCTGTGCGTCCCTCCACGCTTGTGGGACCTCTCCCTCCTCCCAGCACCTGGAGTAGAAGTGCAGGAGGATATTTAAAAATGATTGGGGTAATTTTTTAATAAGCTGGTAGGAGATGGGATCCCCTCCTGTTGCTTTATTTACTTTCCTTATTGAACGTAGGGACATAGCGAGCTCGGCATAATTGAGGGGAGCATTTATAACATGTGAATTATTTGTGGACTTATTAGGTTTTAGTATTTGTTTCCTTCGTACCTGTTCTGCAATGGGAAGGGTGTTTGTTTGGCTACTTTTCGAAAAATTATCTGCTAAAGCTTCTGCTGTCTCTTTGTTTGAAGTTGTTAATTTACCATTAGTTTGGACTCTAATTTGAGTAGGAATGCCTCCTCTACGTAGCTTTTTGAGTCTTTTCCAGGCATTCCCTAAATCTCTAAAATTTGTGATTTTAATCTTATAAAAGTATTCTAGTTTGGCTTTAGCAACCATTTTTTTACTATACGATTCAGCTTCTTTTTTTAAAGTGAAATTTTCTATTGTTGGGAATTTATTAAAGGTGTTACTAACATTGTGTTTAGTTTTAACTGCAGCAGCACATTCTTTATTCCACCAGGGGTTGTTTTTTGTGGGGCAATACCCCTCCCCCTGCTTTTTGGTGGTCGGAATGGCTGTATTACCTGCCTTAAGAATAGTATTGCGTATGTTATTGTAATAAGTTTCTAGATTGTCATCTTGTAAGTTTAGTATTGTATTTGTAGTAAGTTGTGATTGAAAGAGTTCCCAGTTAGCTTTTTCATAAATATATTTAGGGATATGTTCTTCTTCTGGTGGGTCTGGAGTACTATTTAAAATAATAGATATAGGTTTATGATCGGACCCTAAGGGGTCCGCCAGTGGTGTCCATGTATAGTTTCTTTCCAACACGGGGCTTATCAGTGTTAGGTCTATAGCTGTTAATCTGTGGCCAGGCACGTCAGGATATCTAGTGGGAGACCCATCATTTAGCAGGATTAGATCAGAATTATTTATTTCATCGAGTAGTTTGGATGCCCCTGAACTGGTAACCTTACACCCAGCTTCCCAGAGGGGGTGGTGAGTGTTAAAATCTCCTACGATTATCCAGTTTTCGGAGGGGGTGAGGGAGCTTAACCAATTGGAAGTAGGAGTCTTCTCATATGGCTGTGGAAAGTAAATGTTTAGTATGTTAGTCGTTTTGTCGTTTATTGAAATTTGAATACTATTGGAATATCTTAGTGAAGGAACGTCCTCAGTAGGGGGAGTAGTTTTTTGGTAATATATATTAGAACGGACGTAAGTGGCAGTTTTAGTTCGTCCTCTCGTACTGTTAACTGTAGGTGGGAATTGGAAGCCTTCTATCTTAGGAAGGCCTGAGTATTCAATGTTTAAAGATTGTAGGCAAAGGATTTGATATTTTGTGGGATTAGTGGCTAAGAAGTTTATTAGGAAGTCTATATTACTGTTTATTGCTCTGCAATTCCATTGTAGAATGCCAAAAGGGGTGTTGTGGGACCCCATATTCGGGGTCCCGGGAATTGACTTGTTCTGGTAGTTTATTTAATTTGTTTTTAAGGATGGTCAGTTCTACTTGTAGTTGATGGTGTAAGTCTGTTTCTGCCTCTGCCAATAGGACTATTATCGCAGACCAAGTTGGCCAGACTGAGTAAACTAGTGTCTTTGGAAAGGGTTGATGGGGGTGTGCCCGCCCCTACAGGGAAGAGGGCAGCCAGGCCATCCAGTAACAGTGAGGGTTTGTTAGTAGTTTTGGCTTTAGCTAATGATATGAGGATTTGTGTTACAATCTGCTCTCTCGGGGGCTTATTTGAGGATGCTTTAGCAAACTGTTCAAGGTTTAAGGTTGTAGGAGTGGAAGGAATGACATCTGATGTTTGGACTGATGTTTGCTGTTTTTGGTTGAAAGTTGTCATGAGTTTATCCATGTATTCAGTGACTGTTGTAATCATGGACTGAGTTTGTTTTTGGATTTCTACCGCAACAATCTGTTGTATTCTCGTCTCTGAGATTGTTTTGGAGAGAGAGGCTTTCAGATTGTTAGCTTTGAGCTTTAAAGAGCGAATTCTGTTGCTGTTTATTCTTGTTCTTTTTATTTTGTATGAGACAACTGGTTTGGAAGTTTTCGTTGGAGTGGAAGGAGTGTTGGTTATTATTTCATGTTGTATATGACTGGCGGTTTTTTGTGTGGTGGTGGTACGGTTTTGAAGGGCTGCTGCATAGCTCCCTGAATGGGGGATATGTATCCTCTCCTCTGTTCTCCAAAGGGTATCTACCTGAGGCGGAGGTGAGGGAGGTGGTTTCATACTTTCCCTTTCTGTCTTTTCCTCTTTCAATTGTGTTTTTGCTCTACGAATTGCCTCCGAGAACGGTATGAAAGAGGCTCCTCTTATCTTATTTGCTCTGAGGCGAGCCTGGTACTCTGGGCACCCGAGGTAGGCACTCGAGTGGCCTCCACCACAATTAACACATTTCATGATGTTGGAGGAGCAGTCTTTAACGTTGTGTCCGCCCTGGGCACACCGCACACAGATTTCCCTGTTGGACCTACATTGGTCTTGCGAGTGCCCAAGGCGGGCACATTTGCGACACCTACGGACAGGTGCCACATATGTGTGAACTACAAATTCTTCTGCTTGAATTTTTACTGTAGGTGGGAGAGTGGGCAAGTCGAAAGTGATCTTAATAGCTCTTGATGGCGTGCCATCCTTATTTTTCAGACGAGTGGCTTGTCTGGCATTCTGGATGTGGGGAATCAAATTGTTAGTGTTCTCTGATGTGGCAATGCCTTTGATTACACCCTCGGTTGTAGCTGCTGGGATATGACATTTGATATGTATTCCTGCTAGAGATTTCTGTTTCAAAAGTTGTTGTTGTTGATTTAGTGTTTTACATCCTATCAGCCAGCGATTGGCGGAAAGAGGTCGCTGGCTGAGGATGGTTCCTACTGTACTTTTCCAGAGTTGGAAACTGGAATTGGGCCCAAGAGCCCGAAATTTTGCTGTACCTGTCCCCAGGTCTTCCATAACAATGGGAAACTTGAGGAAGACCGGGGGTGCCACGTTTCTTGGGTCGGTTTTGGTGTTCGTTTGTTTTTGAAAGTTTTGGTTCTGATTATGTTTAGGAGCTGGGTTGACAGTCGGTGTTTTTCCCCAGACTGATTCCACCAGCTCAATCTCTGCGGATACAGGAGTACTTTCTAACACTGTGCTCGAGCCACACGCTTGTGGCCCGGCCAGAGTATCATTGCCAGTCTGAGGAAGGGCCCCTGTACTATTTTCTTGGGTGGATTTCCCGGAAGGGGGAGAAAGTGGGTTGGAGGCTTCCTCCATTGACTTGAAATCGTCCCTGAGCTTTTTTCCTTCAGGGGATATTTTTTGAGGGTCCAGGACCCCTTCATCCAGGAGGTCACTGGACCCCCTTTCTCTTCTAGATCTTTTCTTTTTTCTTGAATGTACTTCGGTGAAGGACCCATTGTCCTCCACCGAGGTCAAAAAGACACTGTCATCAAGGACAGTTTTTGCTCCCGCTGACAGCGGTTTCTCAAGGGGAGTGGTGGACTCCTTGTCCGACTCGCTCAATGAGCAATTTGAAAATGAAACTGGAAAAGACTTTCCTCTTTTTTTGTTGGGTGAAGCCCAAAATTTCTTCCCTATGGACTCCTGGGGCCTAGCCCCGGCTGGGGAGGATTCTACCTCGTCCGGGGATGCCGGGGTTTCCATATTTATATGGGCCAAAGGCCTTTTTTCTCTTTTTTTTTTTTTTACTCAATAAGGTGGGAAACCTGTCTATTATACTAGTACAATGTTAGTAGTGACCTTAAACTCGGTCAGGACAACAACAAGCCAAGTTTAGACTTTCGTTAATTTGGGGAACCAATGAGAACGCTAGGATTTTCTCATACCCTAGCTACATAGTTGGTTTCCTATTTAGCTGTTTTAAACTTTTCGTTATTTCCAACGACCAATGAGATCGTTGGAACACTATCGTCGTTGATTTGAGCACCTGCTTTGGCAACGTATCTTTTTATTATTTCTATTTACTTTACTTCAACTAGAGGCAAGATTAGTTTACATTTAACAATCTTTAATTTATGACAAAAGTATCTTATTTTATGTTGGGAGCAAGCCCAAAAGTTTAATTTTATTATTATCTTTAATGTTTAAGAGGAAAGAGTTCAAAAAACTGTTTCTCTCTATTCCGCCTCAGTTTATCTTTTACAAGTTTATCTTTTATTTATTTTTTTGTTATGAAGAATATTTTTATTCCTTAGGATGAAAACACATCCACGAGTGCAATTTTATAGTTACTTTTAGTATTTCGGAGGATCAGGATCAATATTTAAGTGAAAGAGAAGGAAAGTAGAAACACCTACATTTTATAAAGACTTATTCTGACTGTTTATGTTGTTGGGCTCGCACACAAACTCCTCCAACAATTTAGGAGGCTGGCGAAAACAGAACAACCCTAAAGAAAGAGGAACTACCCTACAGGAACTATGCTGTGACGACCGTACCCACCGGCAAAAAGCCTACGAGTGGGGGGTATTGATAGACCGACGTGAATGACCTGATGGTCCAAAAAAAGACAGTGGAGGAAGAAGTAAAAGTGAAAAACCAGTGAAAGCTAGCTAGCTAAGGTCTTAGTCCCTAGACCTGGGAGTCCTGCTGTGCAAAGGCTCTGGTGGCCGGCGCATTCCTCCCAGGGATACCACTTTTGTGGCTCGTCCTACAGGCCCTAGCTCTAGGCAGTCGAATAACACATCGAACTGCAAAACAAATGAAAAAAACAAAACCTTAGAACCCTATTTATGCTCACGTTAGATAGATCCAACGACGTGTAGTGACGAACAGAAGGAGACGTCGTTGGTGGAGGCAGAAGCAGAAGCAGAAGCAGAAGATAGTCGTGAGTTGATCCCAAATCCTCCTCAAGGCCCAAGTTCGGAGCAAGCTCAACGAAAAGGATGGCGTGCGGCGGGGCTGGCAGAAGAGGTCCAAAGAATAGAGTTGGTGTCCACTCCTCTGTCAGTCAACCGCCGTACTTGTAATGAAGCTCGTTTTCTTTCCTCTGTGTGGCTCTCTCTCTCAGCTAGGCAACCTCTCAGCTTGATGTGCAAAGGCGATCTGATGATGATGTCTCTGGCGTATCTGATGATGATGTGTGAGAGATGTACCCTTGTGCGAGGCTTTTCTACTGTAAACAGATTATAGACCAGGGCCTGTATTCACGTTGAGATAGCATGAGACTTAGCATCATGCTAACTTAGAAGCTCTTCCAAAAGTCCTATAGGATTTAATAGGACTTTTGGAAGAGTTTCTAAGTTAGCATGATGCTAAGTCTCATGCTATCTCAACGTGAATACAGGCCCAGACCTCCCAAATAGCAGCTGCCCCCTCTGCTATCTGGCTGTCATTGTCGGAGACGACAGACAGGCATACAATCTGCGCAATGTCAAAGGGGCACCCTGACGGATGAGTTTTTTGTTGCCAGAAATACGTCGAGATCACCATGAAAACACCATTTACAGAGATCGCAACACTCACTTTGCTCTGGTTTCCTAGAAATCAAACCGTCAAAACGGCGATTCCTCCTTGGCGGAGATGCCGGAGAGAGAAGCCGTTGTGGTTGAAGCTTTTTTTTTTCTTTTTTGTAGTGCAGTTGAAACAAATGAAGAGCTATTTCATTTGTTGTGAGCGAAACTCATTTAGATAAACTGAATAACAAAAATAAATGAATAAAATAAAAAAGGCTTGCATTGCGAAAATTTCGTGCAAACGATTTGGTCTAAACTCAGGCGGCCATTACAAAAGAGACGGCACACGCCTTCTCTTTCAGTGAAATAATTTGACTTCCAGCACCTCCGCCAAGGAGGAATCGCCGATTTGATGGTTTGATTTCTAGGAAACCAGAGCAAAGTGAGTGTTGCGATCTCTGTAAAGGGTGTTTTTATGGTGATCACGACGTGTTTCTTGCAAAAAAAAACTCATCCGTCAGGGTCCACCTTTAAAAGCATAAACCGAGCAATAGTAATACTCTAAGTTTTTTCGTGTTCTGTTCTGAGAGGCTTTCAGGAGACCCCATCCCGGGGTAGGCCCTGCACTGATGATGCTGAGTCTACTTTGGGTGCGTTCCCTGGCAGTTGCTTGACCTTCATTAAATAGTATTGTGTGGTGTTTCAATAAACAATATGGTTGGGTTTTTTGTGTGTTTATAATGCAGTGGACAGCAAAAAATATATCAAGGAGGGACAAGTGTTTTGGTGCTTTTCATTCTGCACTCTTGCGTGGACAGGGTAGTAGGCCTACATATCTAAAGGTGCTGGACATTGGTTTCCACATTATTCTATCTAATATTTATGTCTGCTTTCTAGAAAAAAGAAAAGAGTAAAGGCTAAAACCAACATCAGTATCGGAAATTATTCTGAGCTTCGTCCGAATTCGGCGCATGGCTGCCCACTTGGCGGGGTAATCATAAACGGTCACACACGTAATGTTCTCATCCCTGGCTGGTGCATTTGTACCATAGTATTCAAGTGCTTCGGCTGTTGGGATGATCCCTGGAGTCTTTAAGCCAGGGTACGACAACAACAACTTCTGTACTTCTTTGGGTAAGGGATGGGGTTAGAATCAGCTTATGGTTACTTTCATGCCACAGAAAGCTTGAAACATGAAAATAATCAGCAAGGATAAACGAACCTAACCCCCCTATATTGAGCGTCACCATTAGTGTTACCGTACAGCTTGGGGGAAATGGCGACCGTTAAACGCCAAGTTCACATATACGGTAACGCTTCGAGCAGCTGTTTATTTTCTTAAATTATGATTATCAATCTTTGATTCTGACGAAAACAGCCCTTCGTGAAATAAGACGTTTTGAAAAATATTATCTATTAAACGAGAACGGTCACTTTATGGGGATTTTCTTTTCGTTTTTCTGTTTGTTTGTTTTTCTGTCTCTCTCTCTGTCTGTATCGTTTCTCTCTCTCTCTCTCTCTCTCTCTCTCTCTCTCTCTCTCTCTCTCTCTCTCTCTCTCTCTCTCTCTCTCTCTCTCTCTCTCTCTCTCTCTCTCTCTCTCTCTCTCTCTCTCTCTTCTCTCTCTCTCTCTCTCTCTTTCTCCCTCTCTCTCTCTCTCTCTCTCTCTCTCTCTCTCTCTCTCTCTCTCTCTCTCTCTCTCTCTCTCTCTCTCTCTCTCTCTCTCTCTCTCTCTCTCTCTCTCTTCTTTCTCTCTCTCTCTGCTCTGCTCTCGGATGTGTGTCAGACACGTCGTTGTTTCTCTCAACACAATCTACAATTACTGTGGTTCTAGTGAATGGACATTTGTGAATGTTGTGTACATTGTGTGTAAAGGTATGTAGAATCAATTGGTGGTACAATTAAGGCAAACTATCTTGAAACTCGAGCGTAATTAGCAATCTTATAATTACATGACATTAATGAAGGAGAATAAAATGTGAACCTTGCTTTCAAAACAAACCATACATGCCTGCACTGCAGCAATGTCAACTGCACGTGCAAATCGTGAAAAGCGTGTTCAGCCTCAGAGTCGGGGTGGCAAGAAAGTAGGGCGCACAACTCAGGCGTTTGAAATACTTTCGTGGCCTTTTTCTTTCGTGAGAACTACGTTCATTGCTACAGTTTTGATAGCAACATGCATGTTGATTGAAAATGACGCTCCAACGGGCGCCTGCGGATGCAGTAAGCTGGGACGTGCTTGTGAGAAAGGTGCTCCTTCCTCCTCCCTGTCTCTCCCGTTCCCCCACCCTTCCTCCCACCCTTCCTACTCTCCCTCCCCATCGCCCTCCTCCCTTCAGCACTACCTCGCCCACCACCATCGTGTCTTCCTCATGTGGGCAGTGGCAGTTGGATTCCATGCTTCCTCCAGATGGTCCCCAAAGCGCAGTTTCCGCCTGGTACTCATCGTCCACCCAAGGGGCAAGCTGCTGGTCTTCTTCCTGGAGGCGTGTGCCATCCTGCTGGCATGGTACCTCCTGTCCTGCGGCGACATTGAGTCCAACCCTGGTCCTCAGTGGACTATGCTATGGATGCGGGAAGTGAACCAACCAACCTATAACCATGACCTCCATGCCTTTCCCGGAACAACTCATCGTGCCCACCCGACAGATCTCCACAGGAATTTATTTTTCCTGGCAGGTTATGATGATCTATCGGCTGCCGGCCCAATGGATGACACCGGGAGTGATATTGGGTGACTACAGTCATGGTGTGAAGGACTTCAAAGGGACAATGACCAACTGAGAAATATCATGCAACGCCTTTCCAGCAAATACCTAATCCTGGAAGAACAATACCGGAATCTCTTCCAGTGGAAGAACTTGTTTGTAGAGAAGGTTCATGAGATGGATGGCCAGATTGATAGAGTTGAGTCGTTTTCACGCCGCAACAACCTTTGTTTCTTCAATGTGCATGAAGTTGCAAACGAAGATGATCATCAGTGTATTAGAAAGGTAGTACAGTTACTTAACAGATACTTCCCTCTGAAAGAATGGTCCACTGATGACATTGAGTGTGCACATCGCCTTGGCCAGAGAAGCAAAGCCCACAGTTACCCCCGTCCAATCATCGCTCGCCTCTTTCGCTGGAGAGACAAGCTGTCCATTCTGAAAGACACAGACTGGAGAAGGGAAATGGCAAACTCTTTAGGCATTCGTGTCTCCTCTGACCTCACTGATCGCCAAAGTCAAATAGTGAGAGAAGAAATAAATGCAGGCAGGAAGGCATCTGGAAAGGGCACCTGGTCTTTGATCATGAAAATAAACAGCATCACCATGTTTACAAATCCAGATCAAGCACAGACACTATGAAGACAGCTGATGTAAATGGGAGCTCAGACATCCACATGGACAGAAGCCATCCAGAGCAGTGTAAGGAAAACCCTGTGTCAATCACTCAGTGTGATGCAGCCAGCAGTCCTGCTCCTTTGAAAAGGCACCCAGAACAGAACCCTAGTCAGGTCCCACAACAACAAACTCCCTGCAATGAAAGTAACAGTCGTGCTGCAACCTGTACTCTGGCTCCTTTAAGAAGGCACCCAGAATAGAACCATTGTCAGGTCCCGCAACAGAAAACTACCATTAATGAAAGAACCAGACTCCCATGGATGGCAGACATGACGGCTTTCCCCTCCTTTCAGATACATAGAAAGCAAGAACGCTTCAACAAGGAAACACCCTATCGCCAAGACCCAACCACAAGTCGCCCCACTCCTGTGCATACTCCTCCAGTGCCACAGGGATTCTCCCTTCCGCCAGTCACTTCCGAAGCCACAACTCCAAAGCAGCAAACAGAGCCTCCTAAACCTCAACGTCAACTTGGAAGTAAGAAAGTTGTGGATAAATGGGGTGTGAGACTGTGCCCCATGCCGGACAATGAAGAGGAAAAGCTGATTCCTGGGTCTACTGCTCATGGTGATGATGAGAGCAACATTTCAGCATCTCCGTTACCTAAAGGAAAGAACACATCTGCCCAGTCAGATTCCAGAACAGATGCTTCATTCAACAATGCCCCAGCACAGACTAACCCAGGAAGAACATGCAGCAACACACCCCGTCATCAGAACACTCTGCCCTTACATGCAGACCACAGCAGAAGGGGATCACCCCCACGGGATGATGCAGGTCACCTTTCCCTACCCCTTACCCCCCCCCCCCCCAAATGAGTCTCAGTTTAATACCAGTGAGACTGTATCAAAGCAACTGACTGATCCCAGGGCCACTGTGGATGAACTGGAGAGTCAGTCTCCAGAGCCTGCACCCAACAAAACGGAACGCAAGAAAAGTAATCAAAAGAAAAGTGCCAAGCCTGACCAGCAGAACTGTTCTATGATGTCCAGAACCACTTCACCTAAAGGAATGCGGACCAGAAGCAAAGTGAAATCCCGACAACCACCTATGACCGAGTGTTTCCCCAGTGTCAGCAGCTGCTCCTCCAGAACTGACACCAGACAACAGTCCCCGAAGACCTAGGGACTCGGCCCTGCCCGTATCCAGAATCCCATGGTTGTAAAATGTTCTCCGGGTACCAGAAATCTAAGCAGACAAAGAATGTCTCTTCTAACATATAATATTGAAGGGCTGAATACTATTTTCCAGCCTGATGTTAAATCATTTTTGGAAGATTATGATTTTGTTTTTCTTTCAGAAACATTTGCCACTAGTTTTTCATGTGATATTCTCCCTAGTTTCAACGTGTTTATATCACCAGCTGTGAAGGTGTCTGATCAATTAACTGCTCGCTTGTCTGGTGGTGTCGCCATGTTGGTTAAAAAAGAATATGCCAAATATGTGCAATGCATTCCCATAGAGTGTGACAATTGTATTATTTTGAAAGTTTCCAACAAATTAACCGGGTTAGTTTCAGACTGTATAATACTAGGCATGTACATACCACTATCACATAGCACCTACTATGAAGAGACAGAAATTAACAATGGTATCTATTTATTAGAATACTGTCTTCTTGATGTTTTTGAACAATATGGCGATTTACCCTTTTTAATTATGGGCGACTTCAACGCAAGAACTGGGAATTTTTCTTTTCCTAACCTTTTTGAAAATGATTATGGTTATGGTGATGATGACGATTGTGATGATACATATAATGATGTGCAGTATGTCAGAAACTCAAAAGATAGCATAACAAGTGTTTTTGGTCGATATCTTTTAAAATTGTGTGAACAATTTTCACTCGTCATATTAAATGGACTGACAAAAGGGGATGATCATGGTGAGTTTACAATATGTTGCATATAATGGATCAAGTGTGAACGACTACTTCTTGGTATCCAGATCCATTGATGAGCATGCATTAACTCTTTCTATACTAACCTGCGATCTCGTCGCAGGGCATGCGCACAACGCCTCGTTACTAAGGTAACGGGATATCGCATGTGAACTTTAAAAATTCATAGTTCATAGGTTAACAGTCATGCGTGCTTCAAAGTGGCTCAGAGGGCTACTACTACGGACTCATTCATGCCTCTGACACTGACTGGCTGGCTGCCGGTTATTTTGGGACCTTAAAATTATATTTTCGCTATTATGAGTGTGCCTGGCTTGACAAAACATGCATTTATTTTAAAATATCACAAATCAAAACTAATCAAGTGGATACTTTGAAACTGTTGCATGTGTTAGTCCTGTATATTGTGTATATATTGCCTAAATGTCACGTTTGTATCTGTTACCATTATTTATAAAAAAAAAAATTTGCAACCTATGCAAATCGGCCAGTACAGAACGCTTGCAAAGGGAAGCAACTGGCCAGCATGGAATGAGTTAAACTTAAGAGTACTTCCTATGATTGAATCAAAACATATGCCTGTGAAATTGACGTTTAGCATCCAAAATGTTGAACGAAATATTAATGTAAAACTCAAAAAGCTCATTATCAACAAATATGGTTGGGATGAAGAAACAGTAAATGAATACTACAAAAAGCAGGGATCCCAAGAAGTACATAATATTTTGAATCAGGCAATAGGTCTAATTGAGGTGGACACAGATGCTGCCTTGATCAAATTCTATGAAAGCTTTTCACTGGCAGGACACTGCATGGATAAGAGAATTGTAATTGACTTAACCAGAAAGAAACCATGGTTTGATAAGGAATGTAGGGGAGAGAGATCCAGTCTCCGCCTTTCACTTAAAGTTCTCCAGACATGTACTAACAAAGAAGAAGTTGAAAGATTAAGATACGAGTATTCGGAAAAGCGTAAAGGATACAAACATCTTTTGAAAAGAAAAGAAAATGAAGATAAAAGATTAACACTTGAAACTCTTGAAAACAGTATAAATGATCCCAAAATGTTTTGGAGTACCATCAAAAGAAGAGCAAACAATAAAATATCCCAGTGTTCAATTTCAAATGATGAATGGTACAACCACTTTAGAAGAGTGTTTAATAGTGATTGTGCTGAGAACGATTCTCTCATCTCTGAAAGTGACAATTCAAGTGAAAACATTACTCATCAATATTCAGCTGATGATAATATAGATTGTTCTGTTTTAGATTCTGAAATAACAGAAGCTGAGGTTAAGGATGCAATTCGAGCTTTAAAAAATGGAAAATCTGCTGGGCCAGATGGTTTCAGCGGGGAATTTTATAAATATTCATCCCCACAAGTTATTTCCTTTTTGACAAAACTTTTCAATAAACTGTATAATTCTGGCACTTTTCCACAAAGCTGGTCTGAAGCATATATACACCCATTACACAAGAAAGGCGATGTTAGCACACCAGATAACTATCGTGGTATCTCATTATTAAATATTAATAGCAAACTGTACACTTTCATTTTGAATAAGAGATTGACAGCGTGGGTAGAGGAAAATCACTAATTAAGTGACTTTCAAGCAGGATTTAGAAGGAATTATGGTACTGTAGATCATATATTTACCTTGCTATCTCTTATTCAGAAACAGCTTTCATCCAATCAAAAACTATATGCTGCTTTTATAGACTTCAAAAAAGCATTTGACCTTGTTAACAGGCACCATCTTTGGGTACTTCTTCGCAAATATGGCATTAAGGGCAAAATGTATAATGCAGTTAAAAGTATTTATGAAGTAGTGAAAGCAAGAGTCAGAGCTAACAATGATGTGACCGATCCATTTGTATGTCCACATGGACTGAAACAAGGAGATAATTGCAGCCCAATTCTTTGTGCTCTGTTTATAAACGAATTAGCAAATGATATAATGCAGTGTGGCAAACATGGAGTAACCTTGTCCCCTAATTTAATACAGATCCTCGTTATGTTGTTCGCAGATGATGTTATTCTTCTTTCTACAACTGTAATTGGCCTTCAGCGCCAACTAAATATTTTATGCGATACTGCTAACAGACTTATGCTCACTGTTAATCAGGAAAAATCAAAAATAGTGGTATTTAGGAAGGGGGGTCATATTGCGTCCAGAGAAAAACGGTTCTATGATGGGGTACAGATGGAAATTGTAAACCAGTACAAATATTTAGGTATAATCTTTTCATGCGGTTTGACTTTTTCATATTCACTGGAAGAGATGGCTCTGAAAGCAAAGAAATGCATGTTTGGTGTTTTGAGGTTCCTTTGGTCTTTAGGAGAAAATTCCCCCAAATTGTTTTTTTAAATTTTCGACACCCAAATTCAGCCTATCTTGACGTATGGTTCGGAGGTGTGGGGCCTAACTGCAGATCACACTGTTATTGAGAGAATACATCTATTAGCAATTAAACGCCTCTTAAAGATGAGCATTAAAAACACCAAGTGTATTAGTTTATTGTGAATCTAAACGGTATCCTCTTTACGTTCAAACTTATTCAAAATGTATTAGATATTGGCTTAAAGTTACTCAGATGGAAGAAAATCGTATCCCAAAGATAGCTTACAAAATGCTTTATGCACTCCACTGTAATGGCAGAAAGAATTGGGTTACAAATGTGATGTGTACATTATACAAATATGGTTTTGGCTACGTGTGGGAGAATCAAGGTGTGGAAAGCAGCAAAATGTTTGTATCTATCTTTAAACAAATATTAATCGATTGTCATATACAAGATCTTGATTCCACTATTTTCACTAAGGAACGATTTCAGCTGTATTCAACTTTCCGACCTTTGCAAGACCTTCCTCAGTATTTGTGTTTGATAAGAAATCCTAATTTAAGAAAACATTTAGTAAGAATAAGGCTAGGTGTTTCACAATTAAAGACACACAGGTCAGTCTATTTAAAAACGACAGAACGAAAAACCGATTGTCCATTTTGTCCAAACACTGCTGAATCAGAATTACATTTTATATTAGTGTGCCCTCGATATAAGCAAGTCCGAGAGATGTTCAATATATATATATTGTAGTTTGAATGTTAGCATTTTTATTCTTGGCCTTGCCATAGAGCCATACTCTAGAAAAAGCAGCCTGTTCTGCGAAAGCTTGAGTTTTAATAAATACCATGTGGGAGAAAATGACTAAACTGTTTTATTCTGCTGTTGTTATATATATATATATAGGCCGATATGCCGATATGCAGACTGAAGAGTCTTTATCAAAGACGAAACAGCTGTCTTTGCATCTGGCACTGTCCCTCCCCCATTGGTATAAAAAGTAAATCAGCACATTTTATTTTTTTATTTTAGAACATTGGGTTTTATTTTTTGTGTTTTAGGTTTTTTTAAAAAGGAACACATAATATTTTATAACGTTAGCTGGTTTCTGAAGTTCACAAATTCATACATAAGATACAGAAAAGTTTCATCAATTCGGCAATTCAAATGCAACTTTTTAGTCCTACAGAGTTGTGTGGAGTGGGAATTTTGGCTTGTGCGGCTGTTATCTTTTTTCTGTATTATTTGATTCATCTGTCCTGCACAGCTCACCATCTGATGGTGATCGTTGGTCTATAGGATTTATTTCTTAACTATATTTTTCCTCTTAGACGACATCCTGACTGGTAGATCCCTAGAATGGCTTCCAACGTTTTTCCTCCACCATAGCATACTACTATTTTTATCCTTAATTTGGATATCACCTCAGTAGTTTGCCCTCTTTAGTCAGGTCTATTAGGTTTTTTGAAATTAAAATTTCAGAACATTATAATTTTGTTCATTTTACATAAGCTTTTTACTTTTTCTGGTTTAACTTTGTGCTGGTTTGCTTTTATTGTGGACTTTCGATCTGGTGCAAAGAGGACAACTTTCTCTTGGGGAAGGTCTTCTAGCTCAGTTTGAATGTTCACTGTGGACATTCTCTGCAGGCCGATATGCAGACTGAAGAGTCTTTCTCAAAGACGAAACAGCTGTCTTTGCATCGGGCACTGTCCCTCCCCCATTGGGAGAAAAAGTAAATCAGCACATTTTATTATTTTAATTTTAATAATTGGTGTTTTTGTGGTGTGTGTTTTAAAGGAACACATAATATTTTATAACGTTAACTGATTTCTGAAGTTCACAAATTCATACATTAGATACAGAAAAGTTTCATCAATTTGGCATTTAAATGCAACTTTTTATTCCTACAGAGTTGTGTGGAGTGGGAAGTTTGGCTTGTGTGGCTGTTATCTTTTTCTGTATATATATGGACTGGCACCATCTCTGATCTAGAAAAGTTCGAAACGTACATCAACTCCTTCCACCCCACCATAAAATTCACTGTTAATTCCTCTAAGCATCAGATACCATTCCTTGATGTTCTCCTGCGCATTGAAAACGGCATCATCCTCACAGATATCTATTCCAAACCTACAGACATGCACAACTACCTACACTTCAAGTCAAGCCATCCTTCCCACTGCAAACACAACCTTCCATACAGCCAGTTCCTCCGCATAAAAAGACTCTGTTCCGACCCCTCTGACTTCCACAAACGCTGTCAAGAAATGTTTCAGCACTTTCTGCAGAGAGGCTACCTCCCTTCCATCCTGACAAAGGCTGTGCTAAAGGCCAAACACACAGCCAGGGCTGACTCCCTGACATACAAACCTAAACATGAGTGCAACAGAACGCCCCTTGTGGTAACCCACAACCCAGCTAATCCTCCTCTACGTAAACTAACCAAAGATCTCTTACCCATCCTACACACAAGTAAAAGACTGAAACAAGCCATACCACAACCCCCTATCATTGGCGAAAGAAACAGTATGTCCCTCCGCAACATTTTGATGCCTTCTGCTCTACCCCAACCCACTTCCGACACCAGCCCCCCAGGTTTCTTCAAATGTGGTAAGACATGTGTACTGTGCCGAGAGCACTGTGTGGAAACCACAACCTTCAACAGTGGCAAAACCCTAGAAACCTTCTCTATCCGTCACCATCTTACCTGCGAAAGTAGCAACATCATCTACCTCCTGTTCTGTTCCAAATGCAGTCTCTCTCAATATGTAGGAGAAACCAAAAACTCACTAAAAACCCGCTTCTATTTGCATCGTTCGAACATAAACAAAAACTCTGGAACCCTTGTGACTAAACATTTTAATCAGCCTGACCATTCCAGCTCTCTGACATGAATTGCCATGGCCATCGAAAAAATCACAATGCTTTGGAAAGACACCAGAGTCAAAAAGTCTATTAAATAATATTACTAAGTATTCTATAATGCCATCACTTGCAAATTTCAACATTTCACTGACAATCTTATCTGGACCTGCACGTTTCCCACATTTCAAATTTTTAATGCATTTATTAATTTCCTCTTTAGTAATACCACCATCAAACATGGGCACGGAATCATCCACATTTTCTTCATCAAAAAGTATGTTATCACTATCATCATAATTATCACAATCATTAAACACGCTGAAAAAGTGTTGGTGCCTTTGCTGGATATAAATATCATTGTATACTACTGCCTTTCTAGAAGTGTTCTTTATTGTTTTCCAAAACAACTTGGAATCTTTTATTGAATTTTGTAATCTCTCAAGTCTTATTTCATCAAAAATCCTCTTTTTCTCTCTTTTAAGGTAAGTATATTTGTTTCTTTCCTCTACATACCACGCGTGTTGTTGTTTTCTATTAACATTTGACTTAGCTCTCTGATAACTCTTTAACAGCCTTTCCACTACTGTCCTTTGTTTCCTACAGTCATTGTCAAATCATTCATTGTGGGCTGACTTTTTACCTCCTACTTTTCTAACCAAACAGCCATCAGCTGCATACATTGCTTTAGTAAATATTTCTAATGAATTGTCTATATCATTCTCAACTTCACTACACGCATGGCTAACTTCTTGTTTAAACTGTTCAGAACGTGTTTCATCAATAAAATTGTCTTTAAATTCATCCGACCATACCAGCTTCTCTTCCATTACATCAGCTGAACTGTCTTCTTTTTTCTTGTGCCATACAATCCCCATTCATATTTCCATGTTAACACTACAGGCAAGTGCCAAGAAAACACACAATTACTTACAGACAAATCACAAAAGGGTAATAAATCCTCCGAGACAGCAAAATAATCAATGACGCTACTGCCTTGAGGCGCCACAAAAGTACATTCACCATCAGCATCACTATTACAAAACCCATTTATAATTTTCAAATCAAATAAAAAACATAAATCGAGAAATGAAGTTCCAAATTTGTTAATTCCATCATCTTTAGAAAAGCGAACATCAGCACAATCATCATCATCATCCTCTTCCAGTCCACACATGATAAATTTTCCATTCTTTCCATTTTACTTGCTCACACCGTTCTTGGCATTGAAATCGCCCCACATCAATACCCACATATCTTTCTCTATCAAAATCAGGACAGCACCATCATTTTTCTTCTAAGTCTGCACCCCATCTTCAGTTCGGGTTGTTATAAACGGGTGAAACCTTCTGGGGGATGCAGTAATATATGCTACAGTATTAAGTGGTTTGTCAATTATCTCAGAGATGTTGTCAATTTTAATTATAAAACTGTATTATCGCGTTCACACTCAATCTTTTCCACATATTTTGACCATACTTATTTTTACAAGTAACAAAAACCCCTCCGAATATTCGTCCATGCCTTAGATAACTTTTTAGACCGGGCAACAAAACCTTATACAAACTCTGGCAAATTACGACCGAAATCACAACCAGGTCCTATTAACGTATCTCAGTCATACAGAAGCAATGTCACCAAAATCATTAAATATATTGCAGGAAAGACAACTTCACTAAATCTTAGTTAACACAAGTTCCACCTGATCGTTAAGAATTTAATGCTTTGTACTGTGGTCGCGCTGTGTGTATTTAGCTTAGTCTGTGACCTGAACGCGAGCGTCGTCGAGTGGCTTCGGGTGTTTAGTGTTCTTATTAGACCCACCGCGCAGAAAGCATGACAGATTAGATTGGGATTTTCCAGTCTTTGAGAGAGAGAGAGAGAGAGAGAGAGGACGAGAGAGAGAGAGGAGATTTAGATGGAGACGCGACCGAGAGAGAGAGAGAAGAGGAGAAGAGAGAGAGGAGAGAGAGGAGAACGCGAAAATGATACGAGAGACGAAGTAGAGAAGGCAGGGGAATTTAAAACCAGATTATAACCCTTGTATGCTTTTATAAGTAAGCCTATAATAGTTGACTCTATAAGACATCGGGGAAGGGGGGGCAGAACAAGTCCTGAATGCCTGTGTTCGCTTTATTCGACAAGTTTATGACTTCCTGTCCAGAAAATGTAAAACTATACGACCTCAATAGGGTGCAAATTGTTTTTCCACTACACTCGGACTTTTTTTTTTTTTTTTTTTCTTTTTTTGAGCTTTCAAATCTCTTCTCATGCCTTGTGTTTTCGAAGTGTTAACAACGGATGTTAATATTAATGTGAGTTATGATGCAAAACGTGTCTGTATGTTCCTCTCAATCCTTGTGTTGTGCGCTGACTC